>OZ038381.1:16318313-16706131 GCA_964036045.1 Eutreptiella sp. 'Long Island Sound 2002'
GCTTCCGGAACATGTTTCGGTCCTTCTGGAACATGTTCCGGCGATTCCGGAACATGTTCCGGCGCTTCCGGAACATGTTCCGGTGCCTCCGGAACATGTTCCGGTGCTTCCGGAACATGTTCCGGTGCTTCCGGAACATGTTCCGGTGCTTTCGGAACATGTTCCGGCGCTTCCGGAACATGTTCCGGTGCTTCCGGAACATGTTCCGGCGCTTCCGGAACATGTTCCGGTCCTTCCGGAACATGTTCCGGTCCTTCCGGAACATGTTCCGGTCCTTCCGGAACATATTCCGGCGCTTCCGGAACATGTTCCGGCGCTTCCGGAACATGTTTTGGTGCTTCCGGAACATGTTCCGGTCCTTCCGGCACATGTTCCGGTGCTTCCGGAACATGTTCCGGTCCTTCCGGAACATGTTCCGGTGCTTCCGGAACATGTTCCGGTGCTTTCGGAACATGTTCCGGCGCTTCCGGAACATGTTCCGGCGCTTCTGAAACATGTTCCGGCGCTTCCGGAACATGTTCCGGTCCTTCCCTTCCGGAACATGGTCCGGTCCTTCCGGAACATGTTCCGGCGCTTCCGGAACATGTTCCCGTCCCTCCGGAACATGTTCCGGCGCTTCCGGAACATGTTGCGGTCCTTCCGGAACATGTTCCGGTCCTTCCGGAACATTTTTCGGTCCTTCCGGAACATGTTCCGGTCCTTCCGGAACATGTTCCGGTCCTTCCGGAACATTTTTCGGTCCTTCCGGAACATGTTCCGGTCCTTCCGGAACATGTTCCGGTGCTTCCAGAACATGTTCCGGCGCTTCCGGAACATGTTCCGGAAGCACCGGAACATGTTCCGGTGCTTCCGGAACATGTTTCGGTCCTTCCGGAACATGTTCCGGCGATTCCGGAACATGTTCCGGCGCTTCCGGAACATGTTCCGGTGCCTCCGGAACATGTTCCGGTCCTTCCGAACATGTTCCGGTGGCTTCCGGAACATGTTCCGGTGCTTTCGGAACATGTTCCGGCGCTTCCGGAACATGTTCCGGTGCTTCCGGAACATGTTCCGGCGCTTCCGGAACATGTTCCGGTCCTTCCGGAACATGTTCCGGTCCTTCCGGAACATGTTCCGGTCCTTCCGGAACATATTCCGGCGCTTCCGGAACATGTTCCACTGCTTCCGGAACATGTTCCGGTGCCTCCGGAACATGTTCCGGTCTTCCGGCACATGTTTCCTCGCACATGTTCCGGTGCTTCCGGAACATGTTCCGGCGCTTCCGGAACATGTGCCGGCGCTTCCGGAACATGTTCCGGCGCTTCCGGAACATGTTCCGGTCCTTCCGGAACATGTTCCGGCCCTTCCGGAACATGTTCCGGTGCTTCCGGAACATGTTCCGGTGCTTTCGGAACATGTTCCGGCCTTCCGGAACATGTTCCGGTGCTTCCGGATCATGTTCCGGTCCCTTCCGGAACATGTCCCGGCGCTTCCGGAACATGTTCCGGTGCTTTCGGAACATGTTCCGGAAGCATCCGAACATGTTCCGGTGCTTCCGGTACATGTTCCGGTGCTTCCGGAATATGTTCCGGTCCTTCCGGAACATGTTCCGGTCCTCCCGGAACATGTTCCGGTGCTTCCGGAACATGTTCCGGCGCTTCCGGAACATGTTCCGGCGCTTCCGGAACATGTTCCGGTGCTTCCGGAACATGTTCCGGTGCTTCCGGAACATGTTTCGGTCCTTCCGGAACACGTTCCGGCGATTCCGGAACATGTTCCGGCGCTTCCGGAACATGTTCCGGTGCCTCCGGAACATGTTCCGGTCCTTCCGGAACATGTTCCGGTGCTTCCGGAACATGTTCCGGAAGGGCCAGAACGTGCTTCCGGAACATGTTCCGGTGCTTCCGGAACATGTTTCGGTCCTTCCGGAACATGTTCCGGCGATTCCGGAACATGTTCCGGCGCTTCCGGAACATGGTCCGGTGCCTCCGGAACATGTTCCGGTCCTTCCGGAACATGTTCTGGCGCTTCCGGAACATGTTTCGGTCCTTCCGGAACATGTTCCGGTCCTTCCGGAACATGTTCCGGTGCTTCCGGAACATGTTCCGGTCCTTCCGGAACATGTTCCGGTCCTCCCGGAACATGTTCCGGTGCTTCCAGAACATGTTCCGGCGCTTCCGGAACATGTTCCGGTGCTTCCGGAACATGTTTCGGTCCTTCCGGAACATGTTCCGGCGATTCCGGAACATGTTCCGGTCCTTCCGGAACATGTTCCGGTGCTTCCGGAACATGTTCCGGTCCTTCCGGAACATGTTCCGGTCCTCCCGGAACATGTTCCGGTGCTTCCAGAACATGTTCCGGTCCTTCCGGAACATGTTCCTGTGCTTCCGGAACATGTTCCGGTGCTTTCGGAACATGTTCCGGCGCTTCCGGAACATGTTCCGGTGCTTCCGGAACATGTTCCGGTCCTTCCGGAACATGTTCCGGCCCTTCCGGAACATGTTCCGGTGCTTCCGGAACATGTTCCGGCGCTTCCGGAACATGTTCCGGTCCTTCCGGAACATGTTCCGGTGCTTCCGGAACATGTTCCGGTCCTTTCGGAACATGTTCCTGTGCTTCCGGAACATGTTCCGGTGCTTTCGGAACATGTTCCGGCGCTTCCGGAACATGTTCCGGTGCTTCCGGAACATGTTCCGGTCCTTCCGGAACATGTTCCGGCCCTTCCGGAACATGTTCCGGCGCTTCCGGAACATGTTCCGGCGCTTCCGGAACATGTTCCGGTCCTTCCGGAACATATTCCGGCGCTTCCGGAACATGTTCCGGCGCTTCCGGAACATGATCCGGCGCTTCTGAAACATGTTCCGGCGCTTCCGGAACATGTCCCGGTCCTTCCCTTCTGGAACATGGTCCGGTCCTTCCGGAACATGTTCCGGTGCTTCCGGAACATGTTCCGGTCCCTCCGGAACATGTTCCGGCGCTTCCGGAACATGTTCCGGTCCTTCCGGAACATGTTCCGGTGCTTCCGGAACATGTTCCGGTCCTTCCGGAACATGTTCCGGCGCTTCCGGAACATGTTCCGGTCTCTCCGGAACATGTTTAGGCGCTTCCGGAACATGTTCCGGTGCTTCCGGAACATGTTCCGGCGCTTCCGGGGCATGTTCCGGCGCTTCCGGAACATGTTCCGGTCCTTCCGGAACATGTTCCGGTCCTTCCGGAACATGTTCCGGCGCTTCCGGAACATGTTCCGGTGCTTCCGGAACGTGTTCCGGTCCTTCCGGCACATGTTCCGGCGCTTCCGGAACATGTTCCGGCGCTTCCGGAACATGTTCCCGTGCTTCCGGAACATGTTCCGGCGATTCCGGAACATGTTCCGGTGCCTCCGGAACATGTTCCGGTCCTTCCGGCACATGTTCCGGTGCTTCCGGAACATGTTCCGGCGCTTCCGGAACATGTTCCGGCGCTTCCGGAACATGTTCCGGTCCTTCCGGAACATGTTCCGGCGCTTCCGGAACATGTTCCGGCGCTTCCGGAACATGTTCCGGTGCTTCCGGAACATGTTCCGGTCCTTCCGGAACATGTTCTGGCGCTTCCGGAACATGTTCCGGCGCTTCCGGAACATGTTCCGGTGCTTCCGGAAAATGTTCCGGTGCCTTCAGAACATGTTCCGGTGCTTCCGGAACATGTTCCGGCACTTCCGGAACATGTTCCGGCGCTTCCGGAACATGTTCCGGTGCTTCCGGAACATGTTCCGGTGCTTCTGGAACATGTTCCGGCGCTTCCAGAACATGTTCCGGCGCTTCCGGAACATGTTCCGGTCCTTGCAGAACATGTTCCGGCGCTTCCGGAACATGTTCCGGTCCTTCCGGAACATGTTCCGGTGCTTGTGGAACATGTTCCGGCGCTTCCGGAACATGTTTTGGCGCTTCTGGAACATGCTGGCGCTTCCGGAACATGTTCCGGTCCTTCTGGAACATGTTCCGGTGCTTTCGGAAAATGTTCCGGTCCTTCCGGAACGCGTTGCGGCGCTTCCGGAACATGTTCCGGTGCTTCCGGAACATGTTCCGGTGCTTTCGGAACATGTTCCGGAAGCATCGGAACATGTTCCGGTCCTTCCGGAACATGTTCCGGTGCTTCCGGAACATGTTCCGGTCCTTCCGGAACATGTTCCGGTGCTTCCGGAACATGTTCCGGCGCTTCCGGAACATGTTCCGGCGCTTCCGGAACATGTTCCGGCGCTTCCGGAACATGTTCCGGCGCTTCCGGAACATGTTCCGGTGCTTCCGGAACATGTCCCGGTGCTTCCGGAACATGTTCCGGTGCCTTCGGAACATGTTCCGGTGCTTCCGGAACATGTTCCGGCGCTTCCGGAACATGTTCCGGCGCTTCCGGAACATGTTCCGGCGCTTCCGGAACATGTTCCGGTGCTTCCAGAACATGTTCCGGTGCTTCTGGAACATGTTCCGGCGCTTCCAGAACATGTTCCGGCGCTTCCGGAACATGTTCCGGTCCTTCCAGAACATGTTCCGGCGCTTCCGGAACATGTTCCGGTCCTTCACGAACATGTTCCGGTGCTTGTGGAACATGTTCTGGCGCTTCCGGAACATGTTCCGGCGCTCCTGGAACATGTTCCGGCGCTTCCGGAACATGTTCCGGTCCTTCTGGAACATGTTCCGGTGCTTTCGGAAAATGTTCCGGTCCTTCCAGAACGCGTTGCGGCGCTTCCGGAACATGTTCCGGTGCTTCCGGAACATGTTCCGGTACTTCCGGAACATGTTCCGGTGCTTTCGGAACATGTTCCGGCGCTTCCGGAACATGTTGCGGTGCTTCCGGAACATGTTCCGGTGCTTCCGGAACATGTTCCGGTCCTTCCGGAACATGTTCCGGTCCTTCCGGAACATGTTCCGGCGCTTCCGGAACATGTTCCGGTCCTTCCGGAACATGTTCCGCTCCTTCCGGAACATGTTCCGGTGCTTCCGGAACATGTTCCGGCGCTTCCGGAACATGTTCCGGTGCTTCCGGAACATGATCTGGCGCTTCCGGAACATGTTCCGGTGCTTCCGGAACATGTTCCGGTCCTTCCGGAACATGTTCCGGTCCTTCCGGAACATGTTCCGGCGCTTCCGGAACATATTCCGGCCCTTCCGGAACATGTTCCGGCGCTTCCGGAACATGTTCCGGTCCTTCCGGAACATGTTCGGGTCCCTCCGGAACATGTTCCGGTGGTTCCGGAACATGTTCTGGCGCTTCCGGAACATGTTCCGGTCCTTCCGGAACATGTTCGGGTCCCTCCGGAACATGTTCCGGTGGTTCCGGAACATGTTCCGGCGCTTCCGGAACATGTTCCGGTCCTTCCGGGACATGTTCCGGTCCTTCCGGAACATGTTCCGGTGCTTTCGGAACATGTTCCGGTCCTTCCGGAACATGTTCCGGCGCCTCCGGAACATGATCCGGCGCTTCCGGAACATGTTCGGGTCCTTCCGGAACATGTTCCGATGCTTCCGGAACATGTTCCGGTGCTTCCGGAACATGTTCCGGTGCTTCCGGAACATGTTCCGGCGCTTCGGGAACATGTTCCGGTCCTTCCGGAACATGTTCCGGTCCTTCCGGAACATGTTCCGGTGCTTCCGGAACATGTTCCGGCGCTTCGGGAACATGTTCCGGTCCTTCCGGAACATGATCGGGTGCTTCCGGAACATGATCCGGAAGCGCCGGAACATGTTCTGGTGCTTCCGGAACATGTTCCGGTCCTTCCGGAACATGTTCCGGCGCTTCCGGAACATGTTCCGGTCCTTCCGGAACATGTTCCGGCGCTTCCGGAACATGTTCCGGTCCCTCCGGAACATGTTTAGGCGCTTCCGGAACATGTTCCGGTGCTTCCGGAACATATTCCGGCGCTTCCGGAACATGTTCCGGCGCTTCCGGAACATAAACCCCCGCTTCTGGAACATGTTCCGGCGCTTCCGGAACATGGTCCGGTCCCTCCGGAACATGTTTAGGCGCTTCCGGGCCATGTTCTGGTGCTTCCGGAACATGTTCCGGTGCTTCCGGAACATGTTCCGGTGCTTCCGGAACATAAACCCCCGCTTCTGGAACATGTTCCGGCGCTTCCGGAACATGTTCCGGTCCCTCCGGAACATGTTTAGGCGCTTCCGGAACATGTTCCGGTGCTTCCGGAACATATTCCGGCGCTTCCGGAACATGTTCCGGCGCTTCCGGAACATAAACCCCCGCTTCTGGAACATGTTCCGGCGCTTCCGGAACATGGTCCGGTCCCTCCGGAACATGTTTAGGCGCTTCCGGACCATGTTCTGGTGCTTCCGGAACATGTTCCGGTGCTTCCGGAACATGTTCCGGTGCTTCCGGAACATGTTCCGTTGATTCCGGAACATGTTCCGGTGCCTCCGGAACATGTTCCGGTCCTTCCGGCACATGTTCTGGTGCTTCCGGAACATGTTCCGGCGCTTCCGGGGCATGTTCCGGCGCTTCCGGAACATGTTCCGGTCCTTCCGGAACATGTTCCGGTCCTTCCGGAACATGTTCCGGCGCTTCCGGAACATGTTCCGGTGCTTCCGGAACGTGTTCCGGTCCTTCCGGCACATGTTCCGGCGCTTCCGGAACATGTTCCGGCGCTTCCGGAACATGTTCCCGTGCTTCCGGAACATGTTCCGGCGATTCCGGAACATGTTCCGGTGCCTCCGGAACATGTTCCGGTCCTTCCGGCACATGTTCCGGTGCTTCCGGAACATGTTCCGGCGCTTCCGGAACATGTTCCGGCGCTTCCGGAACATGTTCCGGCGCTTCCGGAACATGTTCCGGTGCTTCCGGAACATGTTCCGGTGCTTCTGGAACATGTTCCGGCGCTTCCAGAACATGTTCCGGCGCTTCCGGAACATGTTCCGGTCCTTGCAGAACATGTTCCGGCGCTTCCGGAACATGTTCCGGTCCTTCCGGAACATGTTCCGGTGCTTGTGGAACATGTTCCGGCGCTTCCGGAACATGTTTTGGCGCTTCTGGAACATGCTGGCGCTTCCGGAACATGTTCCGGTCCTTCTGGAACATGTTCCGGTGCTTTCGGAAAATGTTCCGGTCCTTCCGGAACGCGTTGCGGCGCTTCCGGAACATGTTCCGGTGCTTCCGGAACATGTTCCGGTGCTTTCGGAACATGTTCCGGAAGCATCGGAACATGTTCCGGTCCTTCCGGAACATGTTCCGGTGCTTCCGGAACATGTTCCGGTCCTTCCGGAACATGTTCCGGTGCTTCCGGAACATGTTCCGGCGCTTCCGGAACATGTTCCGGCGCTTCCGGAACATGTTCCGGCGCTTCCGGAACATGTTCCGGTGCTTCCAGAACATGTTCCGGTGCTTCTGGAACATGTTCCGGCGCTTCCAGAACATGTTCCGGCGCTTCCGGAACATGTTCCGGTCCTTCCAGAACATGTTCCGGCGCTTCCGGAACATGTTCCGGTCCTTCCGGAACATGTTCCGGTGCTTGTGGAACATGTTCCGGCGCTTCCGGAACATGTTCCGGCGCTCCTGGAACATGTTCCGGCGCTTCCGGAACATGTTCCGGTCCTTCTGGAACATGTTCCGGTGCTTTCGGAAAATGTTCCGGTCCTTCCGGCACATGTTCCGGCGCTTCCGGAACATGTTCCGGCGCTTCCGGAACATGTTCCCGTGCTTCCGGAACATGTTCCGGCGATTCCGGAACATGTTCCGGTGCCTCCGGAACATGTTCCGGTCCTTCCGGCACATGTTCCGGTGCTTCCGGAACATGTTCCGGCGCTTCCGGAACATGTTCCGGCGCTTCCGGAACATGTTCCGGCGCTTCCGGAACATGTTCCGGTGCTTCCGGAACATGTTCCGGTGCTTCTGGAACATGTTCCGGCGCTTCCAGAACATGTTCCGGCGCTTCCGGAACATGTTCCGGTCCTTGCAGAACATGTTCCGGCGCTTCCGGAACATGTTCCGGTCCTTCCGGAACATGTTCCGGTGCTTGTGGAACATGTTCCGGCGCTTCCGGAACATGTTTTGGCGCTTCTGGAACATGCTGGCGCTTCCGGAACATGTTCCGGTCCTTCTGGAACATGTTCCGGTGCTTTCGGAAAATGTTCCGGTCCTTCCGGAACGCGTTGCGGCGCTTCCGGAACATGTTCCGGTGCTTCCGGAACATGTTCCGGTGCTTTCGGAACATGTTCCGGAAGCATCGGAACATGTTCCGGTCCTTCCGGAACATGTTCCGGTGCTTCCGGAACATGTTCCGGTCCTTCCGGAACATGTTCCGGTGCTTCCGGAACATGTTCCGGCGCTTCCGGAACATGTTCCGGCGCTTCCGGAACATGTTCCGGCGCTTCCGGAACATGTTCCGGTGCTTCCGGAACATGTTCCGGTGCCTTCGGAACATGTTCCGGTGCTTCCGGAACATGTTCCGGCGCTTCCGGAACATGTTCCGGCGCTTCCGGAACATGTTCCGGCGCTTCCGGAACATGTTCCGGTGCTTCCGGAACATGTTCCGGTGCTTCTGGAACATGTTCCGGCGCTTCCAGAACATGTTCCGGCGCTTCCGGAACATGTTCCGGTCCTTCCAGAACATGTTCCGGCGCTTCCGGAACATGTTCCGGTCCTTCCGGAACATGTTCCGGTGCTTGTGGAACATGTTCCGGCGCTTCCGGAACATGTTCCGGCGCTCCTGGAACATGTTCCGGCGCTTCCGGAACATGTTCCGGTCCTTCTGGAACATGTTCCGGTGCTTTCGGAAAATGTTCCGGTCCTTCCAGAACGCGTTGCGGCGCTTCCGGAACATGTTCCGGTGCTTCCGGAACATGTTCCGGTACTTCCGGAACATGTTCCGGTGCTTTCGGAACATGTTCCGGCGCTTCCGGAACATGTTCCGGTCCTTCCGGAACATGTTGCGGTGCTTCCGGAACATGTTCCGGTGCTTCCGGAACATGTTCCGGTCCTTCCGGAACATGTTCCGGCCCTTCCGGAACATGCTCCGGTCCTTCCGGAACATGTTCCGGTCCTTCCGGAACATGTTCCGGCGCTTCCGGAACATGTTCCGGTCCTTCCGGAACATGTTCCGGTCCTTCCGGAACATGTTCCGCTCCTTCCGGAACATCTTCCGGTGCTTCCGGAACATGTTCCGGCGCTTCCGGAACATGTTCCGGTGCTTCCGGAACATGATCTGGCGCTTCCGGAACATGTTCCGGTGCTTCCGGAACATGTTCCGGTCCTTCCGGAACATGTTCCGGTCCTTCCGGAACATGTTCCGGCGCTTCCGGAACATATTCCGGTCCTTCCGGAACATGTTCTGGCGCTTCCGGAACATGTTCCGGTCCTTCCGGAACATGTTCGGGTCCCTCCGGAACATGTTCCGGTGGTTCCGGAACATGTTCCGGCGCTTCCGGAACATGTTCCGGTCCTTCCGGGACATGTTCCGGTCCTTCCGGAACATGTTCCGGTGCTTTCGGAACATGTTCCGGTCCTTCCGGAACATGTTCCGGCGCCTCCGGAACATGATCCGGCGCTTCCGGAACATGTTCCGGTCCTTCCGGAACATGTTCGGGTCCTTCCGGAACATGTTCCGATGCTTCCGGAACATGTTCCGGTGCTTCCGGAACATGTTCCGGTGCTTCCGGAACATGTTCCGGTGCTTCGGGAACATGTTCCGTAAGGACCGGAACATGTTCCGGAACATGTTCTGGTGCTTCCGGAACATGTTCCGGTGCTTTCGGAACATGTTCCGGTCCTTCCGGAACATGTTCCGGTGCTTCCGGAACATGTTCCGGCGCTTCCGGAACATGTTCTGGTGCTTCCGGAACATGTTCCGGTCCTTCCGGAACATGTTCCGGCGCTTCCGGAACATGTTCCGGTCCTTCCGGAACATGTTCGGGTCCTTCCGGAACATGTTCCGGTGCTTCCGGAACATGTTCCGGCGATTCCGGAACATGTTCCGGTGCCTCCGGCACATGTTCCGGTCCTTCCGGCACATGTTCCCCTGCTTCCGGAACATGTTCCGGCGCTTCCGGAACATGTTCCGGTCCTTCCGGAACATGTTCCGGTCCTTCCGGAACATGTTCCGGAAGCACCGGAACATGTTCCGGTGCTTCTGGAACATGATCCGGCGCTTCCGGAACATGTTCCGGTGCTTCCGGAACATGTTCCGGTCCTTCCGGAACATGTTCCGGTCCTTCCGGAACATGTTCCGGCGCTTCCGGAACATATTCCGGTCCTTCCGGAACATGTGCCGGCGCTTCCGGAACATGTTCCGGTCCTTCCGGAACATGTTCGGGTCCTTCCGGAACATGTTCCGGCGCTTCCGGAACATGTTCCGGTGGTTCCGGAACATGTTCCGGCGCTTCCGGAACATGTTCCGGTCCTTCCGGGACATGTTCCGGTCCTTCCGGAACATGTTCCGGTGCTTTCGGAACATGTTCCGGTCCTTCCGGAACATGTTCCGGCGCCTCCGGAACATGATCCGGCGCTTCCGGAACATGTTCCGGTCCTTCCGGAACATGTTCCGGTCCTTCCATAACATGTTCCGGTCCTTCCGGAACATGTTCCGGTGCTTCCGGAACATGTTCCGGCGCTTCGGGAACATGTTCCGGTCCTTCCGGAACATGTTCCGGTCCTTCCGGAACATGTTCCGGTGCTTCCGGAACATGTTCCGGCGCTTCGGGAACATGTTCCGGTACTTCCGGAACATGATCCGGTGCTTCCGGAACATGATCCGGAAGCACCGGAACATGTTCCGGTGCTTCCGGAACATGCTCCGGTCCTTCCGGAACATGTTCCGGCGCTTCGGGAACATGTTCCGGTCCTTCCGGAACATGATCCGGTGCTTCCGGAACATGATCCGGAAGCACCGGAACATGTTCCGGTCCTTACGGAACATGTTCCGGCGCTTCCGGAACATGTTCTGGTGCTTCCGGAACATGTTCCGGTCCTTCCGGAACATGTTCCGGCGCTTCCGGAACATGTTCCGGTCCTTCCGGAACATGTTCCGGCGCTTCCGGAACATGTTCCGGTGCTTCCGGAACATGTTCCGGTGCTTCCGGAACATGTTCCGGTCCTTCCGGAACATGTTCCGGCGCTTCCGGAACATGTTCCGGTCCTTCCGGAACATGTTCCGGTCCTTCCGGACATGTTCCGGCGCTTCCGGAACATGTTCCGGTTCTTACGGAACATGTTTCGGTGCTTCCGGAACATGTTCCGGTCCTTCCGGAACATGTTCGGGTCCTTCCGGAACATGTTCCGGTGCTTCCGGAACATGTTCCAGCGATTCCGGAACATGTTCCGGTGCCTCCGGCACATGTTCCGGTCCTTCCGGCACATGTTCCCCTGCTTCCGGAACATGTTCCGGCGCTTCCGGAACATGTTCCGGAGCTTCCGGAACATGTTCCGGAAGCACCGGAACATGTTCC
This sequence comes from Eutreptiella sp. 'Long Island Sound 2002', assembly GCA_964036045.1. Classification (NCBI taxonomy): domain Eukaryota; phylum Euglenozoa; class Euglenophyceae; order Eutreptiales; family Eutreptiaceae; genus Eutreptiella; species Eutreptiella sp. 'Long Island Sound 2002'. The sequence goes on from OZ038381.1 coordinate 16,329,713, forward strand.
GGTGCTTCCGGAACATGATCCGGCGCTTCCGGAACATGTTCCGGTGCTTCCGGAACATGTTCCGGTCCTTCCGGAACATGTTCCGGTCCTTCCGGAACATGTTCCGGCGCTTCTGGAACATGTTCCGGTCCTTCCGGAACATGTTCCGGTGCTTCCGGAACATGTTCCGGCGCTTCGGGAACATGTTCCGGTCCTTCCGGAACATGTTCCGGTCCTTCCGGAACATGTTCCGGTCCTTCAGGAACATGTTCGGGTGCTTCCGGAACATGTTCCGGTGCTTTCGGAACATGTTCCGGTCCTTCCGGAACATGTTCCGGTGCTTCCGGAACATGTTCCGGCGCTTCCGGAACATGTTCCGGTGCTTCCGGAACATGTTCCGGTGCTTCCGGAACATGTTCCGGTCCTTCCGGAACATGTTCCGGCGCTTCCGGAACATGTTCCGGTGCTTCCGGAACATGTTCCGGTCCTTCCGGAACATGTTCCGGTCCTTCCGGAACATGTTCCGGCGCTTCCGGAACATGTTCCGGTCCTTCCGGAACATGTTGCGGTCCTTCCGGACATGTTCCGGCGCTTCCGGAACATGTTCCGGTTCTTACGGAACATGTTCGGGTCCTTCCGGAACATGTTCCGGTCCTTCCGGAACATGTTCGGGTCCTTCCGGAACATGTTCCGGTGCTTCCGGAACATGTTCCGGCGATTCCGGAACATGTTCCGGTGCCTCCGGCACATGTTCCGGTGCTTCCGGCACATGTTCCGGTGCTTCCGGAACATGTTCCGGCGCTTCCGGAACATGTTCCGGTCCTTCCGGAACATGTTCCGGCGCTTCCGGAACATGTTCCGGCGCTTCCGGAACATGTTCCGGTGCTTCCGGAACATGTTCCGGCGCTTCCGGAACATGTTCCGGCGCTTCCGGAACATGTTCCGGTCCTTCCGGAACATGTTCCGGTGCTTCCGGAACATGTTCCGGTGCCTTCGGAACATGTTCCGGTCCTTCCGGAACATGTTCCGGCGCTTCTGGAACATGTTCCGGCGCTTCCGGAACATGTTCCGGCGCTTCCGGAACATGTTCCGGTGCTTCCGGATCATGTTCCGGTGCTTCCGGAACATGTTCCGGCGCTTCCGGAACATGTTCCGGTCCTTTCAGAACATGTTCCGGCGCTTCCGGAACATGTTCCGGTCCTTCCGGAACATGTTCCGGTGCTTCTGGAACATTTTCCGGTGCTTCTGGAACATGTTCCGGCGCTTCCGGAACATGTTCCGGCGCTTCCGGAACATGTTCCGGTCTTTCCGGAACATGTTCCGGTGCTTTCGGAAAATGTTCCGGTCCTTCCGGAACATGATCCGGTCCTTCCGGAACGCGTTGCGGCGCTTCCGGAACATGTTCCGGTGCTTCCGGAACATGTTCCGGTGCTTTCGGAACATGTTCCGGTGCTTCCCGAACATGTTCCGGTGCTTTCGGAACATGTTCCGGAAGCATCGGAACATGTTCCGGTCCTTCCGGAACATGTTGCGGCGCTTCCGGAACATGTTCCGGTGCTTCCGGAACATGTTCCGGAAGCACCGGAACATGTTCCGGCGCTTCCGGAACATGTTCCGGTGCTTCCGGAACATGTTCCGGCGCTTCCGGAACATGTTCCGGTGCTTCCGGAACATGTTCCGGTGCTTCCGGAACATGATCCGGCGCTTCCGGAACATGTTCCGGTGCTTCCGGAACATGATCCGGCGCTTCCGGAACATGTTCCGGTGCTTCCGGAACATGTTCCGGTGCTTCCGGAACATGATCCGGCGCTTCCGGAACATGTTCCGGTGCTTCCGGACCATGTTCCGGTCCTTCCGGAACATGTTCCGGTCCTTCCGGAACATGTTCCAGTCCTTCCGGAACATGTTCCGGCGCTTCCGGAACATATTCTGGTCCCCCGGAACATGTTCCGGCGCTTCCGGAACATGTTCCTGTCCTTCCGGAACATGTTCGGGTCCTTCCGGAACATGTTCCGGTGCTTCCGGAACATGTTCCGGTGGTTCCGGAACATGTTCCGGCGCTTCCGGAACATGTTCCGGTCCTTCCGGGACATGTTCCGGTCCTTCCGGAACATGTTCCGGTGCTTTCGGAACATGTTCCGGTCCTTCCGGAACATGTTCCGGCGCCTCCGGAACATGATCCGGCGCTTCCGGAACATGTTCCGGTCCTTCCGGAACATGTTCCGGTCCTTCCGGAACATGTTCCGGTGCTTCCGGAACATGATCCGGCGCTTCCGGAACATGATCCGGCGCTTCCGGAACATGTTCCGGTCCTTCCGGAACATGTTTCGGTCCTTCCGGAACATGTTCCGGTCCTTCCGGAACATGTTCCGGCGCTTCCAGAACATGTTCCGGTCCTTCCGGAACATGTTCGGGTCCTTCCAGAACATGTTCCGGTCCTTCCGGAACATGTCCCGCTGCTTTCGGAACATGTTCCGGTCCTTCCGGAACATGTTCCGGTCCTTCCGGAACATGTTCCGGCGCTTCCGGAACATGTTCCGGTGCTTCCGGAACATGTTCTGGTCCTTCCGGAACATGTTCGGGTCCTTCCGGAACATGTTCCGGAAGCACCGGAACATGTTCCGGAAGCACCGGAACATGTTCCGGCGCTTCGGGAACATGTTCCGGTCCTTCCGGAACATGTTCCGGTCCTTCCGGAACATGTTCCGGCGCTTCCGGGACATGATCCGGTGCTTCCGGAACATGATCCGGAAGCACCGGAACATGTTCCGGTGCTTCCGGAACATGTTCCGTTGCTTCCGGTACATGTTCCGGTCCTTCCGGAACATGTTCTGGCGCTTCCGGAACATGTTCCGGTCCTTCCGGAACATGTTCCGGCGCTTCCGGAACATGATCCGGCGCTTCGGGAACATGTTCCGGTCCTTCCGGAACATGTTCCGGTCCTTCCGGAACATGTTCCGGTCCTTCCGGAACATGTTCCGGCGCTTCCAGAACATGTTCCGGTCCTTCCGGAACATGTTCGGGTCCTTCCGGAACATGTTCCGGTGCTTCCAGAACATGTTCCGGTGCTTCCGGAACATGTTCCGGTGCTTCCGGGACATGTTCCGGTCCTTCCGGAACATGTCCCGCTGCTTTCGGAACATGTTCCGGTCCTTCCGGAACATGTTCCGGTCCTTCCGGAACATGTTCCTGCACTTCCGGAACATGTTCCGGTCCTTCCGGAACATGTTCTGGTCCTTCCGGAACATGTTCGGGTCCTTCCGGAACATGTTCCGGTGCTTCCGGAACATGTTCCGGTGCTTCCGAAACATGTTCCGGCGCTTCGGGAACATGTTCCCGTCCTTCTGGAACATGTTCCGGTCCTTCCGGAACATGTTCCGGCGCTCCCGGAACATGCTCCGGCGCTTCCGGAACCTGATCCGGTGCTTCCGGAACATGATCCGGAAGCACCGGAACATGTTCCGGTGCTTCCGGAACATGTTCCGGTGCTTCCGGAACATGTTCCGGTCCTTCCGGAACATGTTCCGGCGCTTCCGGAACATGTTCCGGTGCTTCTGGAACATGTTCCGGCGCTTCCGGAACATGTTCCGGTCCTGCCGGAACATGTTCCGGTGCTTCCGGAACATGTTCCGGCGCTTCGGGAACATGTTCCGGTCCTTCCGGAACATGTTCCGGTCCTTCCGGAACATGTTCCGGCGCTTCCGGAACATGATCCGGTGCTTCCGGAACATGATCCGGAAGCACCGGAACATGTTCCGGTGCTTCCGGGACATGTTCCGGTCCTTCCGGAACATGTCCCGCTGCTTTCGGAACATGTTCCGGTCCTTCCGGAACATGTTCCGGTCCTTCCGGAACATGTTCCTGCACTTCCGGAACATGTTCCGGTCCTTCCGGAACATGTTCTGGTCCTTCCGGAACATGTTCGGGTCCTTCCGGAACATGTTCCGGTGCTTCCGGAACATGTTCCGGTGCTTCCGAAACATGTTCCGGCGCTTCGGGAACATGTTCCAGTCCTTCCGGAACATGTTCCGGTCCTTCCGGAACATGTTCCGGCGCTCCCGGAACATGCTCCGGCGCTTCCGGAACCTGATCCGGTGCTTCCGGAACATGATCCGGTCCTTCCGGAACATGTTCCGGTGCTTCCGGAACATGTTCCGGTGCTTCCGGAACATGTTCCGGTCCTTCCGGAACATGTTCCGGCGCTTCCGGAACATGTTCCGGTCCTGCCGGAACATGTTCCGGTGCTTCCGGAACATGTTCCGGTGCTTCCGGAACATGTTCCGGCGCTTCGGGAACATGTTGCGGTCCTTCCGGAACATGTTCCGGTCCTTCCGGAACATGTTCCGGCGCTTCCGGAACATGATCCGGTGCTTCCGGAACATGATCCGGAAGCACCGGAACATGTTCCGGTCCTTCCGGAACATGTTCCGGCGCTTTCGGAACATGTTCCGGTCCTTCCGGAACATGTTCCGGTCCTTCCGGAACATGTTCCGGCGCTTCCGGAACATGTTCCGGTGCTTCCGGAACATGTTCCGGTCCTTCCGGAACATGTTCGGGTCCTTCCGGAACATGTTCCGGAAGCACCGGAACATGTTCCGGAAGCACCGGAACATGTTCCGGCGCTTCGGGAACATGTTCCGGTCCTTCCGGAACATGTTCCGGTCCTTCCGGAACATGTTCCGGCGCTTCCGGGACATGATCCGGTGCTTCCGGAACATGATCCGGAAGCACCGGAACATGTTCCGGTGCTTCCGGAACATGTTCCGTTGCTTCCGGTACATGTTCCGGTCCTTCCGGAACATGTTCTGGCGCTTCCGGAACATGTTCCGGTCCTTCCGGAACATGTTCCGGCGCTTCCGGAACATGATCCGGCGCTTCGGGAACATGTTCCGGTCCTTCCGGAACATGTTCCGGTCCTTCCGGAACATGTTCCGGTCCTTCCGGAACATGTTCCGGCGCTTCCAGAACATGTTCCGGTCCTTCCGGAACATGTTCGGGTCCTTCCGGAACATGTTCCGGTGCTTCCGGAACATGTTCCGGTGCTTCCGGAACATGTTCCGGTGCTTCCGGGACATGTTCCGGTCCTTCCGGAACATGTCCCGCTGCTTTCGGAACATGTTCCGGTCCTTCCGGAACATGTTCCGGTCCTTCCGGAACATGTTCCTGCACTTCCGGAACATGTTCCGGTCCTTCCGGAACATGTTCTGGTCCTTCCGGAACATGTTCGGGTCCTTCCGGAACATGTTCCGGTGCTTCCGGAACATGTTCCGGTGCTTCCGAAACATGTTCCGGCGCTTCGGGAACATGTTCCAGTCCTTCCGGAACATGTTCCGCTCCTTCCGGAACATGTTCCGGCGCTCCCGGAACATGCTCCGGCGCTTCCGGAACCTGATCCGGTGCTTCCGGAACATGTTCCGGTGCTTCCGGAACATGTTCCGGTCCTTCCGGAACATGTTCCGGCGCTTCCGGAACATGTTCCGGTGCTTCCGGAACATGTTCCGGCGCTTCCGGAACATGTTCCGGTCCTGCCGGAACATGTTCCGGTGCTTCCGGAACATGTTCCGGTGCTTCCGGAACATGTTCCGGCGCTTCGGGAACATGTTCCGGTCCTTCCGGAACATGTTCCGGTCCTTCCGGAACATGTTCCGGCGCTTCCGGAACATGATCCGGTGCTTCCGGAACATGATCCGGAAGCACTGGAACATGTTCCGGTGCTTCCGGGACATGTTCCGGTCCTTCCGGAACATGTCCCGCTGCTTTCGGAACATGTTCCGGTCCTTCCGGAACATGTTCCTGCACTTCCGGAACATGTTCCGGTCCTTCCGGAACATGTTCTGGTCCTTCCGGAACATGTTCGGGTCCTTCCGGAACATGTTCCGGTGCTTCCGGAACATGTTCCGGTGCTTCCGAAACATGTTCCGGCGCTTCGGGAACATGTTCCAGTCCTTCCGGAACATGTTCCGGTCCTTCCGGAACATGTTCCGGCGCTCCCGGAACATGCTCCGGCGCTTCCGGAACCTGATCCGGTGCTTCCGGAACATGATCCGGAAGCACCGGAACATGTTCCGGTGCTTCCGGAACATGTTCCGGCGCTTCCGGAACATGTTCCGGTCCTGCCGGAACATGTTCCGGTGCTTCCGGAACATGTTCCGGTGCTTCCGGAACATGTTCCGGCGCTTCGGGAACATGTTCCGGTCCTTCCGGAACATGTTCCGGTCCTTCCGGAACATGTTCCGGCGCTTCCGGAACATGATCCGGTGCTTCCGGAACATGATCCGGAAGCACCGGAACATGTTCCGGTGCTTCCGGAACATGTTCCGGTCCTTCCAGAACATGTTCCGGCGCTTCCGGAACATGTTCCGGTCCTTCCGGAACATGTTCCGGCGCTTCCGGAACATGATCCGGCGCTTCGGGAACATGTTCCGGTCCTTCCGGAACATGTTCCGGTCCTTCCGGAACATGTTCCGGCGCTTCCGGAACATGTTCCGGTGCTTCCGGAACATGTTCCGGCGCTTCGGGAACATGTTCCGGTCCTTCCGGAACATGTTCCGGTCCTTCCGGAACATGTTCCGGCGCTTCCGGAACATGTTCCGGTCCTGCCGGAACATGTTCCGGTGCTTCCGGAACATGTTCCGGTCCTTCCGGAACATGTTCGGGTCCTTCCGGAACATGTTCCGGTGCTTCCGGAACATGTTCCGGTGCTTCCGGAACATGTTCCGGCGCTTCGGGAACATGTTCCGGTCCTTCCGGAACATGTTCCGGTCCTTCCGGAACATGTTCCGGCGCTTCCGGAACATGATCCGGTGCTTCCGGAACATGATCCGGAAGCACCGGAACATGTTCCGGTGCTTCCGGAACATGTTCCGGTCCTTCCGGAACATGTTCCGGCGCTTCCGGAACATGTTCCGGTCCTGCCGGAACATGTTCCGGTGCTTCCGGAACATGTTCCGGTCCTTCCGGAACATGTTCCGGTCCTGCCGGAACATGTTCCGGTGCTTCCGGAACATGTTCCGGTGCTTCCGGAACATGTTCCGGCGCTTCGGGAACATGTTCCGGTCCTTCCGGAACATGTTCCGGTCCTTCCGGAACATGTTCCGGCGCTTCCGGAACATGATCCGGTGCTTCCGGAACATGCTCCGGTCCTTCCGGAACATGTTCCGGTGCTTCCGGAACATGTTCCGGTCCTTCCGGAACATGTTCCGGCGCTTCCGGAACATGTTCCGGTCCTTCCGGAACATGTTCCGGCGCTTCCGGAACATGATCCGGCGCTTCGGGAACATGTTCCGGTCCTTCCGGAACATGTTCCGGTCCTTCCGGAACATGTTCCGGTCCTTCCGGAACATGTTCCGGCGCTTCCGGAACATGATCCGGTGCTTCCGGAACATGATCCGGAAGCACCGGAACATGTTCCGGTGCTTCCGGAACATGTTCCGGTCCTTCCGGAACATGTTCCGGCGCTTCCGGAACATGTTCCGGTCCTTCCGGAACATGTTCCGGCGCTTCCGGAACATGATCCGGCGCTTCGGGAACATGTTCCGGTCCTTCCGGAACATGTTCCGGTCCTTCCGGAACATGTTCCGGTCCTTCCGGAACATGTTCCGGCGCTTCCAGAACATGTTCCGGTCCTTCCGGAACATGTTCGGGTCCTTCCGGAACATGTTCCGGTGCTTCCGGAACATGTTCCGGTCCTTCCGGGACATGTTCCGGTCCTTTCCGGAACATGTCCCGCTGCTTTCGGAACATGTTCCGGTCCTTCCGGAACATGTTCCGGCACTTCCGGAACATGTTCCGGTCCTTCCGGAACATGTTCCGGTGCTTCCGGAACATGTTCCGGTCCTTCCGGAACATGTTCGCGTCCTTCCGGAACATGTTCCGGTGCTTCCGGAACATGTTCCGGTGCTTCCGGAACATGTTCCGGCGCTTCGGGAACATGTTCCAGTCCTTCCGGAACATGTTCCGGTCCTTCCGGAACATGTTCCGGCGCTCCCGGAACATGCTCCGGCGCTTCCGGAACCTGATCCGGTGCGTCCGGAACATGATCCGGAAGCACCGGAACAAGTTCCGGTGCTTCCGGAACATGTTCCGGTGCTTCTGGAACATGTTCCGGTTCTTCCGGAACATGTTCCGGCGCTTCCGGAACATGTTCCGGTCCTTCCGGAACATGTTCCGGCGCTTCCGGAACATGTTCCGGTCCTGCCGGAACATGTTCGGGTCCTTCCGGAACATGTTCCGGTGCTTCCGGAACATGTTCCGGTGCTTCCGGAACATGTTCCGGTCCTTCCGGGACATGTTCCGGTCCTTCCGGAACATGTCCCGCTGCTTTCGGAACATGTTCCGGTCCTTCCGGAACATGTTCCGGTGCTTCCGGAACATGTTCCGGTGCTTCCGGAACATGTTCCGGCGCTTCGGGAACATGTTCCAGTCCTTCCGGAACATGTTCCGGTCCTTCCGGAACATGTTCCGGTCCTTCCGGAACATGTTCCGGCGCTCCCGGAACATGCTCCGGCGCTTCCGGAACCTGATCCGGTGCTTCCGGAACATGATCCGGAAGCACCGGAACAAGTTCCGGTGCTTCCGGAACATGTTCCGGTGCTTCCGGAACATGTTCCGGTGCTTCCGGAACATGTTCCGGCGCTTCCGGAACATGTTCCGGTCCTTCCGGAACATGTTCCGGCGCTTCCGGAACATGTTCCGGTCCTGCCGGAACATGTTCGGGTCCTTCCGGAACATGTTCCGGTCCTTCCGGAACATGTTCCGGTGCTTCCGGAACATGTTCCGGTGCTTCCGGAACATGTTCTGGAAGGACCGGAACATGTTCCCGAAGCGAGTCCTTCCGGAACATGTTCCGGTCCTTCCGGAACATGTTCCGGCGCTTCCGGAACATGTTCCGGTGCTTCCGGAACATGATCCGGAAGCACCGGAACATGATCCGGAAGCATCGGAACATGTTCCGGTCCTTCCGGAACATGTTCCGGTCCTTCCGGAACATCTTCCGGTCCTTCCGGAACATCTTCCGGTGCTTCCGGAACATGTTCCGGCGCTTCCGAAAGATGCTCCGGTGCTTCCGGAACATGATCCGGAAGCACTGGAACATGTTCCGGTGCTTCCGGAACATGTTCCGGTGCTTTCGGAACATGTTCCGGTGCTTTCGGAACATGTTCCGGTCCTTCCGGAACATGTTCCGGAAGCATCGGAACATGTTCCGGTGCTTCCGGAACATGTTCCGGGTTTTCCGGAACATGTTCCGGTCCTTCCGGAACATCTTCCGGTCCTTCCGGAACATCTTCCGGTGCTTCCGGAACATGTTCCGGCGCTTCCGGAAGATGTTCCGGTCCTTCCGAAACATGTTCCGGTGCTTTCGGAACATGTTCCGGTGCTTTCGGAACATGTTCCGGTGCTTCCGGAACATGTTCCGGTCCTTCCGGAACATGTTCCGGAAGCATCGGAACATGTTCCGGTCCTTCCGGAACATGTTCCGGTCCTTCCGGAACATCTTCCGGTCCTTCCGGAACATCTTCCGGTGCTTCCGGAACATGTTCCGGCGCTTCCGAAAGATGCTCCGGTGCTTCCGGAACATGATCCGGAAGCACTGGAACATGTTCCGGTGCTTCCGGAACATGTTCCGGTGCTTTCGGAACATGTTCCGGTGCTTTCGGAACATGTTCCGGTCCTTCCGGAACATGTTCCGGAAGCATCGGAACATGTTCCGGTGCTTCCGGAACATGTTCCGGCTTTTCCGGAACATGTTCCGGTCCTTCCGGAACATCTTCCGGTCCTTCCGGAACATCTTCCGGTGCTTCCGGAACATGTTCCGGCGCTTCCGGAAGATGTTCCGGTCCTTCCGAAACATGTTCCGGTGCTTTCGGAACATGTTCCGGTGCTTTCGGAACATGTTCCGGTGCTTCCGGAACATGTTCCGGTGCTTTCGGAACATGTTCCGGTGCTTCCGGAACATGTTCCGGTCCTTCCGGAACATGTTCCGGTGCTTGCGGAACATGTTCCGGTCCTTCCGGAACATGTTCGGGTTCTTCCGGAACATGTTCCGGTGCTTCCGGAACATGTTCCGGTGCTTCCGGAACATGTTCCGGCGCTTCGGGAACATGTTCCGGTCCTTCCGGAACATGTTCCGGTCCTTCCGGAACATGTTCCGGCGCTTCCGGAACATGCTCCGGCGCTTCCGGAACATGATCCGGTGCTTCCGGAACACGATCCGGAAGCACCGGAACATGTTCCGGTACTTCCGGAACATGTTCCGGTGCTTCCGGAACATGTTCCGGTCCTTCCGGAACATGTTCCGGCGCTTCCGGAACATGTTCCGGTCCTTCCGGAACATGTTCCGGCGCTTCCGGAACATGTTCCGGTCCTGCCGGAACATGTTCCGGAACATGTTCCGGTGCCTCCGGAACATGTTCCGGTCCTTACGGAACATGTTCCGGTCCTTCCGGAACATGTTCCGGTGCTTCCGGAACATGTTCCGGTGCTTCCGGAACATGTTCCGGCGCTTCCGGAACATGTTCCCGTCCTTCCGGACCATTCTCCGGTGCTTCCGGAACATGTTCCGGCGCTTCCGGAACATGTTCCGGTGCTTCTGGAACATGTTCCGGTGGTTCCGGAACATGTTCCGGTGCTTGCGGAACATGTTCCGGTGCTTCCGGAACATGTTCCGGTGCTTCCGGAACATGTTCTGGCGCTTCGGGAACATGTTCCGGTCCTTCCGGAACATGTTCCGGTCCTTCCGGAACATGTTCCGGCGCTTCCGGAACATGTTCCGGTGCTTCCGGAACATGATCCGGAAGCACCGGAACATGTTCCGGTGCTTCCGGAACATGTTCCGGTGCTTTCGGAACATGTTCCGGTGCTTCCGGATCATGTTCCGGAAGCACCGGAACATGTTCCGGAAGCGCCGGAACATGTTCCGGAAGGACCGGAACATGTTCCGGAAGGACCGGAACATGTTCCCGAAGCGCCAGAACATGTTCCGGAAGCATCGGAACATGTTCCGGTCCTTCCGGAACATGTTCCGGTGCTTCCGGAACATGTTCCGGCGCTTCCGGAACATGGTCCGGTCCTTCCGGAACATCTTCCGGTGCTTCCGGAACATGTTCCGGCGCTTCCGGAACATGTTCCGGTGCCTTCGGAACATGTTCCGGTGCTTCCGGAACATGTTCCGGCGCTTCGGGAACATGTTCCGGCGCTTCCGGAACATGTTCCGGCGCTTCGGGAACATGTTCCGGCGCTTCCGGAACATGTTCCGGCGCTTACGGAACATGTTCCGGTGCTTCCGGAACATGTTCCAGTGCTTCCGGAACATGTTCCGGTCCTTCCGGAACATGTTCCGGCGCTTACGGAACATGTTCCGGCGCTTCTGGAACATGTTCCGGTGCTTCCCGAACATGTTTCGGTGCTTTCGGAACATGTTCCGGTGCTTCCGGAACATGTTCCGGTCCTTCCGGAACATGTTCCGGCGCTTCCGGAACCTGTTCCGGTCCTTACGGAACATGTTCCGGCGCTTCCGGAACATGTTCCAGTGCTTCCGGAACATGTTCCGGTCCTTCCGGAACACGTTCCGGCGCTTCTGGAACATGTTTGAGAAGCGCCGGAACATGTTCCGGAAGCACCGGAACATGTTCCGGCGCTTCCAGAACATGTTTTGGTGCCTTCGGAACATGTTCCGGTGCTTCCGGAACATGTTCCGGCGCTTCGGGAACATGTTCCGGCGCTTCCGGAACATGTTCGGGCGCTTCCGGAACATGTTCCGGTCCTTCCGGAACATGTTCCGGTGCTTCCGGAACATGTTCCGGCGCTTCGGGAACATGTTCCGGCGCTTCCGGAACATGTTCGGGCGCTTCCGGAGCATGTTCCGGTCCTTCCGGAACATGTTCCGGTGCTTCCGGAACATGTTTCGGTGCTTTCGGAACATGTTCCGGTGCTTCCGGAACATGTTCCGGTCCTTCCGGAACATGTTCCGGCGCTTCCGGAACCTGTTCCGGTCCTTACGGAACATGTTCCGGCGCTTCCGGAACATGTTCCAGTGCTTCCGGAACATGTTCCGGTCCTTCCGGAACACGTTCCGGCGCTTCTGGAACATGTTTGAGAAGCGCCGGAACATGTTCCGGAAGCACCGGAACATGTTCCGGCGCTTCCAGAACATGTTTTGGTGCCTTCGGAACATGTTCCGGTGCTTCCGGAACATGTTCCGGCGCTTCGGGAACATGTTCCGGCGCTTCCGGAACATGTTCGGGCGCTTCCGGAACATGTTCCGGTCCTTCCGGAACATGTTCCGGTGCTTCCGGAACATGTTCCGGTGCTTTCGGAACATGTTCCGGTGCTTCCGGAACATGTTCCGGTCCTTCCGGAACATGTTTCCGTCGCTTCCGGAACATGTTCCGGTCCTTCCGGAACATGTTCCGGCGCTTACGGAACATGTTCCGGTGCTTCCGGAACATGTTCCAGTGCTTCCGGAACATGTTCTGGTCCTTCCGGAACATGTTCCGGCGCTTCCGGAACATGTTCCAGAAGCGCCGGAACATATTCCGGAAGCATCGGAACAGGTTCCGGCGCTTCCGGAACATGTTCCGGCGCTTCCCCAACATGGTCCGGTGCTTTCGGAACATGTTCCGGTGCTTTCGGAACATGTTCCGGTCCTTCCGGAACATGTTCCGGTCCTTCCGGAACATGTTCCGGAGGCATCGGAACATGTTCCGGTCCTTCAGGAACATGTTCCGGTGCTTCCGGAACATGTTCCGGCGCTTCCGGAACATGTTCCGGTCCTTCCGGAACATCTTCCGGTGCTTCCGGAACATGTTCCGGCGCTTCCGGAAGATGTTCCGGTCCTTCCGGAACATGTTCCGGTGCTTTCGGAACATGTTCCGGTGCTTCCGGAACATGTTCCAGTGCTTCCGGAACATGTTCCGGTGCTTTCGGAACATGTTCCGGTGCTTCCGGAACATGTTCCGGTCCTTCCGGAACATGTTCCGGTCCTTCCGGAACATGTTCCGGTCCTTCCGGAACATGTTCCGGCGCTTCCGGAACATGTTCCGGCGCTTCCGGAACGTGTTCCGGTGCTTCCGGAACATGTTCCGGTGCTTCCGGAACATGTTCCGGCGCTTCCGGAACATGTTCCGGCGCTTCCGGAACATGTTCCGGTGCTTCCGGAACATGTTCCGGTGCTTCCGGAACATGTTCCGGCGCTTCCGGAACATGTTCCGGTGCTTCCGGAACATGTTCCGGTCCTTCCGGAACATGTTCCGGCGCTTCTGGAACATGTTTGAGAAGCGCCGGAACATGTTCCGGTGCCTTCGGAACATGTTCCGGTGCTTCTGGAACATGTTCCGGCGCTTCGGGAACATGTTCCGGTCCTTCCGGAACATGTTCCGGAAGCACCGGAACATGTTCCGAAAGCACCGGAACATGTTCCGGTGCTTCCGGAACATGTTCCGGTCCTTCCGGAACATGTTCCGGCGCTTCCGGAACATGTTCCGGCGCTTCCGGAACATGTTCCGGTGCTTCCGGAACATGTTCCGGTGCTTTCGGAACATGTTCCGGTGCTTCCGGAACATGTTCCGGAAGCATCGGAACATGTTCCGGCGCTTCCGGAACATGTTCCGGCGCTTTCGGAACATGTTCCGGTGCTTCCGGAACATGTTCCGGTCCTTCCGGAACATGTTCCAGTGCTTCCGGAACATGTTCCGGTCCTTCCGGAACATGTTCCGGCGCTTCCGGAACATGTTCGAGAAGCGCCGGAACATGTTCCGGAAGCATCGGAACATGTTCCGGCGCTTCCGGAACATGTTCCGGCGCTTCAGGAACATGTTCCGGTCCTTCCCGAACATGTTCCGGTCCTTCCCGAACATGTTCCGGCGCTTCCGGAACATGTTCCGGCGCTTCCGGAACATGATCCGGCGCTTCCGGAACATGTTCCGGTGCTTCCGGAACATGTTCCGGCGCTTCCGGAACATGTTCCGGTCCTTCCGGAACATGTTCCGGTGCTTCCGCAACATGTTCCGGTGTTTCCGGAACATGTTCCGGCGCTTCCGGAACATGTTCCGGTGCTTCCGGAACATGTTCCGGTGCTTCCGGAACATGTTCCGGTCCTTCCGGAACATGTTCCGGCGCTTCTGGAACATGTTCGAGAAGCGCCGCAACATGTTCCGGTAGCACCGGAACACGTTCCGGTGCTTCCGGAACATGTTCCGGTGCTTCCGGAACGTGTTCCGGTGCCTCCGGAACATGTTCCGGTCCTTCCGGAACATGTTCCGGTCCTTCCGGAACATGTTCCGGCGCTTCCGAAACATGTTCCGGCGCTTCCGGAACATGTTCCGGCGCTTCCGGAACATGTTCCGGTGCTTCCGGAACATGTTCCGGTGCTTCCGGAACATGTTCCGGTGCTTCCGGAACATGTTCCGGTCCTTCCCGAACATGTTCCGGCGCTTCCGGACCATGTTCCGGTCCTTCCGGAACATGTTCCGGCGCTTCCGGAACATGTTCCGGTCCTTCCGGAACATATTCCGGCGCTTCCGGAACATGTTCCGGTCCTTCCGGAACATGTTCCGGTCCTTCCGGAACATGTTCCGGTGCTTCCGGAACATGATCCGGTTCTTCTGGAACATGTTCCGGCGCTTCCGGAACATGTTCCGGTCCTTCCGGAACATGTTCCGGTGCTTCCGGAACATGATGCGGCGTTTTGGAACATGTTCCGGCGCTTCCGGAACATGTGCCGGCGCTTCTGGAACATGTTCCGGTGCTTCCGGAACATGTTCCGGCGCTTCCGGAACATGTTCCGGTGCTTCCGGAACATGTTCCGGTGCTTCCGGAACATGTTCCGGTCATTCCGGAACATGTTCCGGTCCTTCCGGAACATGTTCCGGCGCTTCATGTTCCGGTCCTTCCGGACCATGTTCCGGTGCTTCCGGAACATGTTCCGGCGCTTCCGGAACATGTTCCGGCGCTTCCGGAACATGTTCCGGTGCTTCCGGAACATGTTCGGGTCCTTCCGGAACATGTTCGGGTCCTTCCGGAACATGTTCCGGTGCTTTCGGAACATGTTCCGGTCCTTCCGGAACATGTTCCGGCGCTTCCGGAACATGTTCCGGCGCTTCCGGAACATGTTCCGGTGCTTCCGGAACATGTTCCGGTGCTTCCGGAACATGTTCGGGTCCTTCCGGAACATGTTCGGGTCCTTCCGGAACATGTTCCGGTCCTTCCGGAACATGTTCCGGCGCTTCCGGAACATGTTCCGGTCCTTCCGGAACATGTTCCGGCGCTTCCGGAACATGTTCGAGAAGCGCCGGAACATGTTCCGGAAGCATCGGAACATGTTCCGGCGCTTCCGGAACATGTTCCGGCGCTTCCGGAACATGTTCCGGTCCTTCCGGAACATGTTCCGGTGCTTCCGGAACATGATCCGGTGCTTCCGGAACATGTTCCGGCGCTTCCGGAACATGTTCCGGTCCTTCCGGAACATGTTCCGGTGCTTCCGGAACATGTTGCGGCGCTTTTGGAACTTGTTCCGGCGCTTCCGGAACATGTGCCGGCGCTTCCGGAACATGTTCCGGTGCCTCCGGAACATGTTCCGGTCCTTCCGGAACATGTTCCGGTCCTTCCGGAACATGTTCCGGCGCTTCATGTTCCGGTCCTTCCGGAACATGTTCCGGCGCTTCCGGAACATGTTCCGGTCCTTCCGGAACATGTTCCGGTGCTTCCGGAACATGTTCCGGCGCTTCCGGAACATGTTCCGGTCCTTCCGGGACATGTTCCGGTCCTTCCGGAACATGTTCCGGTGCTTTCGGAACATGTTCCGGTCCTTCCAGAACATGTTCCGGCGCTTCCGGAACATGTTCCGGTCCTTCCGGAACATGTTCCGGTCCTTCCAGAACATGTTCCGGTCCTTCCGGAACATGCTCCGGTCCTTCCGGAACATGTTCCGGTGCTTTTGGAACATGTTCTGGTGCTTTCGGAACATGTTCCGGTGCTTCCGGAACATGTTCCGGAAGCATCGGAACATGTTCCGGCGCTTCCGGAACATGTTCCGGTCCTTCCCGAACATGTTCCGGTCCTTCCCGAACATGTTCCGGTGCTTCCGGAACATGTTCCGGCGCTTCCGGAACATGTTCCGGCGCTTCCGGAACATGTTCCGGCGCTTCCGGAACATGTTCCGGTGCTTCCGGAACATGTTCCGCCGCTTCCGGAACATGTTCCGGTGCTTCCGGAACATGTTCCGGTCCTTCCCGAACATGTTCCGGTGCTTCCGGAACATGTTCCGGCGCTTCCCGAACATGTTCCGGTCCTTCCCGAACATGTTCTGGTGCTTCCGGAACATGTTCCGGCGCTTCCGGAACATGTTCCGGTGCTTCCGGAACATGTTCCGGCGCTTCCGGAACATGTTTCGGCGCTTCCGGAACATGTTCCGGTCCTTCCGGAACATGTTCTGGTCCTTCCAGAACATGTTCCGGTGCTTCCGGAACATGTTCCGGTCCTTCCAGAACATGTTCCGGTGCTTTTGGAACATGTTCCGGTGCTTTCGGAACATGTTCCGGTGCTTCCGGAACATGTTCCGGTCCTTCCCGAACATGTGCCGGTCCTTCCCGAACATTTTCCGGTGCTTCCGGAACATGTTCTGGCGCTTCCGGAACATGTTCCGGCGCTTCCGGAACATGTTCCGGCGCTTCCGGAACATGTTCCGGTGCTTCCTGAACATGTTCCGTTGCTTCCGGAACATTTTCCGGTGCTTCCGGAACATGTTCCGGTGCTTTCGGAACATGTTCTGGCGCTTCCGGAACATGTTCGGGCGCTTCCGGAACATGATCCGGCGCTTCCGGAACATGTTCCGGTGCTTCCGGAACATGTTCCGGTGCTTCCTGAACATGTTCCGGTGCTTCCGGAACATGTTCCGGCGCTTCCGGAACATGTTCCGGCGCTTCCGGAACATGTTCCGGTGCTTCCGGAACATGTTCCGGTCGTTCCGGAACATGTTCCGGCGCTTCCGGAACATGTTCGAGAAGCGCCGGAACATGTTCCGGAAGCATCGGAACATGTTCCGGCGCTTCCGGAACATGTTCCGGCGCTTCCGGAACATGTTCGAGAAGCGCCGGAACATGTTCCGGCGCTTCCGGAACATGTTCCGGTGCTTCCGGAACATGTTCCGGTCGTTCCGGAACATGTTCCGGCGCTTCCGGAACATGTTCCGGCGCTTCCGGAACATGTTCGAGAAGCGCCGGAACATGTTCCGGAAGCATCGGAACATGTTCCGGTGCTTCCGGAACATGTTCCGGTCCTTCCGGAACATGTTCCGGTCCTTCCGGAACATGTTCCGGTGCTTCCGGAACATGATCCGGTGCTTCCGGAACATGTTCCGCCGCTTCCGGAACATGTTCCGGTCCTTCCGGAACATGTTCCGGTGCTTCCGGAACATGTTCCGGTCCTTCCGGAACATGTTCCGGTGCTTCCGGAACATGATCCGGTGCTTCCGGAACATGTTCCGGTCCTTCCGGAACATGTTCCGGTGCTTCCGGAACATGTTGCGGCGCTTTTGGAACTTGTTCCGGCGCTTCCGGAACATGTGCCGGCGCTTCCGGAACATGTTCTGGTGCTTCCGGAACATGTTCCCGTCCTTTCGGAACATGTTCCGGTCCGTCCGGAACATGTTCCGGCGCTTCATGTTCCGGTCCTTCCGGAACATGTTCCGGCGCTTCCGGAACATGTTCCGGTCCTTCCGGAACATGTTCGGGTCCTTCCGGAACATGTTCCGGTGCTTCCGGAACATGTTCCGGTGCTTCCGGAACATGTTCCGGCGCTTCCGGAACATGTTCCGGTCCTTCCAAGACATGTTCCGGTCCTTCCGGAACATGTTCCGGTGCTTTCGGAACATGTTCCGGTCCTTCCAGAACATGTTCCGGCGCTTCCGGAACATGTTCCGGCGCTTCCGGAACATGTTCGGGTCCTTCCGGAACATGTTCCGGTGCTTCCAGAACGTGTTCCGGTGCTTCCGGAACATGTTCCGGTCCTTCCGGAACATGTTCCGGTGCTTTTGGAACATGTTCCGGTGCTTTCGGAACATGTTCCGGTCCTTCCCGAACATGTTCCGGTGCTTCCGGATCATGTTCCGGCGCTTCCGGAACATGTTCCGGCGCTTCCGGAACATGTTCCGGTGCTTCCGGAACATTTTCCGGTGCTTCCGGAACATGTTCCGGTGGTTCCGGAACATGTTCCGGTCCTTCCGGAACATGTTCCGGTCCTTCCGGAACATGTTCCGGTCCTTCCGGAACATGTGCCGGCGCTTCCGGAACATGTTCTGGTGCTTCCGGAACATGTTCCCGTCCTTTCGGAACATGTTCCGGTCCTTCCGGAACATGTTCCGGCGCTTCATGTTCCGGTCCTTCCGGAACATGTTCCGGCGCTTCCGGAACATGTTCCGGTCCTTCCGGAACATGTTCGGGTCCTTCCGGAACATGCTCCGGTGCTTCCGGAACATGTTCCGGTGCTTCCGGAACATGTTCCGGCGCTTCCGGAACATGTTCCGGTCCTTCCGGGACATGTTCCGGTCCTTCCGGAACCTGTTCCGGTGCTTTCGGAACATGTTCCGGTCCTTCCAGAACATGTTCCGGCGCTTCCCGAACATGTTCCGGCGCTTCCGGAACATGTTCCGGTCCTTCCGGAACATGTTCCGGTCCTTCCAGAACATGTTCCGGTGCTTCCGGAACATGTTCCGGTCCTTCCGGAACATGTTCCGGTGCTTTTGGAACATGTTCCGGTGCTTTCGGAACATGTTCCGGTCCTTCCCGAACATGTTCCGGTGCTTCCGGATCATGTTCCGGCGCTTCCGGATCATGTTCCGGCGCTTCCGGAACATGTTCCGGTGCTTCCGGAACATTTTCTTGTGCTTCCGGAACATGTTCCGGTGCTTCCGGAACATGTTCCGGTGCTTCCGGAACATGTTCCGGCGCTTCCGTAACATGTTCCGGTGCTTCCGTAACATGTTCCGGCGCTTCCGGATCATGTTCCGGCGCTTCCGGAACATGTTCCGGCGCTTCCGGAACATGTTCCGGTGCTTCCGGAACATTTTCCGGTGCTTTCGGAACATGTTCCGGTGCTTCCGGAACATGTTCCGGTCCTTCCGGAACATGTTCCGGCGCTTCCGGACCATGTTCCGGTCCTTCCGGAACATGTTCCGGCGCTTCCGGAACATGTTCCGGTCCTTCCGGAACATGTTCCGGCGCTTCTGGAACATGTTCGAGAAGCGCCGGAACATGTCCTGGTAGCACCGGAACATGTTCCGGTCCTTCCGGAACATGTTCCGGTGCTTCCGGAACATGTTCCGGTGCCTCCGGAACATGTTCCGGTCCTTCCGGAACATGTTCCGGCGCTTCCGGAATATGTTCCGGCGCTTCCGGAACATGTTCCGGCGCTTCCGGAACATGTTCCGGTGCTTCCGGAACATGTTCAGGTGCTTCCGGAACATGTTCCGGTGCTTCCGGAACATGTTCCGGTCCTTCCGGAACATGTTCCGGTGCTTCCGGAACATGTTCCGGTCCTTCCGGAACATGTTCCGGCGCTTCCGGAACATGTTCCGGTGCTTCCGGAACATGTTCCGGTGCTTCCGGAACATGTTCCGGTGCTTTCGGAACATGTTCCGGTGCTTCCGGAACATGTACCGGTCCTTCCGGAACATGTTCCGGCGCTTCCGGACCATGTTCCGGTCCTTCCGGAACATGTTCCGGTGCTTCCGGAACATGTTCGAGAAGCGTCGGATCATGTTCCGGTAGCACCGGAACATGTTCCGGTCCTTCCGGAACATGTTCCGGTGCTTCCGGAACATGTTCCGGTACTTCCGGAACATGTTCCGGTGCCTCCGGAACATGTTCCGGTCCTTCCGGAACATGTTCCGGCGCTTCCGGAACATGTTCCGGTGCTTCCGGAACATGTTCGAGAAGCGCCGGAACATGTTCCGGTCCTTCCGGAACATGTTCCGGTCCTTCCGGAACATGTTCCGGCGCTTCCGGAACATGTTCCGGAACATGTTCCGGTCCTTCCGGAACATGTTCCGGCGCTTCCGGAACATGTTCGAGAAGCGCCGGAACATGTTCCGGAAGCATCGGAACATGTTCCGGCGCTTCCGGAACATGTTCGGGCGCTTCTGGAACATGTCCCGGTGCTTCCGGAACATGTTCCGGTCCTTCCGGAACATGTTCCGGTGCTTCCGGAACATGATCCGGTGCTTCTGGAACATGTTCCGGCGCTTCCGGAACATGTTCCGGTCCTTCCGGAACATGTTCCGGTGCTTCCGGAACATGTTGCGGCGCTTTTGGAACATGTTCCGGCGCTTCCGGAACATGTGCCGGCGCTTCCGGAACATGTTCCGGTGCTTCCGGAACATGTTCCGGCGCTTCCGGAACATGTTTCGGTGCTTCCGGAACATGTTCCGGTCCTTCCGGAACATGTTCCGGTCCTTCCGGATCATGTTCCGGCGCTTCCGGAACATGTGCCGGCGCTTCCGGAACATGTTCTGGTGCTTCCGGAACATGTTCCCGTCCTTTCGGAACATGTTCCGGTCCTTCCGGAACATGTTCCGGCGCTTCATGTTCCGGTCCTTCCGGAACATGTTCCGGCGCTTCCGGAACATGTTCCGGTCCTTCCGGAACATGTTCGGGTCCTTCCGGAACATGTTCCGGTGCTTCCGGAACATGTTCCGGTGCTTCCGGAACATGTTCCGGCGCTTCCGGAACATGTTCCGGTGCTTCCGGAACATGTTTCGGTGCTTCGGGAACATGTTCCGGTCCTTCCGGAACATGTTCCGGTCCTTCCGGAACATGTTCCGGTCCTTCCGGAACATGTTCCGGAAGCATCGGAACATGTTCCGGCGCTTCCGGAACATGATCCGGTGCTTCCGGAACATGATCCGGAAGCACCGGAACATGTTCCGGTGCTTCCGGAACATGTTTGGCTGCTTCCGGAACATGTTCCGGAAGCACCGGAACATGTTCGGGTCCTTCCGGAACATGTTCCGGTGCTTCCGGAACATGTTCCGGCGCTTCCGGATTATGTTCCGGTCCTTCCGGAACATGTTCCGGTGCTTCCGGAACATGTTCCGGTGCTCTCGGAACATGTTCCGGTGCTTTTGGAACATGTTCCGGTACTTCCGGAACATGTTCCGGTCCTTCCGGAACATGTTCCGGTCCTTCCGGAACATGTTCCGGCGATTCCGGAACATGTTCCGGTGCTTCCGGAACATGTTCCGGTGCCTCCGGAACATCTTCCGGTCCTTCCGGAACATGTTCCGGTCCTTCCGGAACATGTTCCGGCGCTTCCGGAACATGTTCCGTTGCTTCCAGAACATGTTCCGGTGCTTCCGGAACATGTTCCGGTGCTTTCGGAACATGTTCCGGCGCTTCTGGAACTTTCGGAACATGTTCCGGCGCTTCCGGAACATGTTCCGGAAGCATCGGAACATGTTCCGGCGCTTCCGGAACATGTTCCGGTCCTTCCGGAAAATGTTCCGGTGCTTCCGGAACATGTTCCCTCGCTTCCGGAACATGTTCCGGTGCTTCCAGAGCATGTTCCGGTGCTTCCGGAACATGTTCCGGTCCTTCCGGAACATGTTCCGGCGCTTCCGGAACATGATCCGGCGCTTCCGGAACACGATCCGTCGCTTCCGGAACATGTTCCGGTGCTTCCGGAACATGTTCCGGTCCTTCCGGAACATGTTCCGGTCCTTCCGGAACATGTTCCGGCGCTTCCGGAACATGTTCCGGTGCTTCCGGAACATGTTCCGGTGTTTCGGAACATGTTCCGGTGCTTCCGGAACATGTTCCAGTCCTTTCGGAACATGTTCCGGCGCTTCCGGAACATGTTTCGGTCCTTCCGGAACATGTTCCGGCGCTTCTGGAACATGTTCGAGAAGCGCCGCAACATGTTCCGGAAGCACCGGAACATGTTCCGGTCCTTCCGGAACATGTTCCGGTGCTTCCGGAACATGTTCCGGTGCTTCCGGAATCCGGTCCTTGCGGAACATGTTCCGGCGCTTCCGGAACATGTTCGAGAAGCGCCGGAACATGTTCCGGAAGCGTCGGAACATGTGCCGGCGCTTCCGGAACATGTTCGAGAAGCGCCGGAACATGTTCCGGAAGCGTCGGGACATGTACCGGCGCTTCCGGAACGTGTTCCGGTGCTTCCGGAACATGTTCGAGAAGCGCCGGAACATGTTCCGGAAGCATCGGAACATGTTCCGGCGCTTCCGGAACATGCTCCGGTCCTTCCGGAACATGTTCCGGCGCTTCCGGAACATGTTCCGGCGCTTCCGGAACATGTTCCGGTCCTTCCGGAACATGTTCCGGTGCTTCCGAAACATGTTCCGGTCCTTCCGGAACATGTTCTGGCGCTTCCGGAACATGTTCCGGCGCTTCCGGAACATGTTCCGGCGCTTCCGGAACATGTTCCGGTCCTTCCGGAACATGTTCCGGCGCTTCCGGAACATGTTCCGGTGCTTCCGGAACATGTTCCGGTCCTTGCGGAACATGTTCCGGCGCTTCCGGAACACGTTCGAGAAGCGCCGGAACATGTTCCGGAAGCGTCGGAAAATGTTCCGGCGCTTCCGGAACATGTTCCGGCGCGTCCGGAACATGTTCCGGTCCTTCCGGAACATGTTCCGGCGCTTCCGGAACATGTTCCGGCGCTTCCCGAACATGTTCCGGTGCTTCCGGAACATGTTCCGGTGCTTCCGGAACATGTTGCGGTCCTTCCGGAACATGTTCCGGTCCTTCCGGAACATGTTGCGGTCCTTCCGGAACATGTTCCGGCGCTTCATGTTCCGGTCCTTCCGGAACATGTTCCGGCGCTTCCGGAACATGATCCGGTGCTTCCGGAACATGTTCCGGCGCTTCCGGAACATGTTCCGGTGCTTCCGGAACATGTTCCGGTGCCTCCGGAACATGTTCCGGTCCTTCCAGAACATGTTCCGGTCCTTCCGGAACATGTTCTGGCGCTTCATGTTCCGGTCCTTCCGGAACATGTTCCGGCGCTTCCGGAACATGTTCCGGCGCTTCCGGAACATGTTCCGGCGCGTCCGGAACATGTTCCGGTCCTTCCGGAACATGTTCCGGTCCTTCCGGAACATGTTCCGGTGCTTCCAGAACATGATCTGGTGCTTCTGGAACATGTTCCGGCACTTCCGGAACATGTTCCGGTCCTTCCGGAACATGTTCCGGTGCTTCCGGAACATGTTCCGGCGCTTCCGGAACATGTTCCGGTGCTTCTGGAACATGTTCCGGTGCTTCCGGAACATGTTCCGGTGCTTCCGGAACATGTTGCGGTCCTTCCGCAACATGTTGCGGTCCTTCAGGAACATGTTCTGGCGCTTCCGGAACATGTTCCGGTCCTTCCGGAACATGTTCGGGTCCTTCCGGAACATGTTCCGGAAGCATCGGAACATGTTCCGGCGCTTCCGGAACATGTTCCGGCGCGTCCGGAACATGTTCCGGTGCTTCCGGAACAAGTTCCGGTGCTTCCGGAACACGTTCGGGAAGCATCGGAACATGTTCCGGCGCTTCCGGAACATGTTCCGGTCCTTCCGGAACATGTTCCGGTCCTTCCGGAACATGTTCCGGTCCTTCCGGAACATGTTCCGGTGCTTCCGGAACATGTTCCGGCGCTTCCGGAACATGTTCCGGCGCTTCCGGAACATGTTCCGGTCCTTCCGGAACATGTTCCGGTGCTTCCGGAACATGTTCCGGCGCTTCCGGAACATGTTCCCTCGCTTCCGGAACATGTCCCGGTGCTTCCGGAACATGTTCCGGTGCTTCCGGAACATGTTCCGGTGCTTTCGGAACATGTTCTGGCGCTTCCGGAACATGTTCCAGTGGCGCCGGAACATGTTCCCATGCTTCCGGAACATGTTCCGGTGCTTCCGGAACATGTTCCGGTCCTTCCGGAACATGTTCCGGTCCTTCGGGAACATGTTCCGGTGCTTCCGGAACATGTTCCGGTGCTTCCGGAATATGTTCCGGTGCTTTCAGAACATGTTCCGGTGCTTTCGGAACATGTTCCGGTGCTTCCGGAACATGTTCCGGCGCTTCCGGAACATGTTCCGGTGCTTCCGGAACATGTTCCGGCGCTTCCGGAACATGTTCCGGTGCTTCCGGAACATGTTCCGGTGCTTCCGGAACATGTTCCGGTCCTTCCGGAACATGTTGCGGTCCTTCCGGAACATGTTCCGGCCCTTCATGTTCCGGTCCTTCCGGAACATCTTCCGGCGCTTCCGGAACATGATCCGGTCCTTCCGGAACATGTCCCGGCGCTTCTGGAACATGTTCCGGCGCTTCCGGAACATGTTCCGGTGCTTCTGGAACATGTTCCGGTGCTTCCGGAACATGTTCCGGTGCTTCCGGAACATGTTGCGGTCCTTCCGGAACATGTTCCGGTCCTTCCGGAACATGTTCTGGCGCTTCCGGAACATGTTCCGGTCCTTCCGGAACATGTTCGGGTCCTTCCGGAACATGTTCCGGAAGCATCGGAACATGTTCCGGCGCTTCCGGAACATGTTCCGGCGCGTCCGGAACATGTTCGGGTCCTTCCGGAACATGTTCCGGTGCTTCCGGAACATGTTCCGGTGCTTCCGGAACATGTTCCGGTCCTTCCGGAACATGTTCCGGTCCTTCCGGAACATGTTCTGGCGCTTCATGTTCCGGTCCTTCCGGAACATGTTCCGGCGCTTCCGGAACATGTTCTGGTCCTTCCGGAACATGTTCGGGTCCTTCCGGAACATGTTCCGGTGCTTCCGGAACATTATCCGGTGCTTCCGGAACATGTTCCGGCGCTTCCGGAACATGTTCCGGTCCTTCCGGAACATGTTCCGGTGCTTCTGGAACATGTTCCGGCGCTTCCGGAACATGTTCCGGCGCTTCCGGAACATTTTCCGGTGCTTCCGGAACATGTTGCGGTCCTTCTGGAACATGTTCCGGTCCTTCCGGAACATGTTGCGGTCCTTCCTGAACATGTTCCGGCGCTTCATGTTCCGGTCCTTCCGGAACATGTTCCGGCGCTTCCGGAACATGATCCGGTGCTTCCGGAACATGTTCCGGCGCTTCCGGAACATGTTCCGGTGCTTCCGGAACATGTTCCGCCCCTTTCGGAACATGTTCCGGTCCTTCCGGAACATGTTCCGGCGCTTCATGTTCCGGTCCTTCCGGAACATGTTCGGGTCCTTCCGGAACATGTTCCGGTGCTTCCGGAACATGTTCCGGCGCTTCCGGAACATGTTCCGGCGCTTCCGGAACATGTTCCGGTCCTTCCGGGACATGTTCTGGTCCTTCCGGAACATGTTCCGGTGCTTTCGGAACATGTTCCGGTCCTTCCAGAACATGTTCCGGTCCTTCCGGAACATGTTCCGGTCCTTCCGGAACGTGTTCCGGTGCTTCCAGAACATGTTCCGGTCCTTCCGGAACATGTTCGGGTCCTTCCGGAACATGTTCCGGTCCTTCCGGAACATTTTCTGGTCCTTCCTGAACATGTTCTGGCGCTTCATGTTCCGGAGCTTCCGGAACATGTTCCGGTCCTTCCGGAACATCTTCGGGTCCTTCCGGAACATGTTCCGGTGCTTCCGGAACATGTTCCGGTGCTTCCGGAACATGTTCCGGCGCTTCCGGAACATGTTCCGGTCCTTCCGGGACATGTTGCGGTCCTTCCGGAACATGTTCCGGTGCTTTCGGAACATGTTCCGTTCCTTCCAGAACATGTTCCCGTCCTTCCGGAACATGTTCCGGCGCTTCCGGAACATGTTCCGGTGCTTCCGGAACATGTTCCGGTGCTTCCGGAACATGTTCCTGTCCTTCCGGAACATGTTCGGGTCCTTCCGGAACATGTTCCGGTGCTTTCGGAACATGTTCCGGTGCTTCCGGAACAAGTTCCGGTGCTTCCGGAACATGTTCGGGAAGCATCGGAACATGTTCCGGCGCTTCCGGAACATGTTCCGGTCCTTCCGGAACATGTTCCGGTGCTTCCGGAACATGTTCCGGTGCTTCCGGAACATGTTCCGGTCCTTCCGGAACATGTTCCGGTGCTTCCGGAACATGTTCCGGCGCTTCCGGAACATGTTCCCTCGCTTCCGGAACATGTCCCGGTGCTTCCGGAACATGTTCCGGTGCTTCCGGAACATGTTCCGGTGCTTTCGGAACATGTTCCGGCGCTTCCGGAACATGTTCCCTCGCTTCCGGAACATGTCCCGGTGCTTCCGGAACATGTTCCGGTGCTTCCGGAACATGTTCCGGTGCTTCCGGAACATGTTCCGGTGCTTCCAGAACATGTTCCGGCGCTTCCGGAACATGTTCCGGTCCTTCCGGAACATGTTCCGGTGCTTCCGGAACATGTTCCGGCGCTTCCGGAACATGTTCCCTCGCTTCCGGAACATGTCCCGGTGCTTCCGGAACATGTTCCGGTGCTTCCGGAACATGTTCCGGTGCTTTCGGAACATGTTCTGGCGCTTCCGGAACATGTTCCGGTGCTTTCGGAACATGTTCTGGCGCTTCCGGAACATGTTCCGGTGGCGCCGGAACATGTTCCCATGCTTCCGGAACATGTTCCGGTGCTTCCGGAACATTTTGCGCTGCTTCCGGAACATGTTCCGGCGCTTCCGGAACATGTTCCGGTGCTTCCGGAACATGATCCGGCGCTTCCGGAATATGTTCCGGTGCTTCCGGAACATGTTCCGGTCCTTCCGGAACATGTTCCGGTCCTTCGGGAACATGTTCCGGTGCTTCCGGAACATGTTCCGGTGCTTCCGGAACATGTTCCGGCGCTTCCGGAACATGTTTCGGCGCTTCCGGAACATGTTCCGGTGCTTCCGGAACATGTTCCGGTGCTTCCGGAACATGTTCCGGTCCTTCCGGAACATGTTGCGGTCCTTCCGGAACATGTTCCGGCGCTTCATGTTCCGGTCCTTCCGGAACATCTTCCGGCGCTTCCGGAACATGATCCGGTCCTTCCGGAACATGTTCCGGTGCTTCCGGAACATGTTCCGGTCCTTCCGGAACATGTTCCGGCGCTTCATGTTCCGGTCCTTCCGGAACATGTTCCGGTCCTTCCGGAACATGTTCGGGTCCTTCCGGAACATGTTCCGGTGCTTCCGGAACATGTTCCGGCGCTTCCGGAACATGTTCCGGCGCTTCCGGAACATGTTCCGGTCCTTCCGGAACATGTTCCGGTGCTTCCGGAACATGTTCCGGTGCTTTCGGAACATGTTCCGGTGCTTCCGGAACATGTACCGGTGCTTCCGGAACATGTTCCAGCGCTTCCGGAACATGTTCCGGTCCTTCCGGAACATGTTCCGGCGCTTCCGGAACATGTTCCGGTCCTTCCGGGACATGTTCTGGTCCTTCCGGAACATGTTCCGGTGCTTTCGGAACATGTTCCGGTCCTTCCAGAACATGTTCCGGTCCTTCCGGAACATGTTCCGGTCCTTCCGGAACGTGTTCCGGTGCTTCCAGAACATGTTGCGGTCCTTCCGGAACATGTTCCGGCGCTTCATGTTCCGGTCCTTCCGGAACATGTTCCGGTGCTTCCGGAACATGTTCCAGCGCTTCCGGAACATGTTCCGGTCCTTCCGGAACATGTTCCGGCGCTTCCGGAACATGTTCCGGTCCTTCCGGGACATGTTCTCGTCCTTCCGGAACATGTTCCGGTCCTTCCGGAACATGTTCCGGTGCTTCCGGAACATGTTCCGGTGCTTCCGGAACATGTTCCGGTGCTTCCGAAACATGTTCCGGTCCTTCCGGAACATGTTCCGGTCCTTCCGGAACATGTTGCGGTCCTTCCGGAACATGTTCCGGCGCTTCATGTTCCGGTCCTTCCGGAACATCTTCCGGCGCTTCCGGAACAAGATCCGGTCCTTCCGGAACATGTTCCGGCGCTTCCGGAACATGTTCCGGTGCTTCCGGAACATGTTCCGGTCCTTCCGGAACATGTTCCGGTCCTTCCGGAACATGTTCCGGCGCTTCATGTTCCGGTCCTTCCGGAACATGTTCCGGTCCTTCCGGAACATGTTCGGGTCCTTCCGGAACATGTTCGGGTCCTTCCGGAACATGTTCCGGTGCTTCCGGAACATGTTCCGGTCCTTCCGGAACATGTTCCGGTCCTTCCGGAACATGTTCGGGTCCTTCCGGAACATGTTCCGGTGCTTCCGGAACATGTTCCGGCGCTTCCGGAACATGTTCCGGTCCTTCCGGAACATGTTCCGGTGCTTCCGGAACATGTTCCGGTGCTTCCGGAACATGTTCCGGCGCTTCCGGAACATGTTCCGGTCCTTCCGGAACATGTTGCGGTGCTTCCGGAACATGTTCCGGTGCTTTCGGAACATGTTCCGGTGCTTTCGGAACATGTTCCGGTGCTTCCGGAACATGTTCCGGTCATTCCGGAACATGTTCCGGCGCTTCCGGAACATGTTCCGGTCCTTCCGGAACATGTTCCGGCGCTTCCGGAACATGATCCGGTCCTTCCGGAACATGTTCCGGTGCTTCCGGAACATGTTCCGGTGCTTCCGGAACATGTTCCAGCGCTTCCGGAACATGTTCCGGTCCTTCCGGAACATGTTCCGGCGCTTCCGGAACATGTTCCGGTCCTTCCCGAACATGTTCCGGCGCTTCCGGAACATGTTCCGGTGCTTCCGGAACATGTTCCGGTGCTTCCGGAACATGTTCCGGTCCTTCCGGAACATGTTCCGGCGCTTCCGGAACATGTTCCGGTGCTTCCGGAACATGTTCCGGTGCCTCCGGAACATGTTCCGGTCCTTCCGGAACATGTTCCGGCGCTTCCGGTACATGTTCCGGCGCTTCCGGAACATGTTCCGGTCCTTCCGGAACATGTTCCGGCGCTTCATGTTCCGGAGCTTCTGGAACATGTTTGGGTCCTTCCGGAACATGTTCCGGTGCTTCCGGAACATGTTTAGGCGCTTCCGGAACATGTTCCGGTCCTTCCGGGACATGTTCCGGTCCTTCCGGAACATGTTCCGGTGCTTTCGGAACATGTTCCGTTCCTTCCAGAACATGTTCCGGTCCTTCCGGAACATGTTCTGGTCCTTCCGGAACATGTTCCGGCGCTTCCGGAACATGTTCCGGTCCTTCCGGAACATGTTCCGGCGCTTCCGGAACATGATCCGGTCCTTCCGGAACATGTTCCGGTGCTTCCGGAACATGTTCCAGCGCTTCCGGAACATGTTCCGGTCCTTCCGGAACATGTTCCGGCGCTTCCGGAACATGTTCCGGTGCTTCCGGAACATGTTCCGGTGCCTCCGGAACATGTTCCGGTCCTTCCGGAACATGTTCCGGCGCTTCCGGTACATGTTCCGGCGCTTCCGGAACATGTTCCGGTCCTTCCGGAACATGTTCCGGCGCTTCATGTTCCGGAGCTTCTGGAACATGTTCGGGTCCTTCCGGAACATGTTCCGGTGCTTCCGGAACATGTTTAGGCGCTTCCGGAACATGTTCCGGTCCTTCCCGGACATGTTCCGGTCCTTCCGGAACATGTTCCGGCGCTTCCGGAACATGTTCCGGTGCTTCCGGAACATGTTCCGGTGCTTCCGGAACATGTTCAGGTGCTTCCGGAGCATGTTCCGTTCCTTCCAGAACATGTTCCGGTCCTTCCGGAACATGTTCTGGTCCTTCCGGAACATGTTCGGGTCCTTCCGGAACATGTTCCGGTCCTTCCGGAACATGTTCCGGTCCTTCCGGAACATGTTCCGGCTCTTCCGGAACATGTTCCGGTCCTTCCGGAACATGTTCCGGTGCTTCCGGAACATGTTCCGGCGCTTCCGGAACATGTTCCCTCGCTTCCGGAACATGTTCCGGTGCTTCCGGAACATGTTCCGGTGCTTCCGGAACATGTTCCGGCTCTTTCGGAACATGTTCCGGTGGCGCCGGAACATGTTCCGATGCTTCCGGAACATGTTCCGGTGCTTCCGGAACATGTTCCGGTCCTTCCGGAACATTTTGCGCTGCTTCCGGAACATGTTCCGGCGCTTCCGGAACATGTTCCTGTGCTTCCGGAACATGTTCCGGCGCTTCCGGAACATGTTCCCTCGCTTCCGGAACATGTTCCGGTGCTTCCGGAACATGTTCCGGCGCATCCGGAACATGTTCCGGCGCTTCCGGAACATGTTCCGGTCCTTCCGGAACATGTTCCGGTGCTTCCGGAACATGTTCCGGCGCTTCCGGAACATGTTCCGGTCCTTCCGGGACATGTTCCGGTCCTTCCGGAACATGTTCCGGTGCTTTCGGAACATGTTCCGTTCCTTCCAGGACATGTTCCCGTCCTTCCGGAACATGTTCGGGTCCTTCCGGAACATGTTCCGGTGCTTCCGGAACATGTTCCGGTCCTTCCGGAACATGTTCAGGTGCTTCCGGAACATGTTCCGTTCCTTCCAGAACATGTTCCGGTCCTTCCGGAACATGTTCTGGTCCTTCCGGAACATGTTCGGGTCCTTCCGGAACATGTTCCGGTCCTTCCGGAACATGTTCCGGTCCTTCCGGAACATGTTCCGGCTCTTCCGGAACATGTTCCGGTCCTTCCGGAACATGTTCCGGTGCTTCCGGAACATGTTCCGGCGCTTCCGGAACATGTTCCCTCGCTTCCGGAACATGTTCCGGTGCTTCCGGAACATGTTCCGGTGCTTCCGGAACATGTTCCGGCTCTTTCGGAACATGTTCCGGTGGCGCCGGAACATGTTCCGATGCTTCCGGAACATGTTCCGGTGCTTCCGGAACATGTTCCGGTCCTTCCGGAACATTTTGCGCTGCTTCCGGAACATGTTCCGGCGCTTCCGGAACATGTTCCGGTGCTTCCGGAACATGTTCCGGCGCTTCCGGAACATGTTCCCTCGCTTCCGGAACATGTTCCGGTGCTTCCGGAACATGTTCCGGCGCATCCGGAACATGTTCCGGCGCTTCCGGAACATGTTCCGGTCCTTCCGGAACATGTTCCGGTCCTTCCGGAACATGTTCCGGCGCTTCCGGAACATGTTCCGGTCCTTCCGGGACATGTTCCGGTCCTTCCGGAACATGTTCCGGTGCTTTCGGAACATGTTCCGTTCCTTCCAGGACATGTTCCCGTCCTTCCGGAACATGTTCCGGCGCTTCCGGAACATGTTCCGGTGCTTCCGGAACATGTTCCGGTCCTTCCGGAACATGTTCGGGTCCTTCCGGAACATGTTCCGGTGCTTCCGGAACATGTTCCGGTGCTTCCGGAACATGTTCCGGTGCTTTCGGAACATGTTCCGGTACTTCCGGAACAAGTTCCGGTGCTTCCGGAACATGTTCGGGAAGCATCGGAACATGTTCCGGCGCTTCCGGAACATGTTCCGGTCCTTCCGGAACATGTTCCGGTCCTTCCGGAACATGTTCCGGTGCTTCCAGACCATGTTCCGGCGCTTCCGGAACATGTTCCGGCGCTTCCGGAACATGTTCCGGTGCTTCCGGAACATGTTCCGGTGCTTCCGGAACATGTTCCGGCGCTTCCGGAACATGTTCCCTCGCTTCCGGAACATGTCCCGGTGCTTCCGGAACATGTTCCGGCGCTTCCGGAACATGTTCCGGCGCTTCCGGAACATGTTCCGGTCCTTCCGGAACATGTTCCGGTGCTTCCGGAACATGTTCCGGCGCTCCCGGAACATGTTCCGGTCCTTCCGGAACATGTTCCGGTGCTTCCGGAACATGTTCCGGCGCTTCCGGAACATGTTCCGGTCCTTCCGGGACATGTTCCGGTCCTCCCGGAACATGTTCCGGTGCTTTCGGAACATGTTCCGTTCCTTCCAGAACATGTTCCCGTCCTTCCGGAACATGTTCCGGCGCTTCCGGAACATGTTCCGGTGCTTCCGGAACATGTTCCGGTGCTTCCGGAACATGTTCCGGTCCTTCCGGAACATGTTCGGGTCCTTCCGGAACATGTTCCGGTGCTTCCGGAACAGGTTCCGGTGCTTCCGGAACATGTTCCGGTGCTTTCGGAACATGTTCCGGTGCTTCCGGAACAAGTTCCGGTGCTTCCGGAACATGTTCCGGTCCTTCCGGAACATGTTCCGGTGCTTCCGGACCATGTTCCGGCGCTTCCGGAACATGTTCCGGCGCTTCCGGAACATGTTCCGGTCCTTCCGGAACATGTTCCGGTGCTTCCGGAACATGTTCCGGCGCTTCCGGAACATGTTTCCTCGCTTCCGGAACATGTCCCGGTGCTTCCGGAACATGTTCCGGTGCTTCCTGAACATGTTCCGGTGCTTTCGATACATGTTCTGGCGCTTCCGGAACATGTTCCGGTGCTTCCGGAACATGTTCCCATGCTTCTGGAACATGTTCCGGTGCTTCCAGAACATGTTCCGGTCCTTCCGGAACATTTTGCGCTGCTTCCGGAACATGTACCGGTGCTTCCGGAACATGTTCCGGCGCTTCCGGAACATGTACCGGTGCTTCCGGAACATGATCCGGCGCTTCCGGAATATGTTCCGGCGCTTCCGGAACATGTTCCGGTCCTTCCGGAACATGTTCCGGTCCTTCGGGAACATGTTCCGGTGCTTCCGGAACATGTTCCGGTGCTTCCGGAACATGTTCCGGTGCTTTCAGAACATGTTCAGGTGCTTTCGGAACATGTTCCGGTGCTTCCGGAACATGTTCCGGCGCTTCCGGAACATGTTCCGGTGCTTCCGGAACATGTTCCGGTGCTTCCGAAACATGTTCCGGTCCTTCCGGAACATGTTGCGGTCCTTCCGGAACATGTTGCGGTCCTTCCGGAACATGTTCCGGCGCTTCATGTTCCGGTCCTTCCGGAACATCTTCCGGCGCTTCCGGAACATGATCCGGTCCTTCCGGAACATGTTCCGGTGCTTCCGGAACATGTTCCGGTCCTTCCGGAACATGTTCCGGTCCTTCCGGAACATGTTCCGGCGCTTCATGTTCCGGTCCTTCCGGAACATGTTCCGGTCCTTCCGGAACATGTTCGGGTCCTTCCGGAACATGTTCGGGTCCTTCCGGAACATGTTCCGGTGCTTCCGGAACATGTTCCGGTGCTTCCGGAACATGTTCCGGTCCTTCCGGAACATGTTCTGGTCCTTCCGGAACATGTTCGGGTCCTTCCGGAACATGTTCCGGTCCTTCCGGAACATGTTCCGGTCCTTCCGGAACATGTTCCGGCTCTTCCGGAACATGTTCCGGTCCTTCCGGAACATGTTCCGGTGCTTCCGGAACATGTTCCGGCGCTTCCGGAACATGTTCCCTCGCTTCCGGAACATGTTCCGGTGCTTCCGGAACATGTTCCGGTGCTTCCGGAACATGTTCCGGCTCTTTCGGAACATGTTCCGGTGGCGCCGGAACATGTTCCGATGCTTCCGGAACATGTTCCGGTGCTTCCGGAACATGTTCCGGTCCTTCCGGAACATTTTGCGCTGCTTCCGGAACATGTTCCGGCGCTTCCGGAACATGTTCCGGTGCTTCCGGAACATGTTCCGGCGCTTCCGGAACATGTTCCCTCGCTTCCGGAACATGTTCCGGTGCTTCCGGAACATGTTCCGGCGCATCCGGAACATGTTCCGGCGCTTCTGGAACATGTTCCGGTCCTTCCGGAACATGTTCCGGTGCTTCCGGAACATGTTCCGGCGCTTCCGGAACATGTTCGGCTCCTTCCGGGACATGTTCCGGTCCTTCCGGAACATGTTCCGGTGCTTTCGGAACACGTTCCGTTCCTTCCAGGACATGTTCCCGTCCTTCCGGAACATGTTCCGGCGCTTCCGGAACATGTTCCGGTGCTTCCGGAACATGTTCCGGTCCTTCCGGAACATGTTCGGGTCCTTCCGGAACATGTTCCGGTGCTTCCGGAACATGTTCCGGTGCTTCCGGAACATGTTCCGGTGCTTTCGGAACACGTTCCGGTGCTTCCGGAACAAGTTCCGGTGCTTCCGGAACATGTTCGGGAAGCATCGGAACATGTTCCGGCGCTTCCGGAACATGTTCCGGTCCTTCCGGAACATGTTCCGGTCCTTCCGGAACATGTTCTGGTGCTTCCGGACCATGTTCCGGCGCTTCCGGAACATGTTCCGGCGCTTCCGGAACATGTTCCGGTGCTTCCGGAACATGTTCCGGTGCTTCCGGAACATGTTCCGGCGCTTCCGGAACATGTTCCCTCGCTTCCGGAACATGTCCCGGTGCTTCCGGAACATGTTCCGGCGCTTCCGGAACATGTTCCGGCGCTTCCGGAACATGTTCCGGTCCTTCCGGAACATGTTCCGGTGCTTCCGGAACATGTTCCGGCGCTTCCGGAACATGTTCCGGTGCTTCCGGAACATGTTCCGGCGCTCCCTGAACATGTTCCGGTCCTTCCGGAACATGTTCCGGTGCTTCCGGAACATGTTCCGGCGCTTCCGGAACATGTTCCGGTCCTTCCGGGACATGTTCCGGTCCTCCCGGAACATGTTCCGGTGCTTTCGGAACATGTTCCGTTCCTTCCAGAACATGTTCCCGTCCTTCCGGAACATGTTCCGGCGCTTCCGGAACATGTTCCGGTGCTTCCGGAACATGTTCCGGTGCTTCCGGAACATGTTCCGGTCCTTCCGGAACATGTTCGGGTCCTTCCGGAACATGTTCCGGTGCTTCCGGAACATGTTCCGGTGCTTCCGGAACATGTTCCGGTGCTTTCGGAACATGTTCCGGTGCTTCCGGAACAAGTTCCGGTGCTTCCGGAACATGTTCCGGTCCTTCCGGAACATGTTCCGGTGCTTCCGGACCATGTTCCGGCGCTTCCGGAACATGTTCCGGCGCTTCCGGAACATGTTCCGGTCCTTCCGGAACATGTTCCGGTGCTTCCGGAACATGTTCCGGCGCTTCCGGAACATGTTCCCTCGCTTCCGGAACATGTCCCGGTGCTTCCGGAACATGTTCCGGTGCTTCCGGAACATGTTCCGGTGCTTTCGGAACATGTTCTGGCGCTTCCGGAACATGTTCCGGTGCTTCCGGAACATGTTCCCATGCTTCTGGAACATGTTCCGGTGCTTCCAGAACATGTTCCGGTCCTTCCGGAACATTTTGCGCTGCTTCCGGAACATGTACCGGTGCTTCCGGAACATGTTCCGGCGCTTCCGGAACAGGTACCGGTGCTTCCGGAACATGATCCGGCGCTTCCGGAATATGTTCCGGTGCTTCCGGAACATGTTCCGGTCCTTCCGGAACATGTTCCGGTCCTTCGGGAACATGTTCCGGTGCTTCCGGAACATGTTCCGGTGCTTCCGGAACATGTTCCGGTGCTTTCGGAACATGTTCAGGTGCTTTCGGAACATGTTCCGGTGCTTCCGGAACATGTTCCGGCGCTTCCGGAACATGTTCCGGTGCTTCCGGAACATGTTCCGGTGCTTCCGAAACATGTTCCGGTCCTTCCGGAACATGTTGCGGTCCTTCCGGAACATGTTGCGGTCCTTCCGGAACATGTTCCGGCGCTTCATGTTCCGGTCCTTCCGGAACATCTTCCGGCGCTTCCGGAACATGATCCGGTCCTTCCGGAACATGTTCCGGTGCTTCCGGAACATGTTCCGGTCCTTCCGGAACATGTTCCGGTCCTTCCGGAACATGTTCCGGCGCTTCATGTTCCGGTCCTTCCGGAACATGTTCCGGTCCTTCCGGAACATGTTCGGGTCCTTCCGGAACATGTTCGGGTCCTTCCGGAACATGTTCCGGTGCTTCCGGAACATGTTCCGGTGCTTCCGGAACATGTTCCGGTCCTTCCGGAACATGTTCGGGTCCTTCCGGAACATGTTCCGGTGCTTCCGGAACATGTTCCGGCGCTTCCGGAACATGTTCCGGTCCTTCCGGAACATGTTCCGGTGCTTCCGGAACATGTTCCGGTGCTTCCGGAACATGTTCCGGCGCTTCCGGAACATGTTCCGGTCCTTCCGGAACATGTTCCGGTGCTTCCGGAACATGTTCCGGTGCTTTCGGAACATGTTCCGGTGCTTTCGGAACATGTTCCGGTGCTTCCGGAACATGTTCCGGTCATTCCGGAACATGTTCCGGCGCTTCCGGAACATGTTCCGGTCCTTCCGGAACATGTTCCGGCGCTTCCGGAACACGATCCGGTCCTTCCGGAACATGTTCCGGTGCTTGCGGAACATGTTCCGGTGCTTCTGGAACATGTTCCGGCGCTTCCGGAACATGTTCCAGTCCTTCCGGAACATGTTCCGGCGCTTCCGGAACATGTTCCGGTCCTTCCGGAACATGTTCCGGCGCTTCCGAAACATGTTCCGGTGCTTCCTGAACATGTTCCGGTGCTTCCGGAACATGTTCCGGTGCTTCCGGAACATGTTCCGGTGCCTCCGGAACATGTTCCGGTCCTTCCGGAACATGTTCCGGCGCTTCCGGTACATGTTCTGGCGCTTCCGGAACATGTTCCGGTCCTTCCGGAACATGTTCCGGCGCTTCATGTTCCGGAGCTTCTGGAACATGTTCGGGTCCTTCCGGAACATGTTCCGGTGCTTCCGGAACATGTTTAGGCGCTTCCGGAACATGTTCCGGTCCTTCCGGGACATGTTCCGGTCCTTCCGGAACATGTTCCGGTGCTTTCGGAACATGTTCCGTTCCTTCCAGAACATGTTCCGGTCCTTCCGGAACATGTTCGGGTCCTTCCGGAACATGTTCCGGTGCTTCCGGAACATGTTCCGGTGCTTCCGGAACATGTTCCGGTCCTTTCGGAACATGTTCCGGCGCTTCCGGAACATGTTCCGGCGCTTCCGGAACATGTTCCGGTCCTTCCGGAACATGTTCCGGTGCTTCCGGAACATGTTCCGGTGCTTCCGGAACATGTTCCCTCGCTTCCGGAACATGTTCCGGTGCTTCCGGAACATGTTCCGGTGCTTCCGGAACATGTTCCGGCGCTTTCGGAACATGTTCCGGTGGCGCCGGAACATGTTCCGATGCTTCCGGAACATGTTCCGGTGCTTCCGGAACATGTTCCGGTCCTTCCGGAACATTTTGCGCTGCTTCCGGAACATGTACCGGTGCTTCCGGAACATGTTCCGGCGCTTCCGGAACATGTTCCGGTGCTTCCGGAACATGTTCCGGCGCTTCCGGAACATGTTCCCTCGCTTCCGGAACATGTTCCGGTGCTTCCGGAACATGTTCCGGCGCTTCCGGAACATGTTCCGGCGCTTCCGGAACATGCTCCGGTCCTTCCGGAACATGTTCCGGTGCTTCCGGAACATGTTCCGGCGCTTCCGGAACATGTTCCGGTCCTTCCGGGACATGTTCCGGTCCTTCCGGAACATGTTCCGGTGCTTTCGGAACATGTTCCGTTCCTTCCAGGACATGTTCCGGTCCTTCCGGAACATGTTCGGGTCCTTCCGGAACATGTTCCGGTGCTTCCGGAACATGTTCCGGTGCTTCCGGAACATGTTCCGGTGCTTTCGGAACACGTTCCGGTGCTTCCGGAACATGTTCGGGAAGCATCGGAACATGTTCCGGCGCTTCCGGAACATGTTCCGGCGCTTCCGGAACATGTTCCGGTCCTACCGGAACATGTTCCGGTGCTTCCGGAACATGTTCCGGCGCTTCCGGAACATGTTCCCTCGCTTCCGGAACATGTCCCGGTGCTTCCGGAACATGTTCCGGTGCTTCCGGAACATGTTCCGGTGCTTTCGGAACATGTTCTGGCGCTTCCGGAACATGTTCCGGTGGCGCCGGAACATGTTCCCATGCTTCTGGAACATGTTCCGGTGCTTCCGGAACATGTTCCGGTCCTTCCGGAATATTTTGCGCTGCTTCCGGAACATTTACCGGTGCTTCCGGAACATGTTCCGGCGCTTCCGGAACATGTACCGGTGCTTCCGGAACATGATCCGGCGCTTCCGGAATATGTTCCGGTCCTTCCGGAACATGTTCCGGTCCTTCGGGAACATGTTCCGGTGCTTCCGGAACATGTTCCGGTGCTTCCGGAACATGTTCCGGTGCTTTCAGAACATGTTCAGGTGCTTTCGGAACATGTTCCGGTGCTTCCGGAACATGTTCCGGCGCTTCCGGAACATGTTCCGGTGCTTCCGGAACATGTTCCGGTGCTTCCGAAACATGTTCCGGTCCTTCCGGAACATGTTCCGGTCCTTCCGGAACATGTTGCGGTCCTTCCGGAACATGTTCCGGCGCTTCATGTTCCGGTCCTTCCGGAACATCTTCCGGCGCTTCCGGAACATGATCCGGTCCTTCCGGAACATGTTCCGGCGCTTCCGGAACATGTTCCGGTGCTTCCGGAACATGTTCCGGTCCTTCCGGAACATGTTCCGGTCCTTCCGGAACATGTTCCGGTCCTTCCGGAACATGTTCGGGTCCTTCCGGAACATGTTCGGGTCCTTCCGGAACATGTTCCGGTGCTTCCGGAACATGTTCCGGTGCTTCCGGAACATGTTCCGGTCCTTTCGGAACATGTTCGGGTCCTTCCGGAACATGTTCCGGCGCTTCCGGAACATGTTCCGGTCCTTCTGGAACATGTTCCGGCGCTTCCGGAACATGATCCGGTCCTTCCGGAACATGTTCCGGTGCTTCCGGAACATGTTCCGGTGCTTCCGGAACATGTTCCAGCGCTTCCGGAACATGTTCCGGTCCTTCCGGAACATGTTCCGGCGCTTCCGGAACATGTTCCGGTGCTTCCGGAACATGTTCCGGTGCTTCCGGAACATGTTCCGGTCCTTCCGGAACATGTTCCGGCGCTTCCGGAACATGTTCCGGTGCTTCCGGAACATGTTCCGGTGCCTCCGGAACATGTTCCGGTCCTTCCGGAACATGTTCCGGCGCTTCCGGTACATGTTCCGGCGCTTCCGGAACATGTTCCGGTCCTTCCGGAACATGTTCCGGCGCTTCATGTTCCGGAGCTTCTGGAACATGTTCGGGTCCTTCCGGAACATGTTCCGGTGCTTCCGGAACATGTTCCGGCGCTTCCGGAACATGTTCCGGTCCTTCCGGGACATGTTCCGGTCCTTCCGGAACATGTTCCGGTGCTTTCGGAACATGTTCCGTTCCTTCCAGAACATGTTCCAGTCCTCCGGAACATGTTCTGGTCCTTCCGGAACATGTTCGGGTCCTTCCGGAACATGTTCCGGTGCTTCCGGAACATGTTCCGGTGCTTCCGGAACATGTTCCGGCGCTTCCGGAACATGTTCCGGTGCTTCCGGAACATGTTCCGGTGCTTCCGAAACATGTTCCGGTCCTTCCGGAACATGTTCCGGTCCTTCCGGAACATGTTGCGGTCCTTCCGGAACATGTTCCGGCGCTTCATGTTCCGGTCCTTCCGGAACATCTTACGGCGCTTCCGGAACATGATCCGGTCCTTCCGGAACATGTTCCGGCGCTTCCGGAACATGTTCCGGTCCTTCCGGAACATGTTCCGGTGCTTCCGGAACATGTTCCGGTGCTTCCGGAACATGTTCCGGCGCTTCCGGAACATGTTCCGGTCCTTCCGGGACATGTTGCGGTGCTTCCGGAACATGTTCCGGTGCTTTCGGAACATGTTCCGGTGCTTTCGGAACATGTTCCGGTGCTTCCGGAACATGTTCCGGTCCTTCCGGAACATGTTCCGGCGCTTCCGGAACATGTTCCGGTCCTTCCGGAACATGTTCCGGCGCTTCCGGAACATGATCCGGTCCTTCCGGAACATGTTCCGGTGCTTCCGGAACATGTTCCGGTGCTTCCGGAACATGTTCCAGCGCTTCCGGAACATGTTCCGGTCCTTCCGGAACATGTTCCGGCGCTTCCGGAACATGTTCCGGTGCTTCCGGAACATGTTCCGGTGCTTCCGGAACATGTTCCGGTCCTTCCGGAACATGTTCCGGCGCTTCCGGAACATGTTCCGGTGCTTCCGGAACATGTTCCGGTGCCTCCGGAACATGTTCCGGTCCTTCCGGAACATGTTCCGGCGCTTCCGGTACATGTTCCGGCGCTTCCGGAACATGTTCCGGTCCTTCCGGAACATGTTCCGGCGCTTCATGTTCCGGAGCTTCTGGAACATGTTCGGGTCCTTCCGGAACATGTTCCGGTGCTTCCGGAACATGTTCCGGCGCTTCCGGAACATGTTCCGGTCCTTCCGGGACATGTTCCGGTCCTTCCGGAACATGTTCCGGTGCTTTCGGAACATGTTCCGTTCCTTCCAGAACATGTTCCGGTCCTTCCGGAGCATGTTCCGGTCCTTCCGGAACATGTTCCGGTGCTTCCGGAACATGTTCCGGCGCTTCCGGAACATGTTCCCTCGCTTCCGGAACATGTTCCGGTGCTTCCGGAACATGTTCCGGTGCTTCCGGAACATGTTCCGGCGCTTTCGGAACATGTACCGGTGGCGCCGGAACATGTTCCGATGCTTCCGGAACATGTTCCGGTGCTTCCGGAACATGTTCCGGTCCTTCCGGAACATTTTGCGCTGCTTCCGGAAAAATGTACCGGTGCTTCCGGAACATGTTCCGGCGCTTCCGGAACATGTTCCGGTGCTTCCGGAACATGTTCCGGTCCTTCCGGAACATGTTCCGGTCCTTCCGGAACATGTTCCGGTGCTTCCGGAACATGTTCCGGTGCTTCCGGAACATGTTCCGTTGCTTCCGGAACATGTTCCGGTGCTTTCGGGACATGTTCCGGTGCTTCCGGAACATGTTCCGGCGCTTCCGGAACATGGTCCGGTGCTTCCGGAACATGTTCCGGTGCTTCCGGAACATGTTCCGGTCCTTCCGGAACATGTTCCGGTCCTTCCGGAACATGTTGCGGTCCTTCCGGAACATGTTCCGGCGCTTCATGTTCCGGAGCTTCCGGAACATGTTCCGGTCCTTCCGGAACATGTTCGGGTCCTTCCGGAACATGATCCGGTCCTTCCGGGACATGTTCCGGTCCTTCCGGAACATGTTCCGGTGCTTTCGGAACATGTTCCGTTCCTTCCAGAACATGTTCCGGTCCTTCCGGAACATGTTCCGGCGCTTCCGGAACATGTTCCGGTCCTTCCGGAACATGTTCCGGTCCTTCCGGAACATGTTTGGGTCCTTCCGGAACATGTTCCGGTGCTTCCGGAACATGTTCCGGTGCTTTCGGAACATGTTCTGGTGCTTCCGGAACATGTTCCGGTGCTTCCGGAACATGTTCGGGAAGCATCGGAACATGTTCCGGCGCTTCCGGAACATGTTCTGGTCCTTCCGGAACATGTTCCGGAAGGACCGGAACATGTTCCGGTGCTTCCGGAACATGTTCCGGTGCTTCCGGAACATGTTCCGGTGCTTCCGGAACATGTTGCGGCGCTTCCGGAACATGTTCCGGTCCTTCCGGAACATGTTCCGGTGCTTCTGGAACATGTTCCCTCGCTTCCGGAACATGTTCCGGTGCTTCCGGAACATGTTCCGGTGGCGCCGGAACATGTTCCGATGCTTCCGGAACATGTTCCGGTGCTTCCGGAACATGTTCCGGTCCTTCCGGAACATGTTC
Organism: Eutreptiella sp. 'Long Island Sound 2002'; assembly: GCA_964036045.1. Taxonomy (NCBI): domain Eukaryota; phylum Euglenozoa; class Euglenophyceae; order Eutreptiales; family Eutreptiaceae; genus Eutreptiella; species Eutreptiella sp. 'Long Island Sound 2002'. The sequence continues at coordinate 16,371,130 of OZ038381.1, forward strand.
CGGCGCTTCCGGAACATGTTCCGGTCCTTCCGGAACATGTTCCGGTGCTTCCGGAACATGTTCCGGCGCTTCCGGAACATGTTCCCTCGCTTCCGGAACGTGTACCGGTGCTTCCGGAACATGTTCCGGCGCTTCCGGAACATGTTCCGGTCCTTCCGGAACATGTTCCGGTCCTTCCGGAACATGTTCCGGTGCTTCCGGAACATGTTCCGGTGCTTTCGGAACATGTTCCGGTGCTTTCGGAACATGTTCCGGTGCTTCCGGAACATGTTCCGGCGCTTCCGGAACATGTTCTGGTGCTTCCGGAACATGTTCCGGTGCTTCCGGAACATGTTCCGGCCCTTCCGGAACATGTTCCGGTCCTTCGGTAACGTGTTGCGGTGCTTCCGGAACATGTTCCGGCGCTTCATGTTCCGGTCCTTCCGGAACATGTTCCGGCGCTTCATGTTCCGGTCCTTCCGGAACATGTTCCGGTGCTTCCGGAACATGTTCCGGTGCTTCCAGAACATGTTCCGGCGCTTCCGGAACATGTTCCGGTCCTTCCGGAACATGTTCCGGTGCTTCCGGAACATGTTCCGGTGCTTCCGGAACATGTTCCGGTGCTTTCGGAACATGTTCCGGTGCTTCCGGAACATGTTCCGGTCCTTCCGGAACATGTTCCGGCGCTTCCGGAACATGTTCCGGTCCTTCCGGAACATGTTCCGGCGCTTCTGGAACGTGATCCGGTGCTTCCGGAACATGATCCGGAAGCACCGGAACATGTTCCGGTGCTTCCGGAACATGTTCCGGTGCTTCCGGAACATGTTCCGGTCCTTCCGGAACATGTTCCGGCGCTTCCGGAACATGTTCCGGTCCTTCCGGAACATGTTCCGGCGCTTCCGGAACATGTTCCGGTGCCTCCGGAACATGTTTCGGTGCTTCCGGAACATGTTCCGGTCCTTCCGGAACATGTTCCGGCGCTTCCGGAACATGTTCCGGTGCTTCCGGAACATGTTCCGGTGCTTCCGGAACATGTTCCGGTGCTTTCGGAACATGTTCCGGCGCTTCCGGAACTTTCGCAACATGTTCCGGCGCTTCCGGAACATGTTCCGGAAGCTTTCGGAACATGTTCCGGTGCTTTCGGAACATGTTCCGGTGCTTCCGGAACATGTTCCGGTGCTTCCGGAACATGTTCGGGAAGCATCGGACCATGTTCCGGCGCTTCCGGAACATGTTCCGGTCCTTCCGGAACATGTTCCGGTGCTTCCGGAACATGTTCCGGTGCTTCCGGAACATGTTCCGGCGCTTCCGGAACATGTTCAGGTCCTTCCGGAACATGTTCCGGCGCTTCCGGAACATGTTCCGGTGCTTCCGGAACATGTTCCGGCGCTTCCGGAACATGTTCCGGTGCTTCCGGAACATGTTCCGGTGCTTCCGGAACATGTCCCGGTGCCTCCGGAACATGTTCCGGTGCTTCCGGAACATGTTCCGGTGCCTCCGGAACATGTTCCGGTGCTTCCGGAACATGTTCCGGTCCTTCCGGAACATGTTCCGGCGCCTCTGGAACATGTTCCGGCGCTTCCGGAACATGTTCCAGTGCTTCCGGAACATGTTCCGGTGCTTCCGGAACATGTTCCGGCGCTTCCGGAACATGTTCCGGCGCTTTCGGAACATGTTCCGGCGCTTCCGGAACATGTTCCGGTGCTTCCGGAACATGCTCCGGTGCTTCCGGAACATGTTCCGGCGCTTCCGGAACATGTTCCGGTCTTCCGGAACATGTTCCGGTGCTTCCGGAACATGTTCCGGCGCTTCCGGAACATGTTCCGGTGCTTCCGGAACATGTTCTGGCGCTTCCGGAACATGTTCCGGCGCTTCCGGAACATGTTCCGGTGCTTCCGGAACAGGATCCGGCGCACCCGGAACATGTTCCGGTGCTTCCGGAACATGTTGCGGTGCTTCCGGAACATGTTCCGGTCCTTCCGGAACATGTTCCGGCGCTTCCGGAACATTTTGCGGTCCTTCCGGAACATGTTCCGGCGCTTCCGGAACATGTTCCGGCGCTTCCAAGACATGTTCCGGCGCTTCCGGAACATGTTCCGGTGCTTCCGGGACATGTTCTGGTCCTTCCGGAACATGTTCCGGTGCTTTCGGAACATGTTCCGGTCCTTCCAGAACATGTTCCGGTCCTTCCAGAACATGTTCCGGCGCTTCCGGAACATGTTCCGGTCCTTCGGGAACATGTTCCGCCGCTTCCGGAGCATGTTCCGGTCCTTCCGGAACATGTTCCGGTGCTTCCGGAACATGTTCCGGTGCTTCCGGAACATGTTCCGGTGCTTCCAGAACATGTTCCGGTCCTTCCGGAACATGTCCCGGCGCTTCCGGAACATGTTGCGGTCCTTCCGGAACATGTTCCGGCGCTTCCGGAACATGTTCCGGCGCTTCCAAGACATGTTCCGGCGCTTCCGGAACATGTTCCGGTGCTTCCGGGACATGTTCCGGTCCTTCCGGAACATGTTCCGGTCCTTCCGGAACATGTTCCGGTGCTTCCGGAACATGTTCCGGTGCTTTCGGAACATGTTCCGGTGCTTTCGGAACATGTTCCGGTGCTTCCGGAACATGTTCCGGCGCTTCCGGAACATGTTCTGGTGCTTCCGGAACATGTTCCGGTGCTTCCGGAACATGTTCCGGCCCTTCCGGAACATGTTCCGGTCCTTCGGGAACGTGTTGCGGTGCTTCCGGAACATGTTCCGGCGCTTCATGTTCCGGTCCTTCCGGAACATGTTCCGGCGCTTCCGGAACATGATCCGGTGCTTCCGGAATTTGTTCCGGCGCGTCCGGAACATGTTCCGGTGCTTCCGGAACATGTTCCGGTCCTTCCGGAACATGTTCCTGTCCTTCCGGAACATGTTCCGGCGCTTCATGTTCCGGTCCTTCCGGAACATGTTCCGGCGCTTCATGTTCCGGTCCTTCCGGAACATGTTCCGGTGCTTCCGGAACATGTTCCGGTGCTTCCAGAACATGTTCCGGCGCTTCCGGAACATGTTCCGGTCCTTCCGGAACATGTTCCGGTGCTTCCGGAACATGTTCCGGTGCTTCCGGAACATGTTCCGGTGCTTTCGGAACATGTTCCGGTGCTTCCGGAACATGTTCCGGTCCTTCCGGAACATGTTCCGGCGCTTCCGGAACATGTTCCGGTCCTTCCGGAACATGTTCCGGCGCTTCTGGAACGTGATCCGGTGCTTTCGGAACATGATCCGGAAGCACCGGAACATGTTCCGGTGCTTCCGGAACATGTTCCGGTGCTTCCGGAACATGTTCCGGTCCTTCCGGAACATGTTCTGGCGCTTCCAGAACATGTTCCGGTCCTTCCGGAACATGTTCCGGCGCTTCCGGAACATGTTCCGGTGCCTCCGGAACATGTTTCGGTGCTTCCGGAACATGTTCCGGTCCTTCCGGAACATGTTCCGGCGCTTCCGGAACATGTTCCGGTGCTTCCGGAACATGTTCCGGTGCTTCCGGAACATGTTCCGGTGCTTTCGGAACATGTTCCGGCGCTTCCGGAACTTTCGCAACATGTTCCGGCGCTTCCGGAACATGTTCCGGAAGCTTTCGGAACATGTTCCGGTGCTTTCGGAACATGTTCCGGTGCTTCCGGAACATGTTCCGGTGCTTCCGGAACATGTTCGGGAAGCATCGGACCATGTTCCGGCGCTTCCGGAACATGTTCCGGTCCTTCCGGAACATGTTCCGGTGCTTCCGGAACATGTTCCGGTGCTTCCGAAACATGTTCCGGTCCTTCCGGAACATGTTCCGGTGCTTCCGGAACATGTTCCGGTGCTTCCGGAACATGTTCCGGCGCTTCCGGAACATGTTCAGGTCCTTCCGGAACATGTTCCGGCGCTTCCGGAACATGTTCCGGTGCTTCCGGAACATGTTCCGGCGCTTCCGGAACATGTTCCGGTGCTTCCGGAACATGTTCCGGTGCTTCCGGAACATGTTCCGGTGCCTCCGGAACATGTTCCGGTGCTTCCGGAACATGTTCCGGTGCCTCCGGAACATGTTCCGGTGCTTCCGGAACATGTTCCGGTCCTTCCGGAACATGTTCCGGCGCCTCTGGAACATGTTCCGGCGCTTCCGGAACATGTTCCAGTGCTTCCGGAACATGTTCCGGTGCTTCCGGAACATGTTCCGGCGCTTCCGGAACATGTTCCGGCGCTTTCGGAACATGTTCCGGCGCTTCCGGAACATGTTCCGGTGCTTCCGGAACATGCTCCGGTGCTTCCGGAACATGTTCCGGCGCTTCCGGAACATGTTCCGGTCTTCCGGAACATGTTCCGGTGCTTCCGGAACATGTTCCGGCGCTTCCGGAACATGTTCCGGTGCTTCCGGAACATGTTCTGGCGCTTCCGGAACATGTTCCGGCGCTTCCGGAACATGTTCCGGTGCTTTCGGAACAGGATCCGGCGCACCCGGAACATGTTCCGGTGCTTCCGGAACATGTTGCGGTGCTTCCGGAACATGTTCCGGTCCTTCCGGAACATGTTCCGGCGCTTCCGGAACATTTTGCGGTCCTTCCGGAACATGTTCCGGCGCTTCCGGAACATGTTCCGGCGCTTCCAAGACATGTTCCGGCGCTTCCGGAACATGTTCCGGTGCTTCCGGGACATGTTCTGGTCCTTCCGGAACATGTTCCGGTGCTTTCGGAACATGTTCCGGTCCTTCCAGAACATGTTCCGGTCCTTCCAGAACATGTTCCGGCGCTTCCGGAACATGTTCCGGTCCTTCGGGAACATGTTCCGCCGCTTCCGGAGCATGTTCCGGTCCTTCCGGAACATGTTCCGGTGCTTCCGGAACATGTTCCGGTGCTTCCGGAACATGTTCCGGTGCTTCCAGAACATGTTCCGGTCCTTCCGGAACATGTCCCGGCGCTTCCGGAACATGTTGCGGTCCTTCCGGAACATGTTCCGGCGCTTCCGGAACATGTTCCGGCGCTTCCAAGACATGTTCCGGCGCTTCCGGAACATGTTCCGGTGCTTCCGGGACATGTTCCGGTCCTTCCGGAACATGTTCCGGTCCTTCCAGAACATGTTCCGGTCCTTCCAGAACATGTTCCGGTCCTTCCGGAACATGTTCCGGCGCTTCCGGAACATGTTCCGGTCCTTCGGGAACATGTTCCGGTGCTTCCGGAGCATGTTCCGGTCCTTCCGGAACATGTTCCGGTGCTTCCGGAACATGTTCCGCTGCTTCCGGAACATGTTCCGGTGCCTCCGGAACATGTTCCGGTCCTTCCGGAACATGTTCCGGTCCTTCCGGAACATGTTCCGGCGCTTCCGGAACATGTTCCGGCGCTTCGGGAACATGTTCCGGCGCTTCCGGAACATGTTCCGGTGCTTCCGGAACATGTTCCGGTGCTTTCGGAACATGTTCCGGCGCTTCCGGAACTTTCGGAACATGTTCCGGCGCTTCCGGAACATGTTCCGGCGCTTCCGGAACATGTTCCGGTGCTTCCGGAACATGTTCCGGTGCTTCCGGAACATGTTCCGGCGCTTCCGGAACATGTTCCGGTGCTTCCGGAACATGTTCCGGTACTTTCGGAACATGTTCCGGTGCTTTCGGAACATGTTCCGGTGCTTCCGGAACATGTTCCGGTGCTTCAGGAACATCTTCCGGTCCTTCCGGAACATGTTCCGGTTCTTCCGGAACATGTTCCGGTCCTTCCGGAACATGTTCCGGCGCTTCCGGAACATGTCCCGGTCCTTCCGGAACATGTTCCGGTCCTTTCGGAACATGTTCCGGTCCTTTCGGAACATGTTCCGGGGCTTTCGGAACATGTTCCGGCGCTTCCGGAACATGTTCCGGTGCTTCAGGAACATCTTCCGGTCCTTCCGGAACATGTTCCGGTTCTTCCGGAACATGTTCCGGTCCTTCCGGAACATGTTCCGGCGCTTCCGGAACATGTTCCGGTCCTTCCGGAACATGTTCCGGTCCTTCCGGAACATGTTCCGGCGCTTCCGGAACATGTTCCGGCGCTTCCGGAACATGTTCCGGTGCTTCCGGAACATGTTCCGGCGCTTCCGGAACATGTTCCGGCGCTTCCGGAACATGTTCGGGTGCTTCCGGAACATGTTCCGGTGCTTCCGGAACATGTTCCGGCGCTTCCGGAACATGATTCGACGCTTCTGGAACATGTTGCGGTGCTTCCGGAACATGTTGCGGTGCTTCCGGAACATGTTCCGGTCCTTCCGGAACATGTTCCGGTGCTTTCGGAACATGTTCCGGTCCTTCCGGAACATGTTCCGGTCCTTCCGGAACATGTTCCGGCGCTTTCGGAACATGTTCCGGTCCTTGCAGAACATGTTCCGGCGCTTCCGGAACTTCCGGAACATGTTCCGGCGCTTCCGGAACATGTTCCGGTGCTTCCGGAACATGTTCCGGTGCTTCCGGAACATGTTCCGGCGCTCCCGGAACATGTTCCGCCGCTTCCGGCTTCCGGAACATGTTCCGGCGCTTCCGGAACATGTTCCGGCGCTTCCGGAACATGTTCCGGTGCTTCCGGAACATGTTCCGGTGCTTTCGGAACATGTTCCGGTCCTTCCGGAACATGTTCCGGTTCTTCCGGAACATGTTCCGGTGCTTCCGGAACATGTTCCGGCGCCTCCGGAACATGTTCCGGTGCCTCGGGAACATGTTCCGGCGCTTCCGGAACATGTTCGGGCGCTTCCGGAACATGTTCCGGCGCTTCCGGAACATGTTCCGGTCCTTCCGGAACATGTTCCGGTTCTTCCGGAACATGTTCCGGTGCTTCCGGAACATGTTCCGGCGCCTCCGGAACATGTTCCGGTGCCTCCGGAACATGTTCCGGCGCTTCCGGAACATGTTCCGGTGCTTCCGGAACATGTTCCGGTGCTTCCGGAACATGTTCTGGCGCTTCCGGAACATGTTCCGGCGCTTCCGGAACATGTTCCGGCGCTTCCGGAACATGTTCCGGTGCCTCCGGAATATGTTCCGGTGCCTCCGGAATATGTTCCGGCGCTTCCGGAACATGTTCCGGCGCTTCCGGAACATGTTCCGGCGCTTCCGGAACATGTTCCGGTCCTTCCGGAACATGTTCCGGCGCTTCCGGAACATGTTCCGGTGCTTCCGGAACATGTTCCGGTGCTTCCGGAACATGTTCCGGCGCTTCCGGAACATGTTCCGGCGCTTCCGGAACATGTTCCGGTGCTTCCGGAACATGTTCCGGCGCTTCCGGAACATGTTCCGGTGCTTCCGGAACATGTTCTGGCGCTTCCGGAACATGTTCCGGCGCTTCCGGAACATGTTCCGGTCCTTCCGGAACACGTTGCGGCGCTTCCGGAACATGTTCCGGTGCTTCCGGAACATGTTCCGCTGCTTCCGGAACATGTTCCGGTCCTTTCGGACATGTTCCGGAAGCATCGGAACATGTTCCGGTCCTTCCGGAACATGTTGCGGTGCTTCCGGATCATATTCCGGCGCTTCCGGAACATGTTCCGGTGCTTCCGGAACATGTTCCTGTCCTTCCGGAACATGTTCCGGTGCTTCCGGAACATGATTCGACGCTTCTGGAACATGTTCCGGTGCTTCCGGAACATGTTCCGGTCCTTCCGGAACATGTTCCGGTCCTTCCGGAACATGTTCCGGTCCTTCCGGAACATGTCACGGTGCTTTCGGAACATGTTCCGGTCCTTCCGGAACCTGTTCCGGTCCTTCCGGAACATGTTCCGGCGCTTCCGGAACATGTTCCGGTCCTTGCAGAACATGTTCCGGCGCTTCCGGAACATGTTCCGGTCCTTGCAGAACATGTTCCGGCGCTTCCGGAACTTTCGGAACATGTTCCGGCGCTTCCGGAACATGTTCCGGTGCTTCCGGAACATGTTCCGGCGCTTCCGGAACATGTTCCGGCGCTTCCGGAACATGTTCCGGTCCTTCCGGAACATGTTCCGGCGCTTCCGGAACATGTTCCGGTGCTTTCGGAACATGTCCCGGTGCTTTCGGAACATGTTCCGGTGCTTCCGGAACATGTTCCGGTGCTTCCGGAACATGTTCCGGAACCATCGAAACATGTTCCGGCGCTTCCGGAACATGTTCCGGCGCTTCCGGAACATGTTCCGGTCCTTCCGGAACATGTTCCGGTTCTTCCGGAACATGTTCCGGTGCTTCCGGAACATGTTCCGGCGCTTCCGGAATCCGGAACATGTTCCGGTGCTTCCGGAACATGTTCCGGCGCTTCCGGAACATGTTCCGGTCCTTCCGGAACATGTTCCGGCGCTTCCGGAACATGTTCCGGTGCTTCCGGAACGTGTTCCGGCGCTTCCGGAACATGTTCCGGTCCTTCCGGACCATGTTCCGGTGCTTCCGGAACACGTTCCGGAAGGACCGGAACATGTTCCGGTCCTTCCGGAACACGTTGCGGCGCTTCCGGAACATGTTCCGGTGCTTCCGGAACATGTTCCGGTGCTTCCGGAACATGTTCCGGTGCTTTCGGACATGTTCCGGAAGCATCGGAACATGTTCCGGTCCTTCCGGAACATGTTGCGGTGCTTCCGGAACATGTTCCGGCGCTTCCGGAACATGTTCCGGTGCTTCCGGAACATGTTCCGGTCCTTCCGGAACATGTTCCGGTCCTTCCGGAACATGTTCCGCCGCTTCCGGAACATGTTCCGGCGCTTCCGGAACATGATTCGACGCTTCTGGAACATGTTCCGGTGCTTCCGGAACATGTTCCGGTCCTTCCGGAACATGTTCCGGTCCTTCCGGAACATGTTCCGGTGCTTTCGGAACATGTTCCAGTCCTTCCGGAACATGTTCCGGCGCTTCCGGAACTTCCGGAACATGTTCCGGTGCTTCCGGAACATGTTCCGGTGCTTCCGGAACATGTTCCGGTGCTTCCGGAACATGTTCCGGTGCTTTCGGAACATGTTCCGGTGCTTCCGGAACATGTTCCGGAAGCATCGAAACATGTTCCGGCGCTTCCGGAACATGTTCCGGCGCTTCCGGGACATGTTCCGGTCCTTCCGGAACATGTTCCGGTTCTTCCGGAACATGTTCCGGTCCTTCCGGAACATGTTCCGGTTCTTCCGGAACATGTTCCGGCGCTTCCGGAACATGTTCCGGCGCTTCCGGAACATGTTCCGGTCCTTCCGGAACATGTTCCGGTTCTTCCGGAACATGTTCCGGCGCTTCCGGAACATGTTCCGGCGCTTCCGGAACATGTTCGGGTCCTTCCGGAACATGTTCCGGTCCTTCCGGAACATGTTCCGGTGCTTCCGGAACATGTTCCGGTCCTTCCGGAACATGTTCCGGCGCTTCCGGAACATGTTCCGGTGCTTCCGGAACATGTTCCGGTGCTTCCGAACCATGTTCCGGTGCCTCCGGAACATGTTCCGGTGCCTCCGGAACATGTTCCGGTGCCTCCGGAACATGTTCCGGTCCTTCCGGAGCATGTTCCGGCGCTTCCGGAACATGTTCCGGTGCTTCCGGAACATGTTCCGGCGCTTCCGGAACATGTTCCGGCGCTTCCGGAACATGTTCCGGCGCTTTCGGAACATGTTCCGGCGCTTCCGGAACATGTTCCGGCGCTTCCGGAACATGTTCCGGTGCTTCCGGAACATGTTCCGGTCTTCCGGCGCTTCTGGAACATGTTCCGGCGCTTCCGGAACATGTTCCGGCGCTTCCGGAACATGTTCTGGTGCTTCCGGAACATGTTCCGGTGCTTCCGGAACATGTTCCGGAAGCATCGGAACATGTTCCGGTGCTTCCGGAACATGTTCCGGCGCTCCCGGAACATGTTCCGCCGCTTCCGGCTTCCGGAACATGTTCCGGCGCTTCCGGAACATGTTCCGGCGCTTCCGGAACATGTTCCGGTGCTTCCGGAACATGTTCCGGTGCTTTCGGAACATGTCCCGGTGCTTTCGGAACATGTTCCGGTGCTTCCGGAACATGTTCCGGTGCTTCCGGAACATGTTCCGGAAGCATCGAAACATGTTCCGGCGCTTCCGGAACATGTTCCGGCGCTTCCGGAACATGTTCCGGTCCTTCCGGAACATGTTCCGGTTCTTCCGGAACATGTTCCGGTGCTTCCGGAACATGTTCCGGCGCCTCCGGAACATGTTCCGGTGCCTCCGGAACATGTTCCGGCGCTTCCGGAACATGTTCCGGCGCTTCCGGAACATGTTCCGGCGCTTCCGGAACATGTTCCGGCGCTTCCGGAACATGTTCCGGTGCTTCCGGAACATGTTCTGGCGCTTCCGGAACATGTTCCGGCGCTTCCGGAACATGTTCCGGCGCTTCCGGAACATGTTCCGGCGCTTCCGGAACATGTTCCGGTCCTTCCGGAACATGTTCCGGCGCTTCCGGAACATGTTCCGGCGCTTCCGGAACATGTTCCGGTGCTTCCGGAACATGTTCTGGCGCTTCCGGAACATGTTCCGGCGCTTCCGGAACATGTTCCGGTCCTTCCGGAACACGTTGCGGCGCTTCCGGAACATGTTCCGGTGCTTCCGGAACATGTTCCGCTGCTTCCGGAACATGTTCCTGTCCTTTCGGACATGTTCCGGAAGCATCGGAACATGTTCCGGTCCTTCCGGAACATGTTGCGGTGCTTCCGGAACATATTCCGGCGCTTCCGGAACATGTTCCGGTGCTTCCGGAACATGTTCCTGTCCTTCCGGAACATGTTCCGGTGCTTCCGGAACATGATTCGACGCTTCTGGAACATGTTCCGGTGCTTCCGGAACATGTTCCGGTCCTTCCGGAACATGTTCCGGTCCTTCCGGAACATGTCACGGTGCTTTCGGAACATGTTCCGGTCCTTCCGGAACCTGTTCCGGTCCTTCCGGAACATGTTCCGGCGCTTCCGGAACATGTTCCGGTCCTTGCAGAACATGTTCCGGCGCTTCCGGAACTTTCGGAACATGTTCCGGCGCTTCCGGAACATGTTCCGGTGCTTCCGGAACATGTTCCGGCGCTTCCGGAACATGTTCCGGCGCTTCCGGAACATGTTCCGGTCCTTCCGGAACATGTTCCGGCGCTTCCGGAACATGTTCCGGTGCTTTCGGAACATGTCCTGGTGCTTTCGGAACATGTTCCGGTGCTTCCGGAACATGTTCCGGTGCTTCCGGAACATGTTCCGGAACCATCGAAACATGTTCCGGCGCTTCCGGAACATGTTCCGGTCCTTCCGGAACATGTTCCGGCGCTTCCGGAACATGTTCCGGCGCTTCCGGAACATGTTCCGGTGCTTCCGGAACATGTTCTGGCGCTTCCGGAACATGTTCCGGCGCTTCCGGAACATGTTCCGGTCCTTCCGGAACACGTTGCGGCGCTTCCGGAACATGTTCCGGTGCTTCCGGAACATGTTCCGCTGCTTCCGGAACATGTTCCTGTCCTTTCGGACATGTTCCGGAAGCATCGGAACATGTTCCGGTCCTTCCGGAACATGTTGCGGTGCTTCCGGAACATATTCCGGCGCTTCCGGAACATGTTCCGGTGCTTCCGGAACATGTTCCTGTCCTTCCGGAACATGTTCCGGTGCTTCCGGAACATGATTCGACGCTTCTGGAACATGTTCCGGTGCTTCCGGAACATGTTCCGGTCCTTCCGGAACATGTTCCGGTCCTTCCGGAACATGTCACGGTGCTTTCGGAACATGTTCCGGTCCTTCCGGAACCTGTTCCGGTCCTTCCGGAACATGTTCCGGCGCTTCCGGAACATGTTCCGGTCCTTGCAGAACATGTTCCGGCGCTTCCGGAACTTTCGGAACATGTTCCGGCGCTTCCGGAACATGTTCCGGTGCTTCCGGAACATGTTCCGGCGCTTCCGGAACATGTTCCGGCGCTTCCGGAACATGTTCCGGTCCTTCCGGAACATGTTCCGGCGCTTCCGGAACATGTTCCGGTGCTTTCGGAACATGTCCTGGTGCTTTCGGAACATGTTCCGGTGCTTCCGGAACATGTTCCGGTGCTTCCGGAACATGTTCCGGAACCATCGAAACATGTTCCGGCGCTTCCGGAACATGTTCCGGTCCTTCCGGAACATGTTCCGGTTCTTCCGGAACATGTTCCGGTGCTTCCGGAACATGTTCCGGCGCTTCCGGAATCCGGAACATGTTCCGGTGCTTCCGGAACATGTTCCGGCGCTTCCGGAACATGTTCCGGTCCTTCCGGAACATGTTCTGGCGCTTCCGGAACATGTTCCGGTGCTTCCGGAACAGGTTCCGGCGCTTCCGGAACATGTTCCGGTCCTTCCGGACCATGTTCCGGTGCTTCCGGAACACGTTCCGGAAGGACCGGAACATGTTCCGGTCCTTCCGGAACACGTTGCGGCGCTTCCGGAACATGTTCTGGTGCTTCCGGAACATGTTCCGGTGCTTCCGGAACATGTTCCGGTGCTTCCGGAACATGTTCCGGTGCTTTCGGACATGTTCCGGAAGCATCGGAACATGTTCCGGTCCTTCCGGAACATGTTGCGGTGCTTCCGGAACATGTTCCGGCGCTTCCGGAACATGTTCCGGTGCTTCCGGAACATGTTCCGGTCCTTCCGGAACATGTTCCGGTGCTTCCGGAACATGTTCCGCCGCTTCCGGAACATGTTCCGGCGCTTCCGGAACATGATTCGACGCTTCTGGAACATGTTCCGGTGCTTCCGGAACATGTTCCGGTCCTTCCGGAACATGTTCCGGTCCTTCCGGAACATGTTCCGGTGCTTTCGGAACATGTTCCAGTCCTTCCGGAACATGTTCCGGTCCTTCCGGAACATGTTCCGGCGCTTCCGGAACATGTTCCGGTCCTTGCAGAACATGTTCTGGCGCTTCCGGAACTTCCGGAACATGTTCCGGTGCTTTCGGAACATGTCCCGGTGCTTTCGGAACATGTTCCGGTGCTTCCGGAACATGTTCCGGAAGCATCGAAACATGTTCCGGCGCTTCCGGAACATGTTCCGGCGCTTCCGGGACATGTTCCGGTCCTTCCGGAACATGTTCCGGTTCTTCCGGAACATGTTCCGGTCCTTCCGGAACATGTTCCGGTTCTTCCGGAACATGTTCCGGCGCTTCCGGAACATGTTCCGGCGCTTCCGGAACATGTTCCGGTCCTTCCGGAACATGTTCCGGTGCTTCCGGAACATGTTCCGGTCCTTCCGGAACATGTTCCGGCGCTTCCGGAACATGTTCCGGTGCTTCCGGAACATGTTCCGGTGCTTCCGAACCATGTTCCGGTGCCTCCGGAACATGTTCCGGTGCCTCCGGAACATGTTCCGGTCCTTCCGGAGCATGTTCCGGCGCTTCCGGAACATGTTCCGGTGCTTCCGGAACATGTTCCGGCGCTTCCGGAACATGTTCCGGCGCTTTCGGAACATGTTCCGGCGCTTCCGGAACATGTTCCGGCGCTTCCGGAACATGTTCCGGTGCTTCCGGAACATGTTCCGGTGCTTCCGGAACATGTTCCGGTCTTCCGGCGCTTCTGGAACATGTTCCGGCGCTTCCGGAACATGTTCTGGTGCTTCCGGAACATGTTCCGGTGCTTTCGGACATGTTCCGGAAGCATCGGAACATGTTCCAGTCCTTCCGGAACATGTTCCGGTTCTTCCGGAACATGTTCCGGTGCTTCCGGAACATGTTCCGGCGCTTCCGGAACATGTTCCGGTGCTTCTGGAACATGTTCCGGCGCTTCCGGAACATGTTCCGGCGCTTCCGAAACCTGTTCCGGCGCTTCCGGAACATGTTCCGGTCCTTCCGGAACACGTTGCGGCGCTTCCGGAACATGTTCCGGTGCCTCCGGAACATGTTCCGGTGCTTTCGGAACATTTTGCGGCGCCTCCGGAACATGTTCCGGTACTTCGGGAACATGTTCCGGTCCTTCCGGAACATGTTCCGGTCCTTCCGGAACATATTCCGGCGCTTCCGGAACATGTTCTGGTGCTTCCGGAACATGTTCCGGTGCTTCCGGAACATGGTCCGGCGCTTCCGGAACATGTTCCGGCGCTTCCGGAACATGATTCGGCGCTTCCGGAACATGTTCCGGTCCTTCCGGAACATGTTCCGGTGCTTCCGGAACATGTTCCGGTGCTTCCGGAACATGTTCCGGTCCTTCCGGAACATGTTCCGGTCCTTCCGGAACATGTTCCGGTGCTTTCGGAACATGTTCCGGTCCTTCCGGAATATTTTTCCGTGCTTCCGGAACATGTTCCGGCGCTTCCGGAACATGTTCCGGTCCTTCCGGAACATGTTCCGGTCCTTCCGGAACATGTTCCGGCGCTTCCGGAACATGTTCCGGCGCTTCCGGAACATGTCCCGTCGCTTCCGGAACATGTTCCCGTGCTTCCGGAACATGTTCCGGCGCTTCCGGAACATGTTCCGGTCCTTCCCGAACACGTTGCGGCGCTTCCGGAACATGTTCCGGCGCTTCCGGAACATATTCCGGTCCTTCCGGAACATGTACCGGCGCTTCCGGAAAACGTTCCGGTGCTTCCGGAACATGTTCCGGTGCTTCCGGAACATGTTCCGGTCCTGCCGGAACATGTTCCGGTGCTTCCGGAACATGTTCCGGCGCTTCTGGAACATGTTCCGGTGCTTTCGGAACATGTTCCGGCGCTTCCGGAACATGTTCCGGTCCTTCCGGAACATGTTCTGGTCCTTCCGGAACACGTTGCGGCGCTTCCGGAACATGTTCCGGTGCCTCCGGAACATGTTCCGGTGCTTCCGGAACACGTTCCGGTGCTTTCGGAACATGTTCCGGCGCCTCCGGAACATGTTCCGGTACTTCGGGAACATGTTCCGGTCCTTCCGGAACATGTTCCGGTCCTTCCGGAACATATTCCGGCGCTTCCGGAAAATGTTCTGGTGCTTCCGGAACATGTTCCGGCGCTTCCGGAACATGTTCCGGTGCTTCCGGAACATGTTCCGGCGCTTCCGGAACATGTTCCTGTCCTTCCGGAACATGTTCCGGTCCTTCCGGAACATGTTCCGGTCCTTCCGGAACATGTTCCCGTGCTTCCGGAACATGTTCCGGTCCTTCCGGAACATGTTCCGGTCCTTCCGGAACATGTTCCGGCGCTTCCGGAACATGTTCCGTCGCTTCCGGAACATGTTCCGGTGCTTCCAGAACATGTTCCGGTGCGTTCGGAACAATGTCCGGTGCTTTCGGAACATGTTCCGGCGCTTCCGGAACATGTTCCGGTGCTTCCGAAACCTGTTCCGGCGCTTCCGGAACATGTTCCGGTCCTTCCGGAACACGTTGCGGCGCTTCCGGAACATGTTCCGGCGCTTCCGGAACATGTTCCGGTCCTTCCCGAACACGTTGCGGCGCTTCCGGAACATGTTCCGGCGCTTCCGGAACATGTTCCGGTGCTTCCGGAACATGTTCCGGTGCTTTCGGAACATGTTCCGGTGCTTCCGGAACATATTCCGGTCCTTCCGGAACATTTTCCGGCGCCTCCGGAAAACGTTCCGGTGCTTCCGGAACATGTTCCGGTGCTTCCGGAACATGTTCCGGTGCTTCTGGAACATGTTCCGGCGCTTCTGGAACATGTTCCGGTGCTTTCGGAACATGTTCCGGCGCTTCTGGAACATGTTCCGGTCCTTCCGGAACATGTTCTGGTCCTTCCGGAACACGTTGCGGCGCTTCCGGAACATGTTCCGGTGCCTCCGGAACATGTTCCGGTGCTTCCGGAACATGTTCCGGTGCTTTCGGAACATGTTGCGGCGCCTCCGGAACATGTTCCGGTACTTCGGGAACATGTTCCGGTCCTTCCGGAACATATTCCGGCGCTTCCGGAACATGTTCTGGTGCTTCCGGAACATGTTCCGGCGCTTCCGGAACATGTTCCGGTGCTTCCGGAACATGTTCCGGTGCTTCCGGAACATGGTCCGGCGCTTCCGGAACATGTTCCGGCGCTTCCGGAACATGATTCGGCGCTTCCGGAACATGTTCCTGTCCTTCCGGAACATGTTCCGGTGCTTCCGGAACATGTTCCGGTGCTTCCGGAACATGTTCCGGTCCTTCCGGAACATGTTCCGGTCCTTCCGGAACATGTTCCGGTGCTTTCGGAACATGTTCCGGTCCTTCCGGAACATGTTGCCGTGCTTCCGGAACATGTTCCGGCGCTTCCGGAACATGTTCCGGTCCTTCCGGAACATGTTCCGGTCCTTCCGGAACATGTTCCGGCGCTTCCGGAACATGTTCCGGCGCTTCCGGAACATGTTCCGTCGCTTCCTGAACATGTTCCGGTCCTTCCGGAACATGTTCCGGTCCTTCCGGAACATGTTCCGGTGCTTTCGGAACATGTTCCGGTCCTTCCGGAATATTTTTCCGTGCGTCCGGAACATGTTCCGGCGCTTCCGGAACACGTTCCGGTCCTTCCGGAACATGTTCCGGTCCTTCCGGAACATGTTCCGGCGCTTCCGGAACATGTTCCGGCGCTTCCGGAACATGTCCCGTCGCTTCCGGAACATGTTCCCGTGCTTCCGGAACATGTTCCGGCGCTTCCGGAACATGTTCCGGTCCTTCCCGAACACGTTGCGGCGCTTCCGGAACATGTTCCGGCGCTTCCGGAACATATTCCGGTCCTTCCGGAACATGTACCGGCGCTTCCGGAAAACGTTCCGGTGCTTCCGGAACATGTTCCGGTGCTTCCGGAACATGTTCCGGTCCTGCCGGAACATGTTCCGGTGCTTCCGGAACATGTTCCGGCGCTTCTGGAACATGTTCCGGTGCTTTCGGAACATGTTCCGGCGCTTCCGGAACATGTTCCGGTCCTTCCGGAACATGTTCTGGTCCTTCCGGAACACGTTGCGGCGCTTCCGGAACATGTTCCGGTGCCTCCGGAACATGTTCCGGTGCTTCCCCAACACGTTCCGGTGCTTTCGGAACATGTTCCGGCGCCTCCGGAACATGTTCCGGTACTTCGGGAACATGTTCCGGTCCTTCCGGAACATGTTCCGGTCCTTCCGGAACATATTCCGGCGCTTCCGGAAAATGTTCTGGTGCTTCCGGAACATGTTCCGGCGCTTCCGGAACATGTTCCGGTGCTTCCGGAACATGTTCCGGCGCTTCCGGAACATGTTCCTGTCCTTCCGGAACATGTTCCGGTCCTTCCGGAACATGTTCCGGTCCTTCCGGAACATGTTCCCGTGCTTCCGGAACATGTTCCGGTCCTTCCGGAACATGTTCCGGTCCTTCCGGAACATGTTCCGGCGCTTCCGGAACATGTTCCGTCGCTTCCGGAACATGTTCCGGTGCTTCCAGAACATGTTCCGGTGCGTTCGGAACAATGTCCGGTGCTTTCGGAACATGTTCCGGCGCTTCCGGAACATGTTCCGGTGCTTCCGGAACATGTTCCGGCGCTTCCGGAACATGTTCCGGCGCTTCCGAAACCTGTTCCGGCGCTTCCGGAACATGTTCCGGTCCTTCCGGAACACGTTGCGGCGCTTCCGGAACATGTTCCGGCGCTTCCGGAACATGTTCCGGTCCTTCCCGAACACGTTGCGGCGCTTCCGGAACATGTTCCGGCGCTTCCGGAACATGTTCCGGTGCTTCCGGAACATGTTCCGGTGCTTCCGGAACATGTTCCGGTGCTTCCGGAACATGTTCCGGTGCTTTCGGAACATGTTCCGGTGCTTCCGGAACATATTCCGGTCCTTCCGGAACATGTTCCGGCGCCTCCGGAAAACGTTCCGGTGCTTCCGGAACATGTTCCGGTGCTTCCGGAACATGTTCCGGTGCTTCTGGAACATGTTCCGGCGCTTCTGGAACATGTTCCGGTGCTTTCGGAACATGTTCCGGCGCTTCCGGAACATGTTCCGGTGCTTCCGGAACATGGTCCGGCGCTTCCGGAACATGTTCCGGCGCTTCCGGAACATGATTCGGCGCTTCCGGAACATGTTCCGGTCCTTCCGGAACATGTTCCGGTGCTTCCGGAACATGTTCCGGTCCTTCCGGAACATGTTCCGGTCCTTCCGGAACATGTTCCGGTGCTTTCGGAACATGTTCCGGTCCTTCCGGAACATGTTGCCGTGCTTCCGGAACATGTTCCGGCGCTTCCGGAACATGTTCCAGCGCTTCCGGAACATGTTCCGGTCCTTCCGGAACATGTTCCGGCGCTTCCGGAACATGTTCCGGCGCTTCCGGAACATGTTCCGTCGCTTCCGGAACATGTTCCCGTGCTTCCGGAACATGTTCCGGCGCTTCCGGAACATGTTCCGGTCCTTCCCGAACACGTTGCGGCGCTTCCGGAACATGTTCCGGCGCTTCCGGAACATATTCCGGTCCTTCCGGAACATGTTCCGGCGCTTCGGGAAAACGTTCCGGTGCTTCCGGAACATGTTCCGGTGCTTCCGGAACATGTTCCGGCGCTTCCGGAACATGTTCCGGCGCTTTCGGAACATGTTCCGGTCCTTCCGGAGCATGTTCCGGCGCTTCCGGAACATGTTCCGGTGCTTCCGGAACATGTTCCGGCGCTTCCGGAACATGTTCCGGCGCTTCCGGAACATGTTCCGGCGCTTTCGGAACATGTTCCGGCGCTTCCGGAACATGTTCCGGCGCTTCCGGAACATGTTCCGGTGCTTCCGGAACATGTTCCGGTGCTTCCGGAACATGTTCCGGCGCTTCCGGAACATGTTCCGGCGCTTCCGGAACATGTTCTGGTGCTTCCGGAACATGTTCCGGTGCTTTCGGACATGTTCCGGAAGCATCGGAACATGTTCCAGTCCTTCCGGAACATGTTCCGGTTCTTCCGGAACATGTTCCGGTGCTTCCGGAACATGTTCCGGCGCTTCCGGAACATGTTCCGGTGCTTCTGGAACATGTTCCGGCGCTTCCGGAACATGTTCCGGCGCTTCCGAAACCTGTTCCGGCGCTTCCGGAACATATTCCGGTCCTTCCGGAACACGTTGCGGCGCTTCCGGAACATGTTCCGGCGCTTCCGGAACATGTTCCGGTCCTTCCCGAACACGTTGCGGCGCTTCCGGAACATGTTCCGGCGCTTCCGGAACATGTTCCGGTGCTTCCGGAACATGTTCCGGTGCTTCCGGAACATGTTCCGGTGCTTCCGGAACATGTTCCGGTGCTTTCGGAACATGTTCCGGTGCTTCCGGAACATATTCCGGTCCTTCCGGAACATGTTCCGGCGCCTCCGGAAAACGTTCCGGTGCTTCTGGAACATGTTCCGGCGCTTCCGGAACATGATTCGGCGCTTCCGGAACATGTTCCGGTCCTTCCGGAACATGTTCCGGTGCTTCCGGAACATGTTCCGGTGCTTCCGGAACATGTTCCGGTCCTTCCGGAACATGTTCCGGTCCTTCCGGAACATGTTCCGGTGCTTTCGGAACATGTTCCGGTCCTTCCGGAACATGTTGCCGTGCTTCCGGAACATGTTCCGGCGCTTCCGGAACATGTTCCGGTCCTTCCGGAACATGTTCCGGTCCTTCCGGAACATGTTCCGGCGCTTCCGGAACATGTTCCGGCGCTTCCGGAACATGTTCCGTCGCTTCCGGAACATGTTCCCGTGCTTCCGGAACATGTTCCGGCGCTTCCGGAACATGTTCCGGTCCTTCCCGAACACGTTGCGGCGCTTCCGGAACATGTTCCGGCGCTTCCGGAACATATTCCGGTCCTTCCGGAACATGTTCCGGCGCTTCCGGAAAACGTTCCGGTGCTTCCGGAACATGTTCCGGTGCTTCCGGAACATGTTCCGGCGCTTCCGGAACATGTTCCGGCGCTTTCGGAACATGTTCCGGTCCTTCCGGAGCATGTTCCGGCGCTTCCGGAACATGTTCCGGTGCTTCCGGAACATGTTCCGGCGCTTCCGGAACATGTTCCGGCGCTTCCGGAACATGTTCCGGCGCTTTCGGAACATGTTCCGGCGCTTCCGGAACATGTTCCGGCGCTTCCGGAACATGTTCCGGTGCTTCCGGAACATGTTCCGGTGCTTCCGGAACATGTTCCGGCGCTTCCGGAACATGTTCCGGCGCTTCCGGAACATGTTCTGGTGCTTCCGGAACATGTTCCGGTGCTTTCGGACATGTTCCGGAAGCATCGGAACATGTTCCAGTCCTTCCGGAACATGTTCCGGTTCTTCCGGAACATGTTCCGGTGCTTCCGGAACATGTTCCGGCGCTTCCGGAACATGTTCCGGTGCTTCTGGAACATGTTCCGGCGCTTCCGGAACATGTTCCGGCGCTTCCGAAACCTGTTCCGGCGCTTCCGGAACATGTTCCGGTCCTTCCGCAACACGTTGCGGCGCTTCCGGAACATGTTCCGGCGCTTCCGGAACATGTTCCGGTCCTTCCCGAACACGTTGCGGCGCTTCCGGAACATGTTCCGGCGCTTCCGGAACATGTTCCGGTGCTTCCGGAACATGTTCCGGTGCTTCCGGAACATGTTCCGGTGCTTCCGGAACATGTTCCGGTGCTTTCGGAACATGTTCCGGTGCTTCCGGAACATATTCCGGTCCTTCCGGAACATGTTCCGGCGCCTCCGGAAAACGTTCCGGTGCTTCCGGAACATGTTCCGGTGCTTCCGGAACATGTTCCGGTGCTTCCGGAACATGTTCCGGCGCTTCTGGAACATGTTCCGGTGCTTTCGGAACATGTTCCGGCGCTTCTGGAACATGTTCCGGTCCTTCCGGAACATGTTCTGGTCCTTCCGGAACACGTTGCGGCGCTTCCGGAACATGTTCCGGTGCCTCCGGAACATGTTCCGGTGCTTCCGGAACATGTTCCGGTGCTTTCGGAACATTTTGCGGCGCCTCCGGAACATGTTCCGGTACTTCGGGAACATGTTCCGGTCCTTCCGGAACATGTTCCGGTCCTTCCGGAACATATTCCGGCGCTTCCGGAACATGTTCTGGTGCTTCCGGAACATGTTCCGGCGCTTCCGGAACATGTTCCGGTGCTTCCGGAACATGTTCCGGTGCTTCCGGAACATGGTCCGGCGCTTCCGGAACATGTTCCGGCGCTTCCGGAACATGATTCGGCGCTTCCGGAACATGTTCCGGTCCTTCCGGAAAATGTTCCGGTGCTTCCGGAACATGTTCCGGTGCTTCCGGAACATGTTCCGGTCCTTCCGGAACATGTTCCGGTCCTTCCGGAACATGTTCCGGTGCTTTCGGAACATGTTCCGGTCCTTCCGGAACATGTTTCCGTGCTTCCGGAACATGTTCCGGCGCTTCCGGAACATGTTCCGGTCCTTCCGGAACATGTTCTGGTCCTTCCGGAACACGTTGCGGCGCTTCCGGAACATGTTCCGGTGCCTCCGGAACATGTTCCGGTCCTTCCGGAACATGTTCTGGTCCTTCCGGAACACGTTGCGGCGCTTCCGGAACATGTTCCGGTGCCTCCGGAACATGTTCCGGTGCTTCCGGAACATGTTCCGGTGCTTTCGGAACATTTTGCGGCGCCTCCGGAACATGTTCCGGCGCTTCCGGAACATGTTCCGGTCCTTCCGGAACATGTTCTGGTCCTTCCGGAACATGTTCCGGCGCTTCCGGAACATGTTCCGGCGCTTCCGGAACATGTCCCGTCGCTTCCGGAACATGTTCCCCGTGCTTCCGGAACATGTTCCGGCGCTTCCGGAACATGTTCCGGTCCTTCCCGAACACGTTGCGGCGCTTCCGGAACATGTTCCGGCGCTTCCGGAACATATTCCGGTCCTTCCGGAACATGTACCGGCGCTTCCGGAAAACGTTCCGGTGCTTCCGGAACATGTTCCGGTGCTTCCGGAACATGTTCCGGTCCTGCCGGAACATGTTCCGGTGCTTCCGGAACATGTTCCGGCGCTTCTGGAGCATGTTCCGGTGCTTTCGGAACATGTTCCGGCGCTTCCGGAACATGTTCCGGTCCTTCCGGAACATGTTCTGGTCCTTCCGGAACACGTTGCGGCGCTTCCGGAACATGTTCCGGTGCCTCCGGAACATGTTCTGGTGCTTCCGGAACACGTTCCGGTGCTTTCGGAACATGTTCCGGCGCCTCCAGAACATGTTCCGGTACTTCGGGAACATGTTCCGGTCCTTCCGGAACATGTTCCGGTCCTTCCGGAACATATTCCGGCGCTTCCGGAAAATGTTCTGGTGCTTCCGGAACATGTTCCGGCGCTTCCGGAACATGTTCCTGTCCTTCCGGAACATGTTCCGGTCCTTCCGGAACATGTTCCGGTGCTTTCGGAACATGTTCCGGTCCTTCCGGAACATGTTCCCGTGCTTCCGGAACATGTTCTGGTCCTTCCGGAACATGTTCCGGTCCTTCCGGAACATGTTCCGGCGCTTCCGGAACATGTTCCGTCGCTTCCGGAACATGTTCCGTCGCTTCCGGAACATGTTCCGGCGCTTCCGGAACATGTTCCGGTGCTTCCAGAACATGTTCCGGTGCGTTCGGAACAATGTCCGGTGCTTTCGGAACATGTTCCGGCGCTTCCGGAACATGTTCCGGTGCTTCCGGAACATGTTCCGGCGCTTCCGGAACATGTTCCGGCGCTTCCGAAACCTGTTCCGGCGCTTCCGGAACATGTTCCGGTCCTTCCGGAACACGTTGCGGCGCTTCCGGAACATGTTCCGGCGCTTCCGGAACATGTTCCGGTCCTTCCCGAACACGTTGCGGCGCTTCCGGAACATGTTCCGGCGCTTCCGGAACATGTTCCGGTGCTTCCGGAACATGTTCCGGTGCTTCCGGAACATGTTCCGGTGCTTCCGGAACATGTTCCGGTGCTTTCGGAACATGTTCCGGTGCTTCCGGAACATATTCCGGTCCTTCCGGAACATGTTCCGGCGCCTCCGGAAAACGTTCCGGTGCTTCCGGAACATGTTCCGGTGCTTCCGGAACATGTTCCGGTGCTTCTGGAACATGTTCCGGCGCTTCTGGAACATGTTCCGGTGCTTTCGGAACATGTTCCGGCGCTTCTGGAACATGTTCCGGTCCTTCCGGAACATGTTCTGGTCCTTCCGGAACACGTTGCGGCGCTTCCGGAACATGTTCCGGTGCCTCCGGAACATGTTCCGGTGCTTCCGGAACATGTTCTGGTGCTTTCGGAACATGTTGCGGCGCCTCCGGAACATGTTCCGGTACTTCGGGAACATGTTCCGGTCCTTCCGGAATATATTCCGGCGCTTCCGGAACATGTTCCGGTGCTTCCGGAACATGTTCCGGCGCTTCCGGAACATGTTCCGGTGCTTCCGGAACATGTTCCGGCGCTTCCGGAACATGTTCCGGCGCTTCCGGAACATGATTCGGCGCTTCCGGAACATGTTCCGGTCCTTCCGGAACATGTTCCGGTGCTTCCGGAACATGTTTCGGTGCTTCCGGAACATGTTCCGCTCCTTCCGGAACATGTTCCGGTCCTTCCGGAACATGTTCCGGTGCTTTCGGAACATGTTCCGGTCCTTCCGGAACATGTTCCGGCGCTTCCGGAACATGTTCCGGCGCTTCCGGAACATCTTCCGTCGCTTCCGGAACATGTTCCCGTGCTTCCGGAACATGTTCCGGCGCTTCCGGAACATGTTCCGGTCCTTCCCGAACACGTTGCGGCGCTTCCGGAACATGTTCCGGCGCTTCCGGAACATATTCCGGTCCTTCCGGAACATGTTCCGGCGCTTCCGGAAAACGTTCCGGTGCTTCCGGAACATGTTCCGGTGCTTCCGGAACATGTTCCGGTCCTTCCGGAACATGTTCCGGTGCTTCCGGAACATGTTCCGGCGCTTCCGGAACATGTTCCGGTCCTTCCGGAACATGTTCTGGTCCTTCCGGAACACGTTGCGGCGCTTCCGGAACATGTTCCAGTGCCTCCGGAACATGTTCCGGTGCTTCCGGAACACGTTCCGGTGCTTTCGGAACATGTTCCGGCGCCTCCGGAACATGTTCCGGTACTTCGGGAACATGTTCCGGTCCTTCCGGTACATGTTCCGGTCCTTCCGGAACATATTCCGGCGCTTCCGGAAAATGTTCTGGTGCTTCCGGAACATGTTCCGGCGCTTCCGGAACATGTTCCGGTGCTTCCGGAACATGTTCCGGCGCTTCCGGAACATGTTCCTGTCCTTCCGGAACATGTTCCGGTCCTTCCGGAACATGTTCCGGTGCTTTCGGAACATGTTCCGGTCCTTCCGGAACATGTTCCCGTGCTTCCGGAACATGTTCCGGTCCTTCCGGAACATGTTCCGGTCCTTCCGGAACATGTTCCGGCGCTTCCGGAACATGTTCCGTCGCTTCCGGAACATGTTCCGTCGCTTCCGGAACATGTTCCGGCGCTTCCGGAACATGTTCCGGTGCTTCCAGAACATGTTCCGGTGCGTTCGGAACAATGTCCGGTGCTTTCGGAACATGTTCCGGTGCTTCCGGAACATGTTCCGGCGCTTCCGGAACATGTTCCCGTGCTTTCGGAACATGTTCCGGCGCTTCCGGAACATGTTCCGGTGCTTCCGGAACATGTTCCGGTGCTTTCGGAACATGTTCCGGCGCTTCTGGAACATGTTCCGGTGCTTTCGGAACATGTTCCGGCGCTTCTGGAACATGTTCCGGTCCTTCCGGAACATGTTCTGGTCCTTCCGGAACACGTTGCGGCGCTTCCGGAACATGTTCCGGTGCTTCCGGAACATGTTCCGGTGCTTCCGGAACATGTTCCGGCGCTTCCGGAACATGTTCCGGTGCTTCCGGAACATGTTCCGGTGCTTCCGGAACATGTTCCGGCGCTTCCGGAACATGTTCCTGTCCTTCCGGAACATGTTCCGGTCCCTCCGGAACATGTTCCGGTGCTTTCGGAACATGTTCCGGTCCTTCCGGAACATGTTCCCGTGCTTCCGGAACATGTTCCGGTCCTTCCGGAACATGTTCCGGTCCTTCCGGAACATGTTCCGGCGCTTCCGGAACATGTTCCGTCGCTTCCGGAACATGTTCCGGCGCTTCCGGAACATGTTCCGGTGCTTCCAGAACATGTTCCGGTGCGTTCGGAACAATGTCCGGTGCTTTCGGAACATGTTCCGGTGCTTCCGGAACATGTTCCGGTGCTTCCGGAACATGTTCCGGCGCTTCCGGAACATGTTCTGGTGCTTTCGGAACATGTTCCGGCGCTTCCGGAACATGTTCCGGCGCTTCCGGAACATGTTCCGGTGCTTTCGGAACATGTTCCGGCGCTTTTGGAACATGTTCCGGTGCTTTCGGAACATGTTCCGGCGCTTCTGGAACATGTTCCGGTCCTTCCGGAACATGTTCTGGTCCTTCCGGAACACGTTGCGGCGCTTCCGGAACATGTTCCGGTGCCTCCGGAACATGTTCCGGTGCTTCCGGAACATGTTCCGGTGCTTTCGGAACATGTTGCGGCGCCTCCGGAACATGTTCCGGTACTTCGGGAACATGTTCCGGTCCTTCCGGAACATGTTCCGGTCCTTCCGGAACATATACCGGCGCTTCCGGAACATGTTCTGGTGCTTCCGGAACATGTTCCGGCGCTTCCGGAACATGTTCCGGTGCTTCCGGAACATGTTCCGGTGCTTCCGGAACATGGTCCGGCGCTTCTGGAACATGTTCAGGCGCTTCCGGAACATGATTCGGCGCTTCCGGAACATGTTCCGGTCCTTCCGGAACATGTTACGGTCCTTCCGGAACATGTTCCGGTGCTTTCGGAACATGTTCCGGTCCTTCCGGAACATGTTCCCGTGCTTCCGGAACATGTTCCGGCGCTTCCGGAACATGTTCCGGTCCTTCCGGAACATGTTCCGGTCCTTCCGGAACATGTTCCGGCGCTTCCGGAACATGTTCCGTCGCTTCCGGAACATGTTCCCGTGCTTCCGGAACATGTTCCGGCGCTTCCGGAACATGTTCCGGTCCTTCCCGAACACGTTGCGGCGCTTCCGGAACATGTTCCGGCGCTTCCGGAACATGTTCCGGTGCTTCCGGAACATGTTCCGGTGCTTCCGGAACATGTTCCCGTGCTTCCGGAACATGTTCCGGCGCTTCCGGAACATGTTCCGGTGCTTTTGGAACATCTTCCGGTGCTTCCGGAACATATTCCGGTCCTTCCGGAACATGTTCCGGCGCTTCCGGAAAACGTTCCGGTGCTTCCGGAACATGTTCCGGTGCTTCCGGAATATGTTCCGGTCCTTCCGGAACATGTTCCGGTGCTTCCGGAACATGTTCCGGCGCTTCTGGAACATGTTCCGGTGCTTTCGGAACATGTTCCGGCGCTTCCGGAACATGTTCCGGTCCTTCCGGAACATGTTCTGGTCCTTCCGGAACACGTTGCGGCGCTTCCGGAACATGTTCCGGTGCCTCCGGAACATGTTCCGGTGCTTCCGGAACATGTTCCGCTGCTTTCGGAACATGTTCCGGCGCCTCCGGAACATGTTCCGGTACTTCGGGAACATGTTCCGGTCCTTCCGGAACATGTTCCGGTCCTTCCGGAACATATTCCGGCGCTTCCGGAAAATGTTCTGGTGCTTCCGGAACATGTTCCGGCGCTTCCGGAACATGTTCCGGTCCTTCCGGAACATGTTCCGGTGCTTCCGGAACATGTTCCGGCGCTTCCGGAACATGTTCCGGTCCTTCCGGCACATGTTCCGGTCCTTTACGGAACATGTTCCGGTGCTTTCGGAACATGTTCCGGTCCTTCTCGAACATGTTCCCGTGCTTCCGGAACATGTTCCGGTCCTTCCGGAACATGTTACGGTCCTTCCGGAACATGTTCCGGCGCTTCCGGAACATGTTCCGGTGCTTCCGGAACATGTTCCGGTGCTTCCAGAACATGTTCCGGTGCGTTCGGAACAATGTCCGGTGCTTTCGGAACATGTTCCGGTGCTTCCGGAACATGTTCCGGTGCTTCCGGAACATGTTCCGGCGCTTCCGGAACATGTTCCGGTGCTTTCGGAACATGTTCCGGCGCTTCCGGAACATGTTCCGGCGCTTCCGGAACATGTTCCGGTGCGTTCGGAACAATGTCCGGTGCTTTCGGAACATGTTCCGGTGCTTCCGGAACATGTTCCGGTGCTTCCGGAACATGTTCCGGCGCTTCCGGAACATGTTCCGGTGCTTTCGGAACATGTTCCGGCGCTTCCGGAACATGTTCCGGCGCTTCCGGAACATGTTCGGGTCCTTCCGGAACATGTTCTGGTCCTTCCGGAACACGTTGCGGCGCTTCCGGAACATGTTCCGTCGCTTCCGGAACATGTTCCGGTGCTTCCGGAACATGTTCCGGTGCTTTCGGAACATGTTCCGGCGCCTCCGGAACATGTTCCGGTGCTTCCGGAACATGTTCCGGTCCTTCCGGAACATGTTCCGGCGCTTCCGGAACATGTTCTGGTGCTTCCGGAACATGTTCCGGCGCTTCCGGAACATGTTCCGGTGCTTCCGGAACATGTTCCGGCGCTTCCGGAACATGTTCCGGAAGCACCAGAACATGTTCCGGAAGCGCCGGAACATGTTCCGGAAGGACCGGAACATGTTCCGGAAGCACCGGAACATGTTCCGGTCCTTCCGGAACATGTTCCGGTGCTTCCGGAACATGTTCGGGTCCTTCCGGACCATGTTCCGGTGCTTCCGGAACATGTTCCGGTGCTTCCGGAACATGTTCCGGTCCTTCCGGAACATGTTCCGGTCCTTCCGGAACATGTTCCGGTGCTTTCGGAACATGTTCCGGTCCTTCCGGAACATGTTCCCGTGCTTCCGGAACATGTTCCGGCGCTTCCGGAACATGATTCGGCGCTTCCGGAACATGTTCCGGTCCTTCCGGAACATGTTCCGGTCCTTCCCGAACACGTTCCGGTCCTTCCGGAACATGTTCCGGTGCTTCCGGAACATGTTCCGCTGCTTCCGGAACATGTTCCGCTGCTTTCGGAACATGTTCCGGCGCCTCCGGAACATGTTCCGGTACTTCGGGAACATGTTCCGGTCCTTCCGGAACATGTTCCGGTCCTTCCGGAACATATTCCGGCGCTTCCGGAAAATGTTCTGGTGCTTCCGGAACATGTTCCGGCGCTTCCGGAACATGTTCCGGTCCTTCCGGAACATGTTCCGGTGCTTCCGGAACATGTTCCGGCGCTTCCGGAACATGTTCCGGTCCTTCCGGAACATGTTCCGGTCCTTCCGGAACATGTTCCGGTGCTTTCGGAACATGTTCCGGTCCTTCTCGAACATGTTCCCGTGCTTCCGGAACATGTTCCGGTCCTTCCGGAACATGTTACGGTCCTTCCGGAACATGTTCCGGCGCTTCCGGAACATGTTCCGGTGCTTCCGGAACATGTTCCGGTGCTTCCAGAACATGTTCCGGTGCGTTCGGAACAATGTCCGGTGCTTTCGGAACATGTTCCGGTGCTTCCGGAACATGTTCCGGTGCTTCCGGAACATGTTCCGGCGCTTCCGGAACATGTTCCGGTGCTTTCGGAACATGTTCCGGCGCTTCCGGAACATGTTCCGGCGCTTCCGGAACATGTTCCGGTGCGTTCGGAACAATGTCCGGTGCTTTCGGAACATGTTCCGGTGCTTCCGGAACATGTTCCGGTGCTTCCGGAACATGTTCCGGCGCTTCCGGAACATGTTCCGGTGCTTTCGGAACATGTTCCGGCGCTTCCGGAACATGTTCCGGCGCTTCCGGAACATGTTCGGGTCCTTCCGGAACATGTTCTGGTCCTTCCGGAACACGTTGCGGCGCTTCCGGAACATGTTCCGTCGCTTCCGGAACATGTTCCGGTGCTTCCGGAACATGTTCCGGTGCTTTCGGAACATGTTCCGGCGCCTCCGGAACATGTTCCGGTGCTTCCGGAACATGTTCCGGTCCTTCCGGAACATGTTCCGGCGCTTCCGGAACATGTTCTGGTGCTTCCGGAACATGTTCCGGCGCTTCCGGAACATGTTCCGGTGCTTTCGGAACATGTTCCGGTCCTTCCGGAACATGTTCCCGTGCTTCCGGAACATGTTCCGGCGCTTCCGGAACATGATTCGGCGCTTCCGGAACATGTTCCGGTCCTTCCGGAACATGTTCCGGTCCTTCCCGAACACGTTCCGGTCCTTCCGGAACATGTTCCGGTGCTTCCGGAACATGTTCCGGTGCTTCCGGAACATGTTCCGGCGCTTCCGGAACATGTTCGGGTCCTTCCGGAACATGTTCTGGTCCTTCCGGAACACGTTGCGGCGCTTCCGGAACATGTTCCGTCGCTTCCGGAACATGTTCCGGTGCTTCCGGAACATGTTCCGTCGCTTCCGGAACATGTTCCGGTGCTTCCGGAACATGTTCCGGTGCTTCCGGAACATGTTCCGGTCCTTCCGGAACATGTTCCGGCGCTTCCGGAACATGTTCTGGTGCTTCCGGAACATGTTCCGGTCCTTCCGGAACATGTTCCGGTCCTTCCGAAACATGTTCCGGTGCTTCCGGAACATGTTCCGGTCCTTCCGGAACATGTTCCGGTGCCTCCGGAACATGTTCCGGTCCTTCCGGAACATGTTCCGGTCCTTCCGGAACATGTTCCGGCGCTTCCGGAACATGTTCCGGCGCTTCCGGAACATGTTCCGGCGCTTCCGGAACATGTTCCGGCGCTTCCGGAACAAGTTCCGGTCCTGCCGGAACGTGTTCCGGTGCCTCCGGAACATGTTCCGGTCTTTCCGGAACATGTTCCGGTCCTTCCGGAACATGTTCCGGTGCTTCCGGAACATGTTCCGGCACTTCCGGAACATGTTCCGGTCCTTCCGGAACATGTTCCGGTCCTTCCGGAAGATGTTCCGGCGCTTCCGGAACATGTTCCGGCGCTTCCGGAACATGTTCCGGTGCTTGGGGAACATGTTTCGGTGCTTCCGGAACATGTGGTGCTTCCGGAACATATTCCGGGGCTTCCGGAGCATGTTCCGGTCCTTCCGGAACATGTTCCGGCGCTTCCGGAACATGTTCCGGTGCTTCCGGAACATGTTCCGGTCCTTCCGGAACATGTTCCGGCGCTTCCGGAACATGTTCCGGTGCTTCCGGAACATGTTCCGGTGCTTCCAGTACATGTTCCGGTGCGTTCGGAACAATGTCCGGTGCTTTCGGAACATGTTCCGGTGCTTCCGGAACATGTTCCGGCGCTTCCGGAACATGTTCCGGAAGCGCCGGAACATGTTCCGGAAGCACCGCAACATGTTCCGGTGCTTTCGGAACATGTTCCGGTGCTTCCAGAACATGTTCCGGTCCTTCCGGAACATGTTCCGGTCCTTCCGGAACATGTTCCGGTACCTCCGGAACATGTTCCGGTCTTTCCGGAACATGTTCCGGTCCTTCCGGAACATGTTCCGGTGCTTCCGGAACATGTTCCGGCGCTTCCGGAACATGTTCCGGTCTTTCCGGAACATGTTCCGGTCCTTCCGGAAGATGTTCAGGCGCTTCCAGAACATGTTCCGGCGCTTCCGGAACATGTTCCGGTGCTTCCGGAACATGTTCCGGTGCTTCCGGAACATGTTCCGGCGCTTCCGGAACATGTTCCGGTGCTTGGGGAACATGTTTTGGTGTTTCCGGAACATGTTCTGGTGCTTCCGGAACATGTTCCGGTGCTTCCGGAACATGTTCCGGTGCTTCCGGAACATGTTCCGGCGCTTCCGGAACATGTCCCGGTGCTTCCGGAACATGTTCCGGTGCTTCCGGAACATGTTCCGGTGCTTCCGGAACATGTTCCGGCGCTTCCGGAACATGTTCCGGTGCTTCCGGAACATGTTCCGGTCCTTCCGGAACATATTCCGGCGCTTCCGGAACATGTTCCGGAAGCACCGGAACATATACTGGTGGTTCCGGAACATGTTGCGGTGCTTCCGGAACATGTTCCGGTGCTTCCGGAACATGTTCCGGTCCTTCCGGAACATGTTCCGGTGCTTCCGGAACATGTTCCGGCGCTTCCGGAACATGTTTCGGTGCTTCCGGAACATGTGCCGGTCCTTCCGGAACATGTTCCGGTGCTTCCGGAACATGATTCGGTGCTTCCGGAACATGTTCCGGTGCTTTCGGAACATGTTCCGGTGCTTTCGGAACATGTTCCGGTGCTTCCGGAACATGTTTCCGGAAGCATCGGAACATGTTCCGGTCCTTCCGGAACATGTTCCGGAAGCACCGGAACATGTTCCGGTGCTTCCGGAACATGTTCCGGCGCTTCCGGAACATGTTCCGGTGCTTCCAGAACATGTTCCGGTGCGTTCGGAACAATGTCCGGTGCTTTCGGAACATGTTCCGGTGCTTCCGGAACATGTTCCGGTCCTTCCGGAACATGTTCCGGTCCTTCCGGAACATGTTCCGGTCCTGCCGGAACATGTTCCGGAACATGTTCCGGTGCCTCCGGAACATGTTCCGGTCTTTCCGCCAAGATCTTCCGGTGCTTCCGGAACATGTTCCGGAAGCATCGGAACATGTTCCGGTCCTTCCGGAACATGTTCCGGCGCTTCCGGAACATGGTCAGGAAGCGCCGGAACATGTTCCGGTGCTTCCGGAACATGTTCCGGTCCTTCCGAAACATATTCCGGTGCTTCCGGAACATGTTCCGGTCCTGCCGGAACATGTTCCGGTGCTTCCGGAACGTGTTCCGGTCCTTCCGGAACACGTTCCGGTGCTTCCGGAGCATGTTCCGGCGCTTCCGGAACATGTTCCGGTGCTTCCGGAACATGTTCCGGTCCTTCCGGAACATGTTCCGGCGCTTCCGGAACATGTTCCGGTGCTTCCGGAACATGTTCCGGTGCTTGCGGAACATGTTCCGGTCCGTCCGGAACATGTTCCGGCGCTTCCGGAACATGTTCCTGTCCTTCCGGAACATTTTCCGGTCCTTACGGAACATGTACCGGCGCTTCCGGAACATGTTCCGGTCCTTCCGAAACATGTTCCGGTCCTTCCGGAACATGTTCCGGCGCTTCCGGAACATGTTCCGGTGCTTCCGGAACATGTTCTGGCGCTTCCGGAACATGTTCCGGTGCTTTCGGAACATGTTCCGGTGCTTTCGGAACATGTTCCGGTCCTTCCGGAACATGTTCCGGTCCTTCCGGAACATGTTCCGGCGCTTTCGGAACATGTTCCGGTCCTTCCGGAACATGTTCCGGCGCTTCCGGAACATGTTCCGGTGCTTCCGGAACATGTTCCGGTGCTTTTGGAACATGTTCCGGTCCTTCCGGAACATGTTCCGGAAGCACCGGATCATGTCCCGGTGCTTCCGGAACATGTTCCGGTGCTTCCGGAACATGTTCCGGTGCTTCCGGAACATTTTCCGGTCCTTACGGAACATGTACCGGCGCTTCCGGAACATGTTCCGGTCCTTCCGAAACATGTTCCGGTCCTTCCGGAACATGTTCCGGCGCTTCCGGAACATGTTCCGGTGCTTCCGGAACATGTTCTGGCGCTTCCGGAACATGTTCCGGTGCTTCCGGAACATGTTCCGGTGCTTTCGGAACATGTTCCGGTCCTTCCGGAACATGTTCCGGTCCTTCCGGAACATGTTCCGGCGCTTTCGGAACATGTTCCGGTCCTTCCGGAACATGTTCCGGTCCTTCCGGAACATGTTCCGGAAGTATCGGAACATGTTCCGGTCCTTCCGGAACATGTTCCGGTGCTTCCGGAACATGTTCCGGCGCTTCCGGAACATGTTCCGGTGCTTTCGGAACATGTTCCGGTCCTTCCGGAACATGTTCCGGTGCTTCCGGAACATGTTCCGGTGCTTCCGGAACACGTTCCGGTGCTTCCGGAACATGTTCCGCCGCTTCCGGAACATGTTCCGGTCCTTCCGGAACATGTACCGGCGCTTCCGGAACATGTTCTGGTCCTTCCGGAACATGTTCCGGTGCTTCCGGAACATGTTCCGGTGCTTCCGGAACACGTTCCGGTGCTTCCGCAACATGTTCCGGTGCTTCCGGAACACGTTCCGGTGCTTCCGGAACGTGTTCCGGTGCTTGGGGAACATGTTTCGGTGCTTCCGGAACATGTGGTGCTTCCGGAACATGTTCCGGTCCTTCCGGAACATGTTCCGGTGCTTGGGAAACATGTTCCGGCGCTTCCGGAACATGTTTCGGTGCTTCCGGAACATGTTTCGGTGCTTGGGGAACATGTTTCGGTGCTTCCGGAACATGTGGTGCTTCCGGAACATGTTCCGGTGCTTCCGGAACATGTTCCGGAAGCACCGGATCATGTCCCGGTGCTTCCGGAACATGTTCCGGTGCTTCCGGAACATGTTCCGGTGCTTCCGGAACATTTTCCGGTCCTTCCGGAACATGTACCGGCGCTTCCGGAACATGTTCCGGTCCTTCCGGAACATGTTCCGGTGCTTCCGGAACATGTTCCGGTCCTTGCGGAACATGTTCCGGTCCTTCCGGAACATGTTCCGGCGCTTCGGGAACATGTTCCGGCGCTTCCGGAACATGTTCCGGTGCTTCCGGAACATGTTCCGGTGCTTCCGGAACATGTTCCGGCGCTTCTGGAACATGTTCCCGTCCTTCCGGAACATGTTCCGGGTCTTCCGGAACATGTTCCGGGCCTACGGGAACATGTTCCGGCGCTTCCGGAACATGTACCGGTGCTTCCGGAACATCTTCCGGTGTGTCTGGAACACGTTCCGGGGCCTCCGGAACATGTTCCGGTGCTTTCGGAACATGTTCCGGTGCTTTCGGAACATGTTCCGCTGCTTCCGGAACATGTTCCGGTCCTGCCGGAACATGTTCCGGAACATGTTCCGGTGCTTCCGGAACATGTTCCGGTGCTTCAGGAACATGTTCCGGTGCTTCCGGAACATGTTCCGGTGCTTCCGGAACATGTTCGGGTCCTTCCGGAACATGTTCGGGTCCTTCCGGAACATGTTCCGGCGCTTCCGGAACATGTTGCGGTCCTTCCGGAACACGTTCCGGTCCTTCCGGAACATGTTCCGGTGCTTCCGGAACATGTTCCGGCGCTTCTGGAACATGTTCCCGTCCTTCCGGAACATGTTCCGGTCCTTCCGGAACATGTTCCGGTCCTTCGGGAACATGTTCCGGCGCTTCCGGAACATGTACCGGTGCTTCCGGAACATCTTCCGGTGTGTCTGGAACACGTTCCGGGGCCTCCGGAACATGTTCCGGTGCTTTCGGAACATGTTCCGGTGCTTTCGGAACATGTTCCGCTGCTTCCGGAACATGTTCCGGTCCTGCCGGAACATGCTCCGGAACATGTTCCGGTGCTTCCGGAACATGTTCCGGTGCTTCAGGAACATGTTCCGGTGCTTCCGGAACATGTTCCGGTGCTTCCGGAACATATTCCGGTGCTTCCGGAACATGTTCCGGCGCTTCCGGAACATGTTCCGGTTCTTCCGGAACATGTTCCGGCGCTTCCGGAACATGTTCCGGTGCTTCCGGAACATGTTCCGGTGCTTCCGGAACATGTTCCGGTGCTTCCGGAACATGTTCGGGTCCTTCCGGAACATGTTCCGGTGCTTCCGGAACATTTTCGGGTCCTTCCGGAACATGTTCGGGTCCTTCCGGAACATGTTCCGGTCCTTCCGGAACATGTTCCGGCGCTTCCGGAACATGTTGCGGTCCTTCCGGAACATGTTCCGGAACCACCGGAACATGTTCCGGTGCTTCCGTAACATGTTCCGGTGCTTCTGGAACATGTTCCGGCGCTTCCGGAACATGTTCCGGTCCTTCCGGAACATGTTCCGGTCCTTCCGGAACATGTTCCGGTTCTTCCGGAACATGTTCCGGCGCTTCCGGAACATGCTCCGGTGCTTCCGGCACATGTTCCGGTGCTTTCGGAACATGTTCCGGTGCTTTCGGAACATGTTGCGCTGCTTCCGGAACATGTTCGGGTCCTGCCGGAACATGTTCCGGAACATGTTCCGGTCCTTCCGGAACATGTTCCGGTGCTTCCGGAACATATTCCAGTGCTTCCGGAACATGTTCCGGTGCTTTCGGAACATGTTCCGGTGCTTTCGGAACATGTTCCGGAAGCATCGGAACATGTTCCGGTCCTTCCGGAACATGTTTCGGTCCTTCCGGAACATGTTCCGGCGCTTCCGGAACATGTTCCGGTCCTTCCGGAACATGTTCCGGCGCTTCCGGAACATGTTTCGGCGCTTCCGGAACGTGTTCCGGCGCTTCCGGAACATGTTCCGGTCCTTCCGGAACATGTTCCGGTCCTTCCCGAAACATGTTCCGGTGCTTGCGGAACACGTTCCGGGGCCTCCGGAACATGTTCCGGTGCTTTCGGAACATGTTCCGGTGCTTTCGGAACACATTCCGGTGCTTCCGGAACATGTTCCGGTCCTGCCGGAACATGCTCCGGAACATGTTCCGGTGCTTCCGGAACATGTTCCGGTGCTTCCGGAACATGTTCCGGTGCTTCCGGAACATATTCCGGCGCTTCCGGAACATGTTTCGGTGCTTCCGGAACATGTTCCGGCGCTTCCGGAACACGTTCCGGTGCTTCCGGAACATGTTCCGGTGCTTCCGGAACATGTTCCGGTGCTTCCGGAACATGTTCGGGTCCTTCCGGAACATGTTCCGGTGCTTCCGGAACATGTTCGGGTCCTTCCGGAACATGTTCCGGTGCTTTCGGAACATGTTGCGCTGCTTCCGGAACATGTTCGGGTCCTGCCGGAACATGTTCCGGTGCTTCCGGAACATGTTCCGGTCCTTCCGGAACATGTTCCGGCGCTTCCGGAACATGTTCCGGTCCTTCCGGAACATGTTCCGGCGCTTCAGGAACATGTTCCGGTGCTTCCGGAACATGTTCCGGTGCTTCCGGAACATGTTCCGGTCCTTCCGGAACATGTTCCGGCGCTTCTGGAACATGTTCGAGAAGCGCCGGAACATGTTCCGGAAGCACCGGAACATGTTCCGGTGCTTCCGGAACATGTTCCGGTCCTTCCGGAACATGTTCCGGCGCTTCCGGAACATGTTCCGGCGCTTCCGGAACATGTTCCGCTCCTTCCGGAACATGTTCCGGTCCGACCGGAACATGTTCCGGAAGCACCGGAACATGTTAGGGTGCTTCCGGAACATGTTCCGGTCCTTCCGGAACATGTTCCGTCGCTTCCGGAACATGTTCCGGTCATTCCGGAACATGTTCCGGCGCTTCCGGAACATGTTCCGGTGCTTCCGGAACATGTTCCGGTGCTTCCGGAACATGTTCCGGCGCTTCCGGAACATGTTCCGGCGCTTCCGGAACATGTTCCGGTGCTTCCGGAACATGTTCCGGTCCTTCCGGAACATGTTCCGGTCCTTCCGGAACATGTTCCGGCGCTTCCGGAACATGTTCCGGTGCTTCCGGAACATGTTCCGGTGCTTTCGGAACATGTTCCGGTCCTTCCGGAACATGTTCCGGTCCTTCCCGAACATGTTCCGGTGCCTCCGGAACATGTTCCGGCGCTTCTGGAACATGTTCCGGTCCTTCCGGAACATGTTCCGGTGCTTCCGGAACATGTTCCGGCGCTTTCGGAACATGTTCCGGTCCTTCCGGAACATGTTCCGGTCCTTCCGGAACATGTTCCGGTGCTTCCAGAACATGTTCCGGTGCTTCCGGAACATGTTCCGGTCCTTCCGGAACATGTTCCGGCGCTTCCGGAACATGTTCCGGTCCTTCCGGAACATGTTCCGGCGCTTCAGGAACATGTTCCGGTGCTTCCGGAACATGTTCCGGTCCTTCCGGAACATGTTCCGGGGCTTCCGGAACATGTTCGAGAAGCGCCGGAACATGTTCCGGAAGCACCGGAACATGTTCCGGTGCTTCCGGAACATGTTCCGGTCCTTCCGGAACATGTTCCGGCGCTTCCGGAACATGTTCCGGTCCTTCCGGAACATGTTCCGGTCCGACCGGAACATGTTCCGGAAGCACCGGAACATGTTAGGGTGCTTCCAGAACATGTTCCGGTCCTTCCGGAACATGTTCCGTCGCTTCCGGAACATGTTCCGGTCCTTCCGGAACATGTTCCGGCGCTTCCGGAACATGTTCCGGTCCTTCCGGAACATGTTCCGGTGCTTCCGGAACATGTTCCGGCGCTTCCGGAACACGTTCCAGCGCTTCCGGAACATGTTCCGGTCCTTCCGGAACATGATCCGGTCCTTCCCGAACATGATCCGGTGCTTCCGGAACATGTTCCGGCGCTTCCGGAACATGTTCCGGTGCTTCCGGAACATGTTCCGGCGCTTCCGGAACATGTTCCGGTCCTTCCGGAACATGTTCCGGCGCTTCTGGAACATGTTCGAGAAGAACCGGAACATGTTCCGGTCCTTCCGGAACATGTTCCGGTGCTTCCGGAACATGTTCCGGTGCTTCTGGAACATGTTCCGGTCCTTCCGGAACATGTTCCGGCGCTTCTGGAACATGTTCGAGAAGCGCCGGAACATGTTCCGGTCCTTCCGGAACATGTTCCGGTCCTTCCGGAACATGTTCCGGTGCTTCCGGAACATGTTCCGGTCCTTCCGGAACATGTTCCGGCGCTTCCGGAACATGTTCCGGTCCTTCCGGAACATGTTCCGGTGCTTTCGGAACATGTTCCGGTGCTTCCGGAACATGTTCCGGCGCTTCCGGAACATGTTCCGGTCCTTCCGGAACATGTTCCGGCGTTTCCGGAACATGTTCCGGTCCTTCCGGAACATGTTCCGGCGCTTCCGGAACATGTTCCGGCGCTTCCGGAACATGTTCCGGTGCTTCCGGAACATGTTCCGGCGCTTCCGGAACATGTTCGGTCCTTCCGGAACATGTTCCGGCGTTTCCGGAACATGTTCCGGTGCTTCCGGAACATGTTCCGGTCTTTCCGGAACATGTTCCGGCGCTTCTGGAACATGTTCGAGAAGCGCCGGAACATGTTCCGGAAGCACCGGAACATATTCCGGAAGCGCCGGAACATGTTCCGGAAGCGCCGGAACATGTTCCGGAAGCGCCGGAACATGTTCCGAAAACACCGGATCATGTCCGGGAAGGACCGGATCATGTTCCGGAAGGACCGGAACATGTTCCGGAAGCGCCGGAACGTGTTCCGGAAGCGCCGGAACATGTTCCGATGCTTCCGGAACATG
The DNA here is from genome assembly GCA_964036045.1 of Eutreptiella sp. 'Long Island Sound 2002'. Lineage (NCBI taxonomy): Eukaryota > Euglenozoa > Euglenophyceae > Eutreptiales > Eutreptiaceae > Eutreptiella > Eutreptiella sp. 'Long Island Sound 2002'. The sequence goes on from OZ038381.1 coordinate 16,409,069, forward strand.
TTCCGGCGCTTCTCGAACGTGTTCCGGAAGCGCCGGAACATGTTCCGGAAGCACCGGATCATGTTCCGGAAGCACCGGAACATGTTCCGGAAGCGCCGGAACATGTTCCGGAAGGACCGGAACATGTTCCGGAAGCGACGGAACATGTTCCGGAAGGACCGGAACATGTTCCGGAAGCGCCGGAACATGTTCCGGAAGCGCCGGAACATGTTCCGGAAGGACCGGAACATGTTCCGGAAGCACCGGAACATGTTCCGGAAGGACCGGAACATGTTCCGGCGCTTCTCGAACATGTTCCAGAAGCGCCGGAACATGTTCCGGAAGGACCGGAACATGTTCCAAGGGCACCGGAACATGTTCCGGAAGCACCGGAACATGTTCCGGAAACGCCGGAACATGTTCCGGAAGGACCGGAACATGTTCCGGAAGCGCCGGAACATGTTCCGGAAGCACCGGAACATGTTCCGGAAGCGCCGGAACATGTTCCGGAAGCACCGGAACATGTTCCGGAAGCGCCGGAACATGTTCCGGAAGGACCGGAACATGTTCCGGAAGCGCCGGAACATGTTCCGGAAGCACCGGATCACGTTCGGGAAGGACCGGATCATGTTCCGGAAGGACCGGAACATGTTCCGGAAGCGCCGGAACGTGTTCCGGAAGCGCCGGAACATGTTCCGGTCCTTCCGGAACATGTTCCGGCGCTTCTCGAACGTGTTCCGGAAGCGCCGGAACATGTTCCGGAAGCACCGGAACATGTTTCGGAAGCACCGGAACATGTTCCGGAAGCGCCGGAACATGTTCCGGAAGGACCGGAACATGTTCCGGAAGCGACGGAACATGTTCCGGAAGGACCGGAACATGTTCCGGAAGCACCGGAACATGTTCCGAAAGCACCGGAACATGTTCCGGAAGCGCCGGAACATGTTCCGGAAGCGCCGGAACATGTTCCGGAAGGACCGGAACATGTTCCGGAAGCACCGGAACATGTTCCGGAAGGACCGGAACATGTTCCGGAAGGACCGGAACATGTTCCGGAAGCACCGGAACATGTTCCGGAAGCGCCGGAACATGTTCCGGAAACGCCGGAACATGTTCCGGAAGGACCGGAACATGTTCCGGAAGCGCCGGAACATGTTCCGGAAGCACCGGAACAGGTTCCGGAAGCGCCGGAACATGTTCCGGAAGCACCGGATCATGTTCGGGAAGGACCGGATCATGTTCCGGAAGGACCGGAACATGTTCCGGAAGCGACGGAACATGTTCCGGAAGGACCGGAACATGTTCCGGAAGCACCCTAACATGTTCCGGTGCTTCCGGAACATGTTACGGTCGGACCGGAACATGTTCCGGAAGGACCGGAACATGTTCCGGAAGCGCCATAACATGTTCCGGAAGGACCGGAACATTTTCCGGAAGGACCGGAACATGTTCCGGAAGGACCGGAACATGTTCCGGTGCTTCCGGAACATGTTCCGGCGCTTCTCGAACATGTTCCGGAAGCAACAGAACATGTTCCTGAAGCGCCGGAACATGTTCCGGAAGGACCGGAACATGTTCCGGAAGCGCCGGAACATGTTCCGGAAGGACCGGAACATGTTCCGGAAGGACCGGAACATGTTCCGCAAGGACCGGAACATGTTCCGGAAGGACCGGAACATGTTCCGGAAGGACCGGAACATGTTCCGGAAGGACCGGAACATGTTCCGAAAGCGCCGGAACATGTTCCGGAAGCACCGGAACATGTTCCGGAAGCGCCGGAACATGTTCCGGAAGCGCCGGAACATGTTCCGGAAGCACCGGAACATGTTCTGGAAGCACCGGAACATGTTCCGGAAGCGCCGGAACATGTTCCGGAAGCGCCGGAAGCGCCGGAACATGTTCCGGAAGGACCGGAACATGTTCCGGTTCTTCCGGAACATGTTCCGGTGCTTCCGGAACATGTTCCGGAAGCACCGGAACATGTTCCGGAAGCGCCGGAACATGTTCCGGAAGCGCCGGATCATGTTCCGGCGCTTCAGGAACATGTTCCGGTGCTTCCGGAACATGTTCCGGAAGGACCGGAACATGTTCCGGCGCTTCCGGAACATGTTCCGGTCCTTCCGGAACATGTTCCGGTGCTTCCGGAACATGTTCCGGTGGTTCCGGAACATGTTCCGGTGGTTCCGGAACATGTTCCGGTGCTTTCGGAAGATGTTCCGGTCCTTCCGGAACATGTTCCGGCGCTTCCGGAACATGTTCCGGTGGTTCCGGAACATGTTCCGGCGCTTCCGGAACATGTTCCGGTGGTTCCGGAACATGTTCCGGTGCCTCCGGAAAATGTTCCGGTCCTTCCAGAACATGTTCCGGTCCTTCCGGAACATGTTCCGGCGCTTCGGGAACATGTTCCGGAAGCGCCGGAACATGTTCCGGTGCTTCCGGAACATGTTCCGGTGCTTTCGGAACATGTTCCGGCGCTTCCGGAACTTTCGGAACATGTTCCGGCGCTTCCGGAACATGTTCGGGCGCTTCCGGAACATGTTCCGGCGCTTCCGGAATATGTTCCGGTGCTTCCGGAACATGTTCCGGTGCTTCCGGAACATGTTCCGGCGCTTCCGGAACATGTTCCGGCGCTTCCGGAACATGTTCCGGTGCTTCCAGAACATGTTCCGGTGCTTCCGGAACATGTTCCGGTGCTTCCAGAACATGTTCCGGTCCTTCCGGAACATGTTCCGGTGCTTCCGGAACATGTTCCGGCGCTTCCGAAACATGTTCCAGCGCTTCCGGAACATGTTCCGGTCCTTCAGGAACATGTTCCGGCGCTTCCGGAACATGTTCCGGCGCTTCCGGAACATGTTCCGGTGCTTCCGGAACATGTTCCGGTCCTTCCGGAACATGTTCCGGCGCTTCCGGAACATGTTCCGGTCCTTCCGGAAAATGTTCCGGCGCTTCCGGAACATGTTCCGGTCCTTCAGGAACATGTTCCGGCGCTTCCGGAACATGTTCCGGTGCTTCCGGAACATGTTCCGGTCCTTCCGGAACATGTTCCGGCGCTTCCGGAACATGTTCCGGTCCTTCCGGAAAATGTTCCGGCGCTTCCGGAACATGTTCCGGTCCTTCAGGAACATGTTCCGGTGCTTCCGGAACATGTTCCGGCGCTTCCGGAACATGTTCCGGTGCTTCCGGAACATGTTCCGGCGCTTTCGGAACATGTTCCGGTCTTTTCGGAACATGTTCCGGTGCTTCCGGAACATGTTCCGGTGCTTCCGGAACATGTTCCGGTCTTCCGGCGCTTCCAGAACATGTTCCGGCGCTTCCGGAACATGTTCCGGTGCTTCCGGAACATGTTCCGGTGCTTCCGGAACATGTTCCCGTGCTTCCGGAACATGTTCCGGTGCTTCCGGAACATGTTCCGGTCCTTCCGGAACATGTTCCGGTGCTTCCGGAACATGTTCCGGCGCTTCCGGAACATGTTCCGATCCTTCCGGAACACGTTGCGGCGCTTCCGGAACATGTTCCGGTGCTTCCGGAACATGTTCCGGTGCTTCTGGAACATGTTCCGGTGCTGTCGGACATGTTCCGGAAGCATCGGAACATGTTCCGGTCCTTCCGGAACATGTTGCGGTGCTTCCGGAACATGTTCCGGCGCTTCCGGAACATGTTCCGGTCCTTCCGGAACATGTTCCGGTGCTTCCGGAACATGTTCCGGTGCTTCCGGAACATGTTCCGGCGCTTCCGGAACATGTTCCGGTCCTTCCGGAACATGTTCCGGCGCTTCCGGAACATGTTCCGGTCCTTCAGGAACATGTTCCGGCGCTTCCGGAACATGTTCCGGTGCTTCCGGAACATGTTCCGGTCCTTCCGGAACATGTTCCGGCGCTTCCGGAACATGTTCCGGTCCTTCCGGAAAATGTTCCGGCGCTTCCGGAACATGTTCCGGTCCTTCAGGAACATGTTCCGGTGCTTCCGGAACATGTTCCGGCGCTTCCGGAACATGTTCCGGTGCTTCCGGAACATGTTCCGGCGCTTTCGGAACATGTTCCGGTCTTTTCGGAACATGTTCCGGTGCTTCCGGAACATGTTCCGGTGCTTCCGGAACATGTTCCGGTCTTCCGGCGCTTCCGGAACATGTTCCGGCGCTTCCGGAACATGTTCCGGTGCTTCCGGAACATGTTCCGGTGCTTCCGGAACATGTTCCCGTGCTTCCGGAACATGTTCCGGTGCTTCCGGAACATGTTCCGGTCCTTCCGGAACATGTTCCGGTGCTTCCGGAACATGTTCCGGTGCTTTCGGAACATGTTCCGATCCTTCCGGAACACGTTGCGGCGCTTCCGGAACATGTTCCGGTGCTTCCGGAACATGTTCCGGTGCTTCTGGAACATGTTCCGGTGCTTTCGGACATGTTCCGGAAGCATAGGAACATGTTCCGGTCCTTCCGGAACATGTTGCGGTGCTTCCGGAACATGTTCCGGCGCTTCCGGAACATGTTCCGGTCCTTCCGGAACATGTTCCGGTGCTTCTGGAACATGTTCCGGCGCTTCCGGAACATGTTCCGGTCCTTCCGGAACATGTTCCGGTGCTTCCGGAACATGTTCCGGTGCTTCCGGAACATGTTCCGGTGGTTCCGGAACATGTTCCGGTGCTTTCGGAAGATGTTCCGGTCCTTCCGGAACATGTTCCGGCGCTTCCGGAACATGTTCCGGCCCTTCCGGAACATGTTCCGGCGCTTCCGGAACATGTTCCGGTGGTTCCGGAACATGTTCCGGTGCCTCCGGAACATGTTCCGGTCCTTCCGGAACATGTTCCGGTCCTTCCGGAAAATGTTCCGGTCCTTCCGGAACATGTTATGGCGCTTCCGGAACATGTTCCGGTCCTTCCGGAACATGTTCCGGTGCTTCCGGAACATGTTCCGGCGCTTCCGAAACATGTTCCAGCGCTTCCGGAACATGTTCCGGTCCTTCAGGAACATGTTCCGGCGCTTCCGGAACATGTTCCGGCGCTTCCGGAACATGTTCCGGTGCTTCCGGAACATGTTCCGGTCCTTCCGGAACATGTTCCGGCGCTTCCGGAACATGCTCCGGCGCTTCCGGAACATGTTCCGGTCCTTCCGGAACATGTTCCGGTGCTTCCGGAACATGTTCCGGTGCTTCCGGAACATGTTCCGGTGGTTCCGGAACATGTTCCGGTGCTTTCGGAAGATGTTCCGGTCCTTCCGGAACATGTTCCGGCGCTTCCGGAACATGTTCCGGCCCTTCCGGAACATGTTCCGGCGCTTCCGGAACATGTTCCGGTGGTTCCGGAACATGTTCCGGTGCCTCCGGAACATGTTCCGGTCCTTCCGGAACATGTTCCGGTCCTTCCGGAAAATGTTCCGGTCCTTCCGGAACATGTTATGGCGCTTCCGGAACATGTTCCGGTCCTTCCGGAACATGTTCCGGCGCTTCCGGAACATGTTCCGGTCCTTCCGGAAAATGTTCCGGCGCTTCCGGAACATGTTCCGGTCCTTCAGGAACATGTTCCGGCGCTTCCGGAACATGTTCCGGCGCTTCCGGAACATGTTCCGGTGCTTCCGGAACATGTTCCGGTCCTTCCGGAACATGTTCCGGCGCTTCCGGAACATGTTCCGGTCCTTCCGGAAAATGTTCCGGCGCTTCCGGAACATGTTCCGGTCCTTCAGGAACATGTTCCGGTGCTTCCGGAACATGTTCCGGCGCTTCCGGAACATGTTCCGGTGCTTCCGGAACATGTTCCGGCGCTTTCGGAACATGTTCCGGTCTTTTCGGAACATGTTCCGGTGCTTCCGGAACATGTTCCGGTCTTCCGGCGCTTCCGGAACATGTTCCGGCGCTTCCGGAACATGTTCCGGTGCTTCCGGAACATGTTCCGGTGCTTCCGGAACATGTTCCCGTGCTTCCGGAACATGTTCCGGTGCTTCCGGAACATGTTCCGGTCCTTCCGGAACATGTTCCGGTGCTTCCGGAACATGTTCCGGCGCTTCCGGAACATGTTCTGATCCTTCCGGAACACGTTGCGGCGCTTCCGGAACATGTTCCGGTGCTTCCGGAACATGTTCCGGTGCTTCTGGAACATGTTCCGGTGCTGTCGGACATGTTCCGGAAGCATCGGAACATGTTCCGGTCCTTCCGGAACATGTTGCGGTGCTTCCGGAACATGTTCCGGCGCTTCCGGAACATGTTCCGGTCCTTCCGGAACATGTTCCGGTGCTTCCGGAACATGTTCCGGTGCTTCCGGAACATGTTCCGGCGCTTCCGGAACATGTTCCGGTCCTTCCGGAACATGTTCCGGCGCTTCCGGAACATGTTCCGGTCCTTCAGGAACATGTTCCGGCGCTTCCGGAACATGTTCCGGTGCTTCCGGAACATGTTCCGGTCCTTCCGGAACATGTTCCGGCGCTTCCGGAACATGTTCCGGTCCTTCCGGAAAATGTTCCGGCGCTTCCGGAACATGTTCCGGTCCTTCAGGAACATGTTCCGGTGCTTCCGGAACATGTTCCGGCGCTTCCGGAACATGTTCCGGTGCTTCCGGAACATGTTCCGGCGCTTTCGGAACATGTTCCGGTCTTTTCGGAACATGTTCCGGTGCTTCCGGAACATGTTCCGGTGCTTCCGGAACATGTTCCGGTCTTCCGGCGCTTCCGGAACATGTTCCGGCGCTTCCGGAACATGTTCCGGTGCTTCCGGAACATGTTCCGGTGCTTCCGGAACATGTTCCCGTGCTTCCGGAACATGTTCCGGTGCTTCCGGAACATGTTCCGGTCCTTCCGGAACATGTTCCGGTGCTTCCGGAACATGTTCCGGTGCTTTCGGAACATGTTCCGATCCTTCCGGAACACGTTGCGGCGCTTCCGGAACATGTTCCGGTGCTTCCGGAACATGTTCCGGTGCTTCTGGAACATGTTCCGGTGCTTTCGGACATGTTCCGGAAGCATCGGAACATGTTCCGGTCCTTCCGGAACATGTTGCGGTGCTTCCGGAACATGTTCCGGCGCTTCCGGAACATGTTCCGGTCCTTCCGGAACATGTTCCGGTGCTTCCGGAACATGTTCCGGCGCTTCCGGAACATGTTCCGGTCCTTCCGGAACATGTTCCGGTGCTTCCGGAACATGTTCCGGTGCTTCCGGAACATGTTCCGGTGGTTCCGGAACATGTTCCGGTGCTTTCGGAAGATGTTCCGGTCCTTCCGGAACATGTTCCGGCGCTTCCGGAACATGTTCCGGTCCTTCCGGAACATGTTCCGGCGCTTCCGGAACATGTTCCGGTGGTTCCGGAACATGTTCCGGTGCCTCCGGAACAGGTTCCGGTCCTTCCAGAACATGTTCCGGTCCTTCCGGAACATGTTCCGGCGCTTCGGGAACATGTTCCGGAAGCGCCGGAACATGTTCCGGTGCTTTCGGAACATGTTCCGGTGCTTTCGGAACATGTTCCGGCGCTTCCAGAACTTTCGGAACATGTTCCGGCGCTTCCGGAACATGATCGGGCGCTTCGGGAACATGTTCCGGCGCTTCCGGAATATGTTCCGGTGCTTCCAGAACATGTTCCGGTGCTTCCGGAACATGTTCCGGTGCTTTCGGAACATGTTCCGGTTCTTCCGGAACATGTTCCGGCGCTTCCGGAACATGTTCCGGTCCTTCCGGAACATGTTCCGGTCCTTCCGGAACATGTTCCGGCGCTTCCGGGACATGTTCCGGTCCTTCCGGAACATGTTCCGGTTGTTCCGGAACATGTTCCGGTGCTTCCGGAACATGTTCCGGCGCTTCCGGAATCCGGAACATGTTCCGGTGCTTCCGGAACATGTTCCGGCGCTTCCGAAACATGTTCCGGCGCTTCCGAAACATGCTCCGGTCCTTCCGGAACATGTTCCGGCGCTTCCGGAACATGTTCCGGCGCTTCCGGAACATGTTCCGGTCCTTCCGGAAAATGTTCCGGCGCTTCCGGAACATGTTCCGGCGCTTCCGGAACATGTTCCGGTGCTTCCGGAACATGTTCCGGTCTTCCGGCGCTTCCGGAACATGTTCCGGCGCTTCCAGAACATGTTCCGGTGCTTCCGGAACATGTTCCGGCGCTTCCGGAACATGTTCCGGTGCTTCGGGAACATGTTCCGGCGCTTTCGGAACATGTTCCGGTGCTTCCGGAACATGTTCCGGTGCTTCCGGAACATCGTTCCGGTGCTTCCGGAACATGTTCCGGTCTTCCGGCGCTTCCGGAACATGTTCCGGCGCTTCCGGAACATGTTCCGGTGCTTCCGGAACATGTTCCCGTGCTTCCGGAACATGTTCCGGTGCTTCCGGAACATGTTCCGGTGCTTCTGGAACATGTTCCGGTGCTTTCGGACATGTTCCGGAAGCATCGGAACATGTTCCGGTCCTTCCGGAACATGTTCTGGCGCTTCCGGAACATGTTCCGGCGCTTCCGGAACATGTTCAGGCGCTTCCGGAACATGTTCCGGTGCTTCCGGAACATGTTCCGGCGCTTCCGGAACATGTTCCGGCGCTTCCGGAACATGATTCGACGCTTCCGGAACATGTTCCGGAGCTTCCGGAACATGTTCCGGTCCTTCCGGAACACGTTGCGGCGCTTCCGGAACATGTTCCAGTGCTTCCGGAACATGTTCCGGTGCTTCCGGAACATGTTCCGGCGCTTCCGGAACATGTTCCGGTCCTTCCGGAACATGTTCCGGTCCTTCCGGAACATGTTCCGGTGCTTCCGGAACATGTTCCGGCGCTTCCGGAACATGTTCCGGTCCTTCCGGAACATGTTCCGGTCCTTCCGGAACATGTTCCGGCGCTTCCGGAACATGTTCCGGTCCTTCCGGAACATGTTCCGGTCCTTCCGGAACATGTTCCGGTGCTTCCGGAACATGTTCCGGTGGTTCCGGAACATGTTCCGGTGCTTTCGGAAGATGTTCCGGTCCTTCCGGAACATGTTCCGGCGCTTCCGGAACATGTTCCGGTGGTTCGGGAACATGTTCCGGTGCCTCCGGAACATGTTCCGGTCCTTCCAGAACATGTTCCGGTCCTTCCGGAACATGTTCCGGCGCTTCGGGAACATGTTCCGGAAGCGCCGGAACATGTTCCGGTGCTTCCGGAACATGTTCCGGTGCTTTCGGAACATGTTCCGGCGCTTCCAGAACTTTCGGAACATGTTCCGGCGCTTCCGGAACATGATCGGGCGCTTCCGGAACATGTTCCGGCGCTTCCGGAATATGTTCCGGTGCTTCCGGAACATGTTCCGGTGTTTCCGGAACATGTTCCGGCGCTTCCGGAACATGTTCCGGCGCTTCCGGAACATGTTCCGGTGCTTCCGGAACATGTTCCGGTTCTTCCGGAACATGTTCCGGTGCTTCCAGAACATGTTCCGGTGCTTCCGGAACATGTTCCGGTGCTTTCGGAACATGTTCCGGTGCTTCGGGAACATGTTCCGGCGCTTTCGGAACATGTTCCGGTGCTTCCGGAACATGTTCCGGTCTTCCGGCGCTTCCGGAACATGTTCCGGCGCTTCCGGAACATGTTCCGGTGCTTCCGGAACATGTTCCCGTGCTTCCGGAACATGTTCCGGGGCTTCCGGAACATGTTCCGGTGCTTCCGGAACATGTTCCGGCGCTTCCGGAACATGTTCCGGCGCTTCCGGAACATGTTCCGGTCCTTCCGGAACATGTTCCGGTGCTTCTGGAACATGTTCCGGTGCTTTCGGACATGTTCCGGAAGCATCGGAACATGTTCCGGTCCTTCCGGAACATGTTGCGGTGCTTCCGGAACATGTTCTGGCGCTTCCGGAACATGTTCCGGCGCTTCCGGAACATGTTCCGGCGCTTCCGGAACATGTTGCGGTGCTTCCGGAACATGTTCCGGCGCTTCCGGAACATGTTCCGGTGCTTCCGGAACATGTTCCGGCGCTTCCGGAACATGTTCCGGCGCTTCCGGAACATGATTCGACGCTTCCGGAACATGTTCCGGAGCTTCCGGAACATGTTCCGGTCCTTCCGGAACATGTTCCGGTCCTTCCGGAACACGTTGCGGCGCTTCCGGAACATGTTCCAGTGCTTCCGGAACATGTTCCGGTCCTTCCGGAACATGTTCCGGCGCTTCCGGAACATGTTCCGGTCCTTCCGGAACATGTTCCGGTCCTTCCGGAACATGTTCCGGTCCTTCCGGAACATGTTCCGGTGCTTTCGGAACATGTTCCGGCGGTTCCGGAACATGTTCCGGTCCTTCCAGAACATGTTCCGGTCCTTCCGGAACATGTTCCGGCGCTTCCGGAACATGTTCCGGCGCTTCCGGAACATGTTCCGGTCCTTCCGGAACATGTTCCGGTGCTTCCGGAACATGTTCCGGTGGTTCCGGAACATGTTCCGGTGCTTTCGGAAGATGTTCCGGTCCTTCCGGAACATGTTCCGGCGCTTCCGGAACATGTTCCGGTGGTTCCGGAACATGTTCCGGTGCCTCCGGAACATGTTCCGGTCCATCCAGAACATGTTCCGGTCCTTCCGGAACATGTTCCGGCGCTTCGGGAACATGTTCCTGAAGCGCCGGAACATGTTCCGGTGCTTCCGGAACATGTTCCGGTGCTTTCGGAACATGTTCCGGCGCTTCCAGAACTTTCGGAACATGTTCCGGCGCTTCCGGAACATGATCGGGCGCTTCCGGAACATGTTCCGGCGCTTCCGGAATATGTTCCGGTGCTTCCGGAACATGTTCCGGTGCTTCCGGAACATGTTCCGGCGCTTCCGGAACTTGTTCCGGCGCTTCCGGAACATGTTCCGGTGCTTCCGGAACATGTTCCGGTTCTTCCGGAACATGTTCCGGTGCTTCCAGAACATGTTCCGGTGCTTCCGGAACATGTTCCGGTGCTTTCGGAACATGTTCCGGTCCTTCCGGAACATGTTCCGGCGCTTTCGGAAAATGTTCCGGTCCTTCCGGAACATGTTCCGGTCCTTCCGGAACATGTTCCGGCGCTTCCGGAACATGTTCCGGTCCTTCCGGAACATGTTCCGGTTCTTCCGGAACATGTTCCGGTGCTTCCGGAACATGTTCCGGCGCTTCCGGAATCCGGAACATGTTCCGGTGCTTCCGGAACATGTTCCGGCGCTTCCGAAACATGTTCCGGCGCTTCCGGAACATGTTCCGGTCCTTCCGGAACATGTTCCGGTCCTTCCAGAACATGTTCCGGCGCTTCCGGAACATGTTCCGGTCCTTCCGGAAAATGTTCCGGCGCCTCCGGAACATGTTCCGGTCCTTCAGGAACATGTTCCGGCGCTTCCGGAACATGTTCCGGCGCTTCCGGAACATGTTCCGGTGCTTCCGGAACATGTTCCGGTCTTCCGGCGCTTCCGGAACATGTTCCGGCGCTTCCAGAACATGTTCCGGTGCTTCCGGAACATGTTCCGGTCTTCCGGCGCTTCCGGAACATGTTCCGGCGCTTCCGGAACATGTTCCGGTGCTTCCGGAACATGTTCCGGTGCTTCCCGAACATGTTCCGGTGCTTCCGGAACATGTTCCGGTGCTTCCGGAACATGTTCCGGCGCTTCCGGAACATGTTCCGGTCCTTCCGGAACACGTTGCGGCGCTTCCGGAACATGTTCCGGTGCTTCCGGAACATGTTCCGGTGCTTCCGGAACATGTTCCGGTGCTTTCGGACATGTTCCGGAAGCATCGGAACATGTTCCGGTCCTTCCGGAACATGTTGCGGTGCTTCCAGAACATGTTCTGGCGCTTCCGGAACATGTTCCGGTCCTTCCGGAACATGTTCCGGTGCTTCTGGAACATGTTCCGGCGCTTCCGGAACATGTTCCGGTGCTTCCGGAACATGTTCCGGCGCTTCCGGAACATGTTCCGGCGCTTCCGGAACATGTTCCGGTCCTTCCGGCGCTTCCGGAACATGTTCCGGCGCTTCCGGAACATGTTCCGGTGCTTCCGGAACATGTTCCCGTGGTTCCGGAACATGTTCCGGTGCTTCCCGAACATGTTCCGGTGCTTCCGGAACATGTTCCGGTGCTTCCGGAACATGTTCCGGCGCTTCCGGAACATGTTCCGGTCCTTCCGGAACACGTTGCGGCGCTTCCGGAACATGTTCCGGTGCTTCCGGAACATGTTCCGGTGCTTCCGGAACATGTTCCGGTGCTTTCGGACATGTTCCGGAAGCATCGGAACATGTTCCGGTCCTTCCGGAACATGTTGCGGTGCTTCCAGAACATGTTCTGGCGCTTCCGGAACATGTTCCGGTCCTTCCGGAACATGTTCCGGTGCTTCCGGAACATGTTCCGGCGCTTCCGGAACATGTTCCGGTGCTTCCGGAACATGTTCCGGCGCTTGCGGAACATGTTCCGGCGCTTCCGGAACATGATCCGGCGCTTCGGGAACATGTTCCGGTCCTTCCGGAACATGTTCCTGTCCTTCCGGAACATGTTCCGGTCCTTCCGGAACATGTTCCGGTGCTTCCGGAACATGTTCCGGCGCTTCCGGAACATGTTCCGGCGCTTCCGGAACATGTTCCGGTCCTTCCGGCGCTTCCGGAACATGTTCCGGCGCTTCCGGAACATGTTCCGGTGCTTCCGGAACATGTTCCCGTGCTTCCGGAACATGTTCCGGTGCTTCCCGAACATGTTCCGGTGCTTCCGGAACATGTTCCGGTGCTTCCGGAACATGTTCCGGCGCTTCCGGAACATGTTCCGGTCCTTCCGGAACACGTTGCGGCGCTTCCGGAACATGTTCCGGTGCTTCCGGAACATGTTCCGGTGCTTCTGGAACATGTTCCGGTGCTTTCGGACATGTTCCGGAAGCATCGGAACATGTTCCGGTCCTTCCGGAACATGTTGCGGTGCTTCCAGAACATGTTCTGGCGCTTCCGGAACATGTTCCGGTCCTTCCGGAACATGTTCCGGTGCTTCCGGAACATGTTCCGGCGCTTCCGGAACATGTTCCGGTGCTTCCGGAACATGTTCCGGCGCTTGCGGAACATGTTCCGGCGCTTCCGGAACATGTTCCGGTGCTTCCGGAACATGTTCCGGCGCTTCCGGAACATGTTCCGGTCCTTCCGGAACATGTTCCGGTTCTTCCGGAACATGTTCCGGTGCTTCCGGAACATGTTCCGGCGCTTCCGGAATCCGGAACATGTTCCGGTGCTTCCGGAACATGTTCCGGCGCTTCCGAAACATGTTCCGGCGCTTTCGGAACATGTTCCGGTCCTTCCGGAACATGTTCCGGTCCTTCCAGAACATGTTCCGGCGCTTCCGGAACATGTTCCGGTCCTTCCGGAACATGTTCCGGCGCTTTCGGAAAATGTTCCGGTCCTTCCGGAACATGTTCCGGTCCTTCCGGAACATGTTCCGGCGCTTCCGGAACATGTTCCGGTCCTTCCGGAACATGTTCCGGTTCTTCCGGAACATGTTCCGGTGCTTCCGGAACATGTTCCGGCGCTTCCGGAATCCGGAACATGTTCCGGTGCTTCCGGAACATGTTCCGGCGCTTCCGAAACATGTTCCGGCGCTTCCGGAACATGTTCCGGTCCTTCCGGAACATGTTCCGGTCCTTCCAGAACATGTTCCGGCGCTTCCGGAACATGTTCCGGTCCTTCCGGAAAATGTTCCGGCGCCTCCGGAACATGTTCCGGTCCTTCAGGAACATGTTCCGGCGCTTCCGGAACATGTTCCGGCGCTTCCGGAACATGTTCCGGTGCTTCCGGAACATGTTCCGGTCTTCCGGCGCTTCCGGAACATGTTCCGGCGCTTCCAGAACATGTTCCGGTGCTTCCGGAACATGTTCCGGTCTTCCGGCGCTTCCGGAACATGTTCCGGCGCTTCCGGAACATGTTCCGGTGCTTCCGGAACATGTTCCGGTGCTTCCCGAACATGTTCCGGTGCTTCCGGAACATGTTCCGGTGCTTCCGGAACATGTTCCGGCGCTTCCGGAACATGTTCCGGTCCTTCCGGAACACGTTGCGGCGCTTCCGGAACATGTTCCGGTGCTTCCGGAACATGTTCCGGTGCTTCCGGAACATGTTCCGGTGCTTTCGGACATGTTCCGGAAGCATCGGAACATGTTCCGGTCCTTCCGGAACATGTTGCGGTGCTTCCAGAACATGTTCTGGCGCTTCCGGAACATGTTCCGGCGCTTCCGGAACATGTTCCGGTCCTTCCGGAACACGTTGCGGCGCTTCCGGAACATGTTCCGGTGCTTCCGGAACATGTTCCGGTGCTTCTGGAACATGTTCCGGTGCTTTCGGACATGTTCCGGAAGCATCGGAACATGTTCCGGTCCTTCCGGAACATGTTGCGGTGCTTCCAGAACATGTTCTGGCGCTTCCGGAACATGTTCCGGTCCTTCCGGAACATGTTCCGGTGCTTCCGGAACATGTTCCGGCGCTTCCGGAACATGTTCCGGTGCTTCCGGAACATGTTCCGGCGCTTGCGGAACATGTTCCGGCGCTTCCGGAACATGATCCGGCGCTTCGGGAACATGTTCCGGTCCTTCCGGAACATGTTCCTGTCCTTCCGGAACATGTTCCGGTCCTTCCGGAACATGTTCCGGTGCTTCCGGAACATGTTCCGGCGCTTCCGGAACATGTTCCGGCGCTTCCGGAACATGTTCCGGTCCTTCCGGCGCTTCCGGAACATGTTCCGGCGCTTCCGGAACATGTTCCGGTGCTTCCGGAACATGTTCCCGTGCTTCCGGAACATGTTCCGGTGCTTCCCGAACATGTTCCGGTGCTTCCGGAACATGTTCCGGTGCTTCCGGAACATGTTCCGGCGCTTCCGGAACATGTTCCGGTCCTTCCGGAACACGTTGCGGCGCTTCCGGAACATGTTCCGGTGCTTCCGGAACATGTTCCGGTGCTTCTGGAACATGTTCCGGTGCTTTCGGACATGTTCCGGAAGCATCGGAACATGTTCCGGTCCTTCCGGAACATGTTGCGGTGCTTCCAGAACATGTTCTGGCGCTTCCGGAACATGTTCCGGTCCTTCCGGAACATGTTCCGGTGCTTCCGGAACATGTTCCGGCGCTTCCGGAACATGTTCCGGTGCTTCCGGAACATGTTCCGGCGCTTGCGGAACATGTTCCGGCGCTTCCGGAACATGATCCGGCGCTTCGGGAACATGTTCTGGTCCTTCCTGAACATGTTCCTGTCCTTCCGGAACATGTTCCGGTCCTTCCGGAACATGTTCCGGCGCTTCCGGAACATGATCCGGTGCTTCCGGAACATGATCCGGAATCACCGGAACATGATCCGGTGCTTCCGGAACATGTTCCGGTGCTTCCGGAACATGTTCCGGTCCTGCCGGAACATGTTCCGGAACATGTTCCGGTGCCTCCGCAACACGTTCCGGTCCTTCCGGAACGTGTTCCGGCGCTTCCGGAACATGTTCCGGTGCTTCCGGAACATGTTCCGGTGCTTTCGGAACATGTTCCGGTGCTTTCGGAACATGTTCCGGTCCTTCCGGAACATGTTCCGGAAGCATCGGAACATGTTCCGGAAGCATCGGAACATGTTCCGGTCCTTCCGGAACATGTTCCGGCGCTTCCGGAACATGTTCCGGTGCTTCCGGAACATGTTCCGGTGCTTCCGGAACATGTTCCGGTGCTTTCGGAACATGTTCCGGTGCTTCCGGAACATGTTCCGGTGCTTCCGGAACATGTTCCGGTCCTTCCGGAACATGTTCCGGCGCTTCCGGAACATGTTCCGGTCCTTCCGGAACATGTTCCGGTGCTTCCGGAACATGTTCCGGTGCTTTCGGAACATGTTCCGGTGCTTTCGGAACATGTTCCGGTGCTTCCGGAACATGTTCCGGTGCTTCCGGAACATGTTCCGGCGCTTCCGGAACATGTTCCGGTGCTTTCGGAACATGTTCCGGTGCTTTCGGAACATGTTCCGGTGCTTTCGGAACATGTTCCGGTCCTTCCGGAACATGTTC
Organism: Eutreptiella sp. 'Long Island Sound 2002'; assembly: GCA_964036045.1. Taxonomy (NCBI): domain Eukaryota; phylum Euglenozoa; class Euglenophyceae; order Eutreptiales; family Eutreptiaceae; genus Eutreptiella; species Eutreptiella sp. 'Long Island Sound 2002'. The sequence goes on from OZ038381.1 coordinate 16,424,969, forward strand.
CGGAAGCATCGGAACATGTTCCGGAAGCATCGGAACATGTTCCGGTCCTTCCGGAACATGTTCCGGCGCTTCCGGAACATGTTCCGGTGCTTCCGGAACATGTTCCGGTGCTTCCGGAACATGTTCCGGTGCTTTCGGAACATGTTCCGGTGCTTCCGGAACATGTTCCGGTGCTTCCGGAACATGTTCCGGTCCTTCCGGAACATGTTCCGGCGCTTCCGGAACATGTTCCGGTCCTTCCGGAACATGTTCCGGTGCTTCCGGAACATGTTCCGGTGCTTTCGGAACATGTTCCGGTGCTTTCGGAACATGTTCCGGTGCTTCCGGAACATGTTCCGGTGCTTCCGGAACATGTTCCGGCGCTTCCGGAACATGTTCCGGTGCTTTCGGAACATGTTCCGGTGCTTCCGGAACATGTTCCGGTCCTTCCGGAACATGTTCCGGCGCTTCCGGAACATGTTCCGGTCCTTCCGGAACATGTTCCGGTGCTTCCGGAACATGTTCCGGTGCTTCCGGAACATGTTCCGGTGCTTTCGGAACATGTTCCGGTGCTTTCGGAACATGTTCCGGTGCTTCCGGAACATGTTCCGGTGCTTCCGGAACATGTTCCGGTGCTTCCGGAACATGTTCCGGTGCTTCCGGAACATGTTCCGGTGCTTTCGGAACATGTTCCGGTGCTTTCGGAACATGTTCCGGTCCTTCCGGAACATGTTCCGGAAGCATCGGAACATGTTCCGGAAGCATCGGAACATGTTCCGGTCCTTCCGGAACATGTTCCGGCGCTTCCGGAACATGTTCCGGTGCTTCCGGAACATGTTCCGGTGCTTCCGGAACATGTTCCGGTGCTTTCGGAACATGTTCCGGTGCTTCCGGAACATGTTCCGGTGCTTCCGGAACATGTTCCGGTCCTTCCGGAACATGTTCCGGCGCTTCCGGAACATGTTCCGGTGCTTCCGGAACATGTTCCGGTGCTTTCGGAACATGTTCCGGTGCTTTCGGAACATGTTCCGGTGCTTCCGGAACATGTTCCGGTGCTTCCGGAACATGTTCCGGCGCTTCCGGAACATGTTCCGGTGCTTTCGGAACATGTTCCGGTGCTTCCGGAACATGTTCCGGTCCTTCCGGAACATGTTCCGGCGCTTCCGGAACATGTTCCGGTCCTTCCGGAACATGTTCCGGTGCTTCCGGAACATGTTCCGGTGCTTTCGGAACATGTTCCGGTGCTTCCGGAACATGTTCCGGTGCTTCCGGAACATGTTCCGTCGGTTGCGGAACATGTTCCGGTCCTTCCGGAACATGTTCCGGCGCTTCCGGAACATGATCCGGTGCTTCCGGAACATGATCCGGAATCACCGGAACATGATCCGGTGCTTCCGGAACATGTTCCGGTGCTTCCGGAACATGTTCCGGTCCTGCCGGAACATGTTCCGGAACATGTTCCGGTGCCTCCGCAACACGTTCCGGTCCTTCCGGAACGTGTTCCGGCGCTTCCGGAACATGTTCCGGTGCTTCCGGAACATGTTCCGGTGCTTTCGGAACATGTTCCGGTGCTTTCGGAACATGTTCCGGTCCTTCCGGAACATGTTCCGGAAGCATCGGAACATGTTCCGGAAGCATCGGAACATGTTCCGGTCCTTCCGGAACATGTTCCGGCGCTTCCGGAACATGTTCCGGTGCTTCCGGAACATGTTCCGGTGCTTCCGGAACATGTTCCGGTGCTTTCGGAACATGTTCCGGTGCTTCCGGAACATGTTCCGGTGCTTCCGGAACATGTTCCGGTCCTTCCGGAACATGTTCCGGCGCTTCCGGAACATGTTCCGGTCCTTCCGGAACATGTTCCGGTGCTTCCGGAACATGTTCCGGTGCTTTCGGAACATGTTCCGGTGCTTTCGGAACATGTTCCGGTGCTTCCGGAACATGTTCCGGTGCTTCCGGAACATGTTCCGGCGCTTCCGGAACATGTTCCGGTGCTTTCGGAACATGTTCCGGTGCTTCCGGAACATGTTCCGGTCCTTCCGGAACATGTTCCGGCGCTTCCGGAACATGTTCCGGTCCTTCCGGAACATGTTCCGGTGCTTCCGGAACATGTTCCGGTGCTTCCGGAACATGTTCCGGTGCTTTCGGAACATGTTCCGGTGCTTTCGGAACATGTTCCGGTGCTTCCGGAACATGTTCCGGTGCTTCCGGAACATGTTCCGGTGCTTCCGGAACATGTTCCGGTGCTTCCGGAACATGTTCCGGTGCTTTCGGAACATGTTCCGGTGCTTTCGGAACATGTTCCGGTCCTTCCGGAACATGTTCCGGAAGCATCGGAACATGTTCCGGAAGCATCGGAACATGTTCCGGTCCTTCCGGAACATGTTCCGGCGCTTCCGGAACATGTTCCGGTGCTTCCGGAACATGTTCCGGTGCTTCCGGAACATGTTCCGGTGCTTTCGGAACATGTTCCGGTGCTTCCGGAACATGTTCCGGTGCTTCCGGAACATGTTCCGGTCCTTCCGGAACATGTTCCGGCGCTTCCGGAACATGTTCCGGTGCTTCCGGAACATGTTCCGGTGCTTTCGGAACATGTTCCGGTGCTTTCGGAACATGTTCCGGTGCTTCCGGAACATGTTCCGGTGCTTCCGGAACATGTTCCGGCGCTTCCGGAACATGTTCCGGTGCTTTCGGAACATGTTCCGGTGCTTCCGGAACATGTTCCGGTCCTTCCGGAACATGTTCCGGCGCTTCCGGAACATGTTCCGGTCCTTCCGGAACATGTTCCGGTGCTTCCGGAACATGTTCCGGTGCTTTCGGAACATGTTCCGGTGCTTCCGGAACATGTTCCGGTGCTTCCGGAACATGTTCCGTCGGTTGCGGAACATGTTCCGGTCCTTCCGGAACATGTTCCGGCGCTTCCGGAACATGATCCGGTGCTTCCGGAACATGATCCGGAATCACCGGAACATGATCCGGTGCTTCCGGAACATGTTCCGGTGCTTCCGGAACATGTTCCGGTCCTGCCGGAACATGTTCCGGAACATGTTCCGGTGCCTCCGCAACACGTTCCGGTCCTTCCGGAACGTGTTCCGGCGCTTCCGGAACATGTTCCGGTGCTTCCGGAACATGTTCCGGTGCTTTCGGAACATGTTCCGGTGCTTTCGGAACATGTTCCGGTCCTTCCGGAACATGTTCCGGAAGCATCGGAACATGTTCCGGAAGCATCGGAACATGTTCCGGTCCTTCCGGAACATGTTCCGGCGCTTCCGGAACATGTTCCGGTGCTTCCGGAACATGTTCCGGTGCTTCCGGAACATGTTCCGGTGCTTTCGGAACATGTTCCGGTGCTTCCGGAACATGTTCCGGTGCTTCCGGAACATGTTCCGGTCCTTCCGGAACATGTTCCGGCGCTTCCGGAACATGTTCCGGTCCTTCCGGAACATGTTCCGGTGCTTCCGGAACATGTTCCGGTGCTTTCGGAACATGTTCCGGTGCTTTCGGAACATGTTCCGGTGCTTCCGGAACATGTTCCGGCGCTTCCGGAACATGTTCCGGTGCTTTCGGAACATGTTCCGGTGCTTCCGGAACATGTTCCGGTCCTTCCGGAACATGTTCCGGAAGCATCGGAACATGTTCCGGAAGCATCGGAACATGTTCCGGTCCTTCCGGAACATGTTCCGGCGCTTCCGGAACATGTTCCGGTGCTTCCGGAACATGTTCCGGTGCTTCCGGAACATGTTCCGGTGCTTTCGGAACATGTTCCGGTGCTTCCGGAACATGTTCCGGTGCTTCCGGAACATGTTCCGGTCCTTCCGGAACATGTTCCGGCGCTTCCGGAACATGTTCCGGTGCTTCCGGAACATGTTCCGGTGCTTTCGGAACATGTTCCGGTGCTTTCGGAACATGTTCCGGTGCTTCCGGAACATGTTCCGGTGCTTCCGGAACATGTTCCGGCGCTTCCGGAACATGTTCCGGTGCTTTCGGAACATGTTCCGGTGCTTCCGGAACATGTTCCGGTCCTTCCGGAACATGTTCCGGCGCTTCCGGAACATGTTCCGGTCCTTCCGGAACATGTTCCGGTGCTTCCGGAACATGTTCCGGTGCTTTCGGAACATGTTCCGGTGCTTCCGGAACATGTTCCGGTGCTTCCGGAACATGTTCCGTCGGTTGCGGAACATGTTCCGGTCCTTCCGGAACATGATCCGGAATCACCGGAACATGATCCGGTGCTTCCGGAACATGTTCCGGTGCTTCCGGAACATGTTCCGGTCCTGCCGGAACATGTTCCGGAACATGTTCCGGTGCCTCCGCAACACGTTCCGGTCCTTCCGGAACGTGTTCCGGCGCTTCCGGAACATGTTCCGGTGCTTCCGGAACATGTTCCGGTGCTTTCGGAACATGTTCCGGTGCTTTCGGAACATGTTCCGGTCCTTCCGGAACATGTTCCGGAAGCATCGGAACATGTTCCGGAAGCATCGGAACATGTTCCGGTCCTTCCGGAACATGTTCTGGCGCTTCCGGAACATGTTCCGGTGCTTCCGGAACATGTTCCGGTGCTTCCGGAACATGTTCCGGTGCTTTCGGAACATGTTCCGGTGCTTCCGGAACATGTTCCGGTGCTTCCGGAACATGTTCCGGTCCTTCCGGAACATGTTCCGGCGCTTCCGGAACATGTTCCGGTCCTTCCGGAACATGTTCCGGTGCTTCCGGAACATGTTCCGGTGCTTTCGGAACATGTTCCGGTGCTTTCGGAACATGTTCCGGTGCTTCCGGAACATGTTCCGGCGCTTCCGGAACATGTTCCGGTGCTTTCGGAACATGTTCCGGTGCTTCCGGAACATGTTCCGGTCCTTCCGGAACATGTTCCGGCGCTTCCGGAACATGTTCCGGTCCTTCCGGAACATGTTCCGGTGCTTCCGGAACATGTTCCGGTGCTTTCGGAACATGTTCCGGTGCTTCCGGAACATGTTCCGGTGCTTCCGGAACATGTTCCGTCGGTTGCGGAACATGTTCCGGCGCTTCTGGAACATGTTCCGGCGCTTGCGGAACATGTTCCGGCGCTTCTAGAACATGTTCCGGCGCTTCCGGAACATGATTTGGTACTTCCGGAACATGTTCCGTCGGTTCCGGAACATGATCCGGCGCTTCTGGAACATGTTCCGGTGATTCCGGAACATGTTCCGGCGGTTTCGGAACATGTTCCGGCGGTTTCGGAACATGTTCCGGCGGTTCCGGAACATGTTCCGGTGCTTCCGAAACATGTTCCGGTCCTGCCGGAACATGTTCCGGAACATGTTCCGGTGCCTCCGCAACACGTTCCGTTCCTTCCGGAACGTGTTCCGGCGCTTCCGGAACATGTTCCGGTGCTTCCGGAACATGTTCCGGTGCTTTCGGAACATGTTCCGGTGCTTCCGGAACATATTCCGGTCCTTCCGGAACATGTTCCGGAAGGACCGGAACATGTTCCAGACCCGCCGAAACATGTTCCGGAAGCACCGGATCATGTTCTGGAAGCACCGGAACATGTTCCGGTTCTACCGGAACATGTTCCGGAAGCACCGGAGCATGTTCCGGAAGCGCCGGAACATGTTCCGCAAGCGCCGGAACATGTTCCGGAAGCGCCTGAACATGTTCCGGAAGCACCGGAACATGTTCTGGAAGAACCGGAGCATGTTCCAGAAGCACCGGAACATCTTCAGGAAGCACCGAAACATATTCCGGAACCAAGGGAACATGTTTCGGAAGCACCGGAACATGTTCCGGAACCGCCGGAACATGTTCCGAAACCGCCGGAACATGTTCCGAAACCGCCGGAACATGTTCCGGAATCACCGGAACATGTTCCAGAAGCGCCGGATCATGTTCCGGAACCGCCGGAACATGTTCCGGAAGTACCAAATCATGTTCCGGAAGCGCCGGAACATGTTCTAGAAGCGCCGGAACATGTTCCGCAAGCGCCGGAACATGTTCCAGAAGCGCCGGAACATGTTCCGGAACCGACGGAACATGTTCCGGAAGCACCGGAACATGTTCCGGAAGCACCGGAACATGTTCCGAAAGCACCGGAACATGTTCCGAAAGCACCGGAACATGTTCCGGAAGGACCGGAACATGTTCCGGAAGGACCGGAACATGTTCCGAAAGCGCCGGAACATGTTCCGGAAGGACCGGAACATGTTCCGGAGGCGCCGGAACATGTTCCGGAAGCACCGGAACATGTTCCGGAGGCGCCGGAACATGTTCCGGAAGGACCCGATCATGTTCCGGAAGGACCGGAACATGTTCCGGAAGCACCGGAACATGTTCCGGAAGCGCCGGAACATGTTCCGGAAGTACCAAATCATGTTCCGGAAGCGCCGGAACATGTTCTAGAAGCGCCGGAACATGTTCCGCAAGCGCCGGAACATGTTCCAGAAGCGCCGGAACATGTTCCGGAACAAACGGAACATGTTCCGGAAGCACCGGAACATGTTCCGGAAGCACCTGAACATGTTCCGAAAGCACCTGAACATGTTCCGAAAGCACCGGAACATGTTCCGAAAGCACCGGAACATGTTCCGGAAGCACCGGACCACGTTCCGGAAGGACTGGAACATGTTCCGGAAGCGCCGGAACATGTTCCGGAAGCGCCAGAACATGTTCCCGACGCGCCGGAACATGTTCCGGAAGCACCGGAACATGTTCCGGAGGCGCCGAACATGTTCCGGAAGGACCCGATCATGTTCCGGAAGGACCGGAACATGTTCCGGAAGCACCGGAACATGTTCGGGAAGCGCCGGAACATGTTCCGGTGCTTCCGGAACATGCTCCGGAAGCGCCGGAACATGTTCCGGAAGCACCGGAACATGTTCCGGAAGCGCCGGACCATGTTCCGGCAGCGCCGGACCATGTTCCGGAAGCGCCGGACCAAGTTCTGGAAGGACCGGAACATGTTCCGGTGCTTCCGGAACATGTTCCGGAAGCACCGGAACATGTTCCGGAAGCGCCGGAACATGTTCCGGAAGGACCGGAACATGTTTCGGAAGCACCGGAACATGTTCCGGAAGCGCCGGAACATGTTCCGGAAGCGCCGGAACATGTTCCGGAAGCACCGGAACATGTTCCGGAAGCACCGGAACATGTTCCGGAAGCACGGGAACATGTTCCGGAAGCGCCGGAACATGTTCCGGAAGCGCCGGAACATGTTCCGGAAGCGCCGGAACATGTTCCGGAAGCACGGGAACATGTTCCGGAAGCGCCGGAACATGTTCCGGAAGCGCCGGAACATGTTCCGGAAGCGCCGGACCATGTTCCGGAAGCGCCAAACCATGTTCCGGAAGCGCCGGACCATGTTCTGGAAGGACCGGAAAATGTTCCGGTGCTTCCGGAACATGATCCGGTGCTTCCGGAACATGGTCCGGAAGCACCGGAACATGTTCCGGAAGCACCGGAACATGTTCCGGAAGCGCCAGAACATGTTCCGGAAGCACCAGAACATGTTCCGGAAGGGCCGGAACATGTTCCGGAAGGGCCGAAACATGTTCCGGAAGCACCGGAACATCTTCCGGAAGCACGGGAACATGTTCCGGAAGCGCCAGAACATGTTCCGGAAGCGGCGGAACATAGTCCGGAAGCACCGGAACATGTTCCGGAAGCACCGGAACATGTTCCGGAAGCACGGGAACATGTTCCGGAAGCGCCGGAACATGTTCCGGAAGCGCCGGAACATGTTCCGGAAGCGCCGGAACATGTTCCGGAAGCGCCGGAACATGTTCCGGAAGCACCGGAACATGTTCCGGAAGCGCCGGAACATGTTCCGGAAGCGCCGGACCATGTTCCGGAAGCGCCGGACCATGTTCCGGAAGCGCCGGACCATGTTCTAGAAGGACCGGAACATGTTCCGGTGCTTCCGGAACATGTTCCGGAAGCGCCGGAACATGTTCCGGAAGCACCGGATCATGTTCCGGAAGCACCGGAACATGTTCCGGAAGCACCGGAACATGTTCCGGAAGCGCCAGAACATGTTCCGGAAGCACCGGAACATGTTCCGGAAGGGCCGGAACATGTTCCGGAAGCGCCGGAACATGTTCCGGAACCGCCGAAACATGTTCCCAAAGCACCGGAACATGTTCCGGAAGCACCGGAACATGTTCCGGAAGCGCCGGAACATGTTCCGGAAGCACCGGATCATGTTCCGGAAGCGCCGGAAGACCGGAACATGTTCCGGAAGGACCGGAACATGTTCCGGAAGCGCCGGAACATGTTCCGGAAGCACTGGAACATGTTCCGGAAGCACTGGAACATGTTCCGGAAGCGCCGGAACATGTTCCGGAAGCACCGGAACATGTTCTGGAAGCGCCGGAACATGTACCGGAAGCACCGGAACATGTTCCGGAAGCACCGGAACATGTTCCGGAAGGACCCGATCATGTTCCGGAAGGACCGGAACATGTTCCGGAAGCACCGGAACATGTTCCGGAAGCACCGGAACATGTTCCGGGACCACCGGAACATGTTCCGGAAGCACCGGAACATGCCCCGGAACCACCGGAACATGTTCCGGAAGCGCCGGAACATGTTCCGGAAGCACCGGAACATGTTCCGGAAGGACCGGAACATGTTCCGGAAGCGCCGGAACATGTTCCGGAAGCACCGGAACATGTTCCGGCGCTTCCGGAACATGTTCCGGAAGCACCGGAACATGTTCTGGAAGCGCCGGAACATGTTCCGGAAGCACCGGAACATGTTCCGGAAGCGCCGGAACATGTTCCAGAAGCACCGGAACATGTTCCGGAAGCACCGAAACATGTTCCGGAAGCACCGGAACATATTCCGGAAGCACCGGAACATGTTCCGGAAGCACCGGAACATGTTCCGGAAGCGCCGGAACATGTTCCGGAAGCGCCGGAGCATGTTCCGGAAGGACCGGAACATGTTCCGGAAGCGCCGGAACATGTTCCGGAAGGACCCGAACATGTTCCGGAAGGACCGGAACATGTTCCGGAAGGACCGGAACATGTTCCGGAAGCGCCGGAACATGTTCCGGAAGCGCCGGAACATGTTCCGGAAGCACCGGAACATGTTCCGGAAGGACCCGATCATGTTCCGGAAGCACCGGAACATGTTCCGGGAGCACCGGAACATGTTCCGGAAGCGAACATGTCCCGGAAGGACCGGAACATGTTCCGGAAGCGCCGGAACATGTTCCGGAAGCACCGGAACATGTTCCGGAAGCACCGGAACATGTTCCGGAAGGACCGGAACATGTTCCGGAAGGACCCGAACATGTTCCGGAAGCGCCGGAACATGTTCCGGAAGGACCGGAACATGAAGCGCCGGAACCGGAACATGTTCCGGAAGCACCGGAACATGTTCCGGAAGGGCCGGAGCATGTTCCGGATCGCGGAAACATGTTCCGGAAGCACCGGAACATGTTCCGGAAGCACCGGAACATGTTCCGGAAGCGCCGGAACATGTTCCGGAAGCACCGGATCATGTTCCGAAAGGACCGGAACATGTTCCGGAAGCGCCGGAACATGTTCCGGAAGCACGGGAACATGTTCCGGAAGCGCCGGAACATGTTCCGGAAGCGCCGGACCATGTTCCGGAAGCGCCGGACCATGTTCTGGAAGGACCGGAACATGTTCTGGTGCTTCCGGAACATGTTCCGGAAACCCCGGAACATGTTCCGGAAGCACCGGATCATGTTCCGGACGCACCGGAACATGTTCCGGAAGCACCGGACCATGTTCCGGAAGCGCCGGAACATGTTCCGGAAGCACCGGAACATGTCACCGGAACATGTTCCGGAAGCGCCGGAACATGTTCCGGAAGCACCGGAACATGTTCCGGAAGGACCGGAACATGTTCCGGAAGGGCCGGAACATGTTCCGGAAGCGCCGCAACATGTTCCGGAAGCACCGGAACATGTTCCGGAAGCACCGGAACATGTTCCGGAAGCGCCGGACCATGTTCCCAAAGCACCAGAATATGTTCCGGAAGGACCGGAACATGTTCCGGTGCTTCCGGAACATGTTCCGGAAGCGCCGGCACATGTTCCGGAAGCACCGGATCATGTTCCGGAAGCACCGGAACATGTTCCGGAAGCACCGTTACACGTTCCGGAAGCGCCGGAACATGTTCCGGAAGCGCCGGACCATGTTCCGGAAGCGCCGGACCATGTTCCGGAAGCGCCGGACCATGTTCTGAAAGGACCGGAACATGTTCCGGCGCTTCCGGAACATGTTCCGGAAGCGCCGGAACATGTTCCGGAAGCACCGGATCATGTTCCGGAAGCACCGGAACATGTTCCGGAAGCACCGGAACATGTTCCGGAAGCGCCGGAACATGTTCCGGAAGCGCCGGACCATGTTCCGGAAGCGCCGGACCATGTTCCGGAAGCGCCGGACCATGTTCTGGAAGGACCGGAACATGTTCTGGTGCTTCCGGAACATGTTCCGGAAACCCCGGAACATGTTCCGGAAGCACCGGATCATGTTCCGGACGCACCGGAACATGTTCCGGAAGCACCGGACCATGTTCCGGAAGCGCCGGAACATGTTCCGGAAGCACCGGAACATGTCACCGGAACATGTTCCGGAAGCGCCGGAACATGTTCCGGAAGCACCGGAACATGTTCCGGAAGGGCCGGAACATGTTCCGGAAGGGCCGGAACATGTTCCGGAAGCGCCGCAACATGTTCCGGAAGCACCGGAACATGTTCCGGAAGCACCGGAACATGTTCCGGAAGCGCCGGAACATGTTCCGGAAGCGCCGGAACATGTTCCGGAAGCGCCGGACCATGTTCCGAAAGCACCAGAATATGTTCCGGAAGGACCGGAACATGTTCCGGTGCTTCCGGAACATGTTCCGGAAGCGCCGGCACATGTTCCGGAAGCACCGGATCATGTTCCGGAAGCACCGGAACATGTTCCGGAAGCACCGTTACACGTTCCGGAAGCGCCGGAACATGTTCCGGAAGCGCCGGACCATGTTCCGGAAGCGCCGGACCATGTTCCGGAAGCGCCGGACCATGTTCTGAAAGGACCGGAACATGTTCCGGCGCTTCCGGAACATGTTCCGGAAGCGCCGGAACATGTTCCGGAAGCACCGGATCATGTTCCGGAAGCACCGGAACATGTTCCGGAAGCACCGGAACATGTTCCGGAAGCGCCGGAACATGTTCCGGAAGCACCGGAACATGTTCCGGAAGGGCCGGAACATCTTCCGGAAGGGCCGGAACATGTTCCGGAAGCGCCGAAACATGTTCCGGAAGCACCGGAACATGTTCCGCAAGCGCCGGAACATGTTCCGGAAGCACCGGATCATGTTCCGGAAGGACCGGAACATGTTCCGGAAGCACCGGAACATGTTCCGCAAGCGCCGGAACATGTTCCGGAAGCACCGGAACATGTTCCGGAAGCGCCGGAACATGTTCCGGAAGCACCGGAACATGTTCCGGAAGGGCCGGAACATGTTCCGGAAGCGCCGAAACATGTTCCGGAAGCACCGGAACATGTTCCGGAAGCACCGGAACATGTTCCGCAAGCGCCGGAACATGTTCCGGAAGGGCCGGAACATGTTCCGGAAGCGCCGAAACATGTTTCCGAAGCACCGGAACATGTTCCGGAAGCACCGGAACATGTTCCGCAAGCGCCGGAACATGTTCCGGAAGCACCGGATCATGTTCCGGAAGGACCGGAACATGTTCCGAAAGCGCCGGAACATGTTCCGGAAGCACGGGAACATGGTCCGGAAGCGCCGGAACATGTTCCGGAAGCGCCGGAAGACCGGAACATGTTCCGGTGCTTCCGGAACATGTACCGGAAGCACCGGAACATGTTCCGGAAGGACCCGATCATGTTCCGGAAGGACCGGAACATGTTCCGGAAGCGCCGGAACATGTTCCGGAAGCGCCAGAACATGTTCCGGAAGGACCGGAACATGTTCCGGAAGCGCCGGAAGACCGGAACATGTTCCGGAAGCACCGGAACATGTTCCGGAAGCACCGGAACATGTTCCGGAAGCGCCGGAACATGTTCCGGAAGCACCGGATCATGTTCCGGAAGGACCGGAACATGTTCCGGAAGCGCCGGAACATGTTCCGGAAGCACGGGAACATGGTCCGGAAGCGCCGGAACATGTTCCGGAAGCGCCGGAAGGCCGGAACATGTTCCGGAAGGACCGGAACATGTTCCGGAAGCGCCGGAACATGTTCCGGAAGCACCGGAACATGTTCCGGAAGCGCCGCAACATGTTCCGGAAGCGCAGGAACATGTTCCGGAAGCGCCGGAACATGGTCTGGAAGCGCCGGAACATGTACCGGAAGCACCGGAACATGTTCCGGAAGCACCGGAACATGTTCCGGAAGGACCCGATCATGTTCCGGAAGGACCGGAACATGTTCCGGAAGGACCGGAACATGTTCCGGAAGCACCGGAACATGTTCCGCAAGCGCCGGAACACGTTCCGGAAGGACCGGAACATGTTCCGGAAGCGCCGGAACATGTCCCGGAAGCACCGGAACATGTTCCGGAAGCGCCGGAACATGTTCCGGAAGCGCCGGTGCATGTTCCGGAAGGACCGGAACATGTTCCGGAAGCGCCGGAACATGTTCCGGAAGGACCGGAACATGTTCCGGAAGGACCGGAACATGTTCCGGAAGCGCCGGAACATGTTCCGGAAGCGCCGGAACATGTTCCGGAAGCGCCGGAACGTGTTCCGGAAGGCCCAGAACATGTTCCGGAAGCGCCGGAACATGTTCCGGAAGCACCGGAACATGTTCCGGAAGCACCGGAACATGTTCCGGAAGCGCCGGAACATGTTCCGGAAGCACCGGAACATGTTCCGGAAGCGCCGGAACATGTTCCGGAAGCACCGGAACATGTTCCGGAAGGACCGGAACATGTTCCGGAAGCACCGGAACATGTTCCGGAAGCGCCGGAACATGTTCCGGAAGAACCGGAACATGTTCCGGAAGGACCGGAACATGTACCGGAAGCGCCGGAACATGTTGCGGAAGCGCCGGAACATGTTCCGGAAGCACCGGAACATGTTCCGGAAGCGCCGGAACATGTTCCGGAAGCGCCGGAACATGTTCCGGAAGCACGGGAACATGTTCCGGAAGCGCCGGAACATGTTCCGGAAGCGCCGGAACATGTTCTGGAAGGACCGGAACATGTTCCGGAAGGACCGGAACATGTTCCGGAAGCGCCGGAAGACCGGAACATGTTCCGGAAGCACCGGAACATGTTCCGGAAGCGCCGGAACATGTTCCGGAAGCGCCGGAACATGTTCCGGAAGCACCGAAACATGTTCCGGAAGCGCCGGAACATGTTCCGGAAGCACCGGAACATGTTCCGGAAGCACCGGAACATGTTCCGGAAGCGCCGGATCATGTTCCGGAAGCACCGGAACATGTTCCGCAAGCACCGGAACATGTTCCGGAAGGACCGGAACATGTTCCGGAAGGACCAGAACATGTTCCGGAAGCGCCGGAACATGTTCCGGAAGCACCGGATCATGTTCCGGAAGCACCGGAACATTTTCCGGAAGGACCGGAACATGTTCCGAAAGCACCGGAACATGTTCCGGAAGGACCGGAACATGTTCCGGAAGCGCCAGAACATGTTCCGGAAGCACCGGATCATGTTCCGAAAGGACCGGAACATGTTCCGGAAGCGCCGGAACATGTTCCGGAAGCACGGGAACATGTTCCGGAAGCGCCGGAACATGTTCCGGAAGCGCCGGACCATGTTCCGGAAGCGCCGGACCATGTTCCGGATGCGCCGGACCATGTTCTGGAAGGACCGGAACATGTTCTGGTGCTTCCGGAACATGTTCAGGAAGCGCCGGAACATGTTCCGGAAGCACCGGATCATGTTCCGGACGCACCGGAACATGTTCCGGAAGCACCGGACCATGTTCCGGAAGCGCCGGAACATGTTCCGGAAGCACCGGAACATGTCACCGGAACATGTTCCGGAAGGACCGGAACATGTTCCGGAAGCACCGGAACATGTTCCGGAAGGGCCGGAACATGTTCCGGAAGCGCCGCAACATGTTCCGGAAGCACCGGAACATGTTCCGGAAGCACCGGAACATGTTCCGGAAGCGCCGGAACATGTTCCGGAAGCGCCAGAACATGTTCCGGAAGCGCCGGACCATGTTCCGGAAGCGCCGGACCATGTTCCGAAAGCACCAGAATATGTTCCGGAAGGACCGGAACATGTTCCGGTGCTTCCGGAACATGTTCCGGAAGCGCCGGAACATGTTCCGGAAGCACCGGATCATGTTCCGGAAGCACCGGAACATGTTCCGGAAGCACCGTTACACGTTCCGGAAGCGCCGGAACATGTTCCGGAAGCGCCGGACCATGTTCCGGAAGCGCCGGACCATGTTCCGGAAGCGCCGGACCATGTTCTGAAAGGACCGGAACATGTTCCGGCGCTTCCGGAACATGTTCCGGAAGCGCCGGAACATGTTCCGGAAGCACCGGATCATGTTCCGAAAGGACCGGAACATGTTCCGGAAGCGCCGGAACATGTTCCGGAAGCACGGGAACATGTTCCGGAACCGCCGGAACATGTTCCGGAAGCGCCGGACCATGTTCCGGAAGCGCCGGACCATGTTCCGGAAGCGCCGGACCATGTTCTGGAAGGACCGGAACATGTTCTGGTGCTTCCGGAACATGTTCCGGAAGCGCCGGAACATGTTCCGGAAGCACCGGATCATGTTCCGGACGCACCGGAACATGTTCCGGAAGCACCGGACCATGTTCCGGAAGCGCCGGAACATGTTCCGGAAGCACCGGAACATGTCACCGGAACATGTTCCGGAAGCGCCGGAACATGTTCCGGAAGCACCGGAACATGTTCCGGAAGGGCCGGAACATGTTCCGGAAGGGCCGGAACATGTTCCGGAAGCGCCGCAACATGTTCCGGAAGCACCGGAACATGTTCCGGAAGCACCGGAACATGTTCCGGAAGCGCCGGAACATGTTCCGGAAGCGCCGGAACATGTTCCGGAAGCGCCGGACCATGTTCCGAAAGCACCAGAATATGTTCCGGAAGGACCGGAACATGTTCCGGTGCTTCCGGAACATGTTCCGGAAGCGCCGGAACATGTTCCGGAAGCACCGGATCATGTTCCGGAAGCACCGGAACATGTTCCGGAAGCACCGTTACACGTTCCGGAAGCGCCGGAACATGTTCCGGAAGCGCCGGACCATGTTCCGGAAGCGCCGGACCATGTTCCGGAAGCGCCGGACCATGTTCTGAAAGGACCGGAACATGTTCCGGCGCTTCCGGAACATGTTCCGGAAGCGCCGGAACATGTTCCGGAAGCACCGGATCATGTTCCGGAAGCACCGGAACATGTTCCGGAAGCACCGGAACATGTTCCGGAAGGGCCGGAACATGTTCCGGAAGCACCGGAACATGTTCCGGAAGGGCCGGAACATGTTCCGGAAGGGCCGGAACATGTTCCGGAAGCGCCGAAACATGTTCCGGAAGCACCGGAACATTTTCCGGAAGCACCGGAACATGTTCCGCAAGCGCCGGAACATATTCCGGAAGCACCGGATCATGTTCCGGAAGGACCGGAACATGTTCCGGAAGCACCGGAACATGTTCCGCAAGCGCCGGAACATGTTCCGGAAGCACCGGAACATGTTCCGGAAGCGCCGGAACATGTTCCGGAAGCACCGGAACATGTTCCGGAAGGGCCGGAACATGTTCCGGAAGGGCCGGAACATGTTCCGGAAGCGCCGAAACATGTTCCCGAAGCACCGGAACATGTTCCGGAAGCACCGGAACATGTTCCGCAAGCGCCGGAACATGTTCCGGAAGCACCGGATCATGTTCCGGAAGGACCGGAACATGTTCCGAAAGCGCCGGAACATGTTCCGGAAGCACGGGAACATGGTCCGGAAGCGCCGGAACATGTTCCGGAAGCGCCGGAAGACCGGAACATGTTCCGGAAGCGCCGGAACATGTTCCGGAAGGACCGGAACATGTTCCGGAAGCGCCGGAACATGTTCCGGAAGCGCCGGAACATGTTCCGGAAGCGCCGGAACATGTTCCGGAAGGACCGGAACATGTTCCGGAAGCGCCGGAAGACCGGAACATGTTCCGGATGCACCGGAACATGTTCCGGAAGCACCGGAACATGTTCCGCAAGCGCCGGAACATGTTCTGGAAGCGCCGGAACATGTACCGGAAGCACCGGAACATGTTCCGGAAGCGCCAGAACATGTTCCGGAAGGACCGGAACATGTTCCGGAAGCGCCGGAAGACCGGAACATGTTCCGGAAGCACCGGAACATGTTCCGGAAGCACCGGAACATGTTCCGGAAGCGCCGGAACATGTTCCGGAAGCACCGGATCATGTTCCGGAAGGACCGGAACATGTTCCGGAAGCACGGGAACATGGTCCGGAAGCGCCGGAACATGTTCCGGAAGCGCCGGAAGACCGGAACATGTTCCGGAAGGACCGGAACATGTTCCGGAAGCGCCGGAACATGTTCCGGAAGCACCGGAACATGTTCCGGAAGCGCCGCAACATGTTCCGGAAGCGCCGGAACATGTTCCGGAAGCGCCGGAACATGGTCTGGAAGCGCCGGAACATGTACCGGAAGCACCGGAACATGTTCCGGAAGCACCGGAACATGTTCCGGAAGGACCCGATCATGTTCCGGAAGAACCGGAACATGTTCCGGAAGGACCGGAACATGTTCCGGAAGCACCGGAACATGTTCCGGAAGCGCCGGAACACGTTCCGGAAGGACCGGAACATGTTCCGGAAGCGCCGGAACATGTCCCGGAAGCACCGGAACATGTTCCGGAAGCGCCGGAACATGTTCCGGAAGCGCCGGTGCATGTTCCGGAAGGACCGGAACATGTTCCGGAAGCGCCGGAACATGTTCCGGAAGGACCCGAACATGTTCCGGAAGGACCGGAACATGTTCCGGAAGGACCGGAACATGTTCCGGAAGCGCCGGAACATGTTCCGGAAGCGCCGGAACGTGTTCCGGAAGGCCCGGAACATGTTCCGGAAGCGCCGGAACATGTTCCGGAAGCACCGGAACATGTTCCGGAAGCACCGGAACATGTTCCGGAAGGACCGGAACATGTTCCGGAAGGACCGGAACATGTTCCGGAAGCACCGGAACATGTTCCGGAAGAACCGGAACATGTTGCGGAAGCGCCGGAACATGTTCCGGAAGCACCGGAACATGTTCCGGAAGCGCCGGAACATGTTCCGGAAGCGCCGGAACATGTTCCGGAAGCACGGGAACATGTTCCGGAAGCGCCGGAACATGTTCCGGAAGCGCCGGAACATGTTCCGGAAGCACCGGAACATGTTCCGGAAGCACCGGAACATGTTCCGGAAGCGCCGGAACATGTTCCGGAAGCACCGGAACATGTTCCGGAAGGACCGGAACATGTTCCGGAAGGACCGGAACATGTTCCGGAAGCACCGGAACATGTTCCGGAAGCGCCGGAACATGTTCCGGAAGAACCGGAACATGTTCCGGAAGAACCGGAACATGTACCGGAAGCGCCGGAACATGTTGCGGAAGCGCCGGAACATGTTCCGGAAGCACCGGAACATGTTCCGGAAGCGCCGGAACATGTTCCGGAAGCGCCGGAACATGTTCCGGAAGCACGGGAACATGTTCCGGAAGCGCCGGAACATGTTCCGGAAGCGCCGGAACATGTTCCGGAAGGACCGGAACATGTTCCGGAAGGACCGGAACATGTTCCGGAAGCGCCGGAAGACCGGAACATGTTCCGGAAGCACCGGAACATGTTCCGGAAGCGCCGGAACATGTTCCGGAAGCGCCGGAACATGTTCCGGAAGCACCGGAACATGTTCCGGAAGCGCCGGAACATGTTCCGGAAGCGCCGGAACATGTTGCGGAAGCACCGGAACATGTTCCGGAAGCGCCGGATCATGTTCCGCAAGCACCGGAACATGTTCCGCAAGCACCGGAACATGTTCCGGAAGGACCGGAACATGTTCCGGAAGCGCCGGAACATGTTCCGGAAGCACCGGAACATGTTCCGGAAGCGCCGGAACATGTTCCGGAAGCACCGGAACATGTTCCGGAAGCGCCGGAACATGTTCCGGAAGGACCAGAACATGTTCCGGAAGCGCCGGAACATGTTCCGGAAGCACCGGATCATGTTCCGGAAGCACCGGAACATTTTCCGGAAGGACCGGAACATGTTCCGAAAGCACCGGAACATGTTCCGGAAGGACCGGAACATGTTCCGGAAGCGCCGGAACATGTTCCGGAAGGACCGGAACATGTTCCGGAAGCGCCGGAACATGTTCCGGAAGAACCGGAACATGTTCCGGAAGGACCGGAACATGTTCCGGAAGCGCTGGAACATGTTCCGGAAGCGCCGGAACATGTTCCGGAAGCGCCGGAACATGTTCCCGAAGGACCAGAACATGTTCCGCAAGCACCGGAACATGTTCCGGAACCACCGGAACACGTTCCGGAAGGGCCGGAACATGTTCCGGAAGCGCCGGAACATGTTTCGGAAGCGCCGGAACATGTTCCGGAAGCGCCGGAACATGTCCGGAAGCGCCGGAACATGTTCCGGAAGCACCGGAACATGTTCCGGAAGCGCCGGAAGATGTTCCGGAAGCACCGGAACATGTTCCGGAAGGACCGGAACATGTTCCGAAAGCACCGGAACATGTTCCGGAAGGACCGGAACATGTTCCCGAAGGACCGGAACATGTTCCGGAAGCACCGGAACATGTTCCGGAAGGACCGGAACATGTTCCAGAAGGACCGGAACATGTTCCGGAAGCGCCGGAACATGTTCTGGAAGCACCGGAACATGTCCCGGAAGCGCCGGAATATGTTCCGGAAGCACCGGAACATGTTCCGGAAGGACCGGAACATGTTCCAGAAGGACCGGAACATGTTCCGAAAGCACCGGAACATGTTCCGGAAGGACCGGAACATGTTCCGGAAGCACCGGAACATGTTCCCAAAGCACCGGAACATGTCCCGGAAGCACCGGAACATGTTCCGGAAGGACCGGAACATGTTCCGGAAGCACCGGAACATGTTGCGGAAGGACCGGAACATGTTCCGATGCTTCCGGAACATGTTCCGGAAGCACCGGAACATGTTCCGAAAGCACCGGAACATGTTCCGGAAGCACCGGAACATGTTCCGGAAGCACCGGAACATGTTCCGGAAGCGCCGGAACATGTTCCGGAAGCACCGGAACATGTTCCGGAAGCGCCAGAACATGTTCCGGAAGCACCGGAACATGTTCCGGAAGCACCGGAACATGTTCCGGAAGGACCGGAACATGTTCCGGAAGCGCCGGAACATGTTCCGGAAGCCCCGGAACATGTTCCGGAAGGACCGGAACATGTTCCAGAAGGACCGGAACATGTTTCGGAAGGACCGGAACATGTTCCGGAAGCACCTGAACATGTTCCGGAAGCGCCGGAACATGTTCTGGAAGCACCGGAACATGTTCCGGAAGGACCGGATCATGTTCCGAAAGCACCGGAACATGTTCCGGAAGCACCGGAACATGTTCCGGAAGCGCCGGAACACGTTCCGGAAGCGCCGGAACGTGTTCTGGAAGCACCGGAACATGTTCCGGAAGCACCGGAACATGTTCCGGAAGCGCCGGAACATGTTCCGGAAGCACCGGAACATGTTCCGGAAGGACCGGAACATGTTCCGGAAGCACCGGAACATGTTCCGAAAGCACCGGAACATGTTCCGAAAGCACCGGAACATGTTCCGGAAGCGCCGGAACATGTTCCGGAAGCGCCGGAACATGTTCCGGAAGCGCCGGAACATGTTACGGGAGGCCCGGAACATGTGCCGGAAGGACCTGAACTTGTTCCGGAAGCACCGGAACATGTTCCGGGAGCGCCGGAACATGTTCCGGAAGCACCGGAACATGTTCCGGAAGCGCCGGAACATGTTCCGGAAGCCCCAGAACATGTTCCGGAAGGACCGGAACATGTTCCGGAAGCACCGGAACATTTTCCGGGAGGACCGGAACAAATTCGGGAAGCGCCGGAACATGTTCCGGAAGCACCGGAACATGTTCCGGAAGCGCCGGAACATGTTCCGGAAGCACCGGAACATTTTCCGGGAGGACCGGAACAAATTCTGGAAGCGCCGGAACATGTTCCGGAAGCACCGGAACATGTTCCGGAAGCGCCGGAACATGTTCCGGAAGGACTGGAACATGTTCCGGAAGCACCGGAACATGTTCCGAAAGCACCGCAACATGTTCCGGAAGCACCGGAACATGTTCCAGAAGCACCGGAACATGTTCCGAAAGCACCGGAACATGTTCCGGAAGCGCCGGAACATGTTCCGGAAGCACCGGAACATGTTCCGGAAGGACCGGAACATGTTCCGGAAGGACCGGAACATGTTCCGGAAGGACCGGAACATGTTCCGAAAGCACCGGAACATGTACCGGAAGCACCGGAACATGTTCCGGAAGCACCGGAACATGTTCCGGAAGCGCCGGAACATGTTCCGGAAGCGCCGGAACATGTTCCGGAAGCACCGGAACATGTTCCGGAAGCGCCGGAACATGTTCCGGAAGCACCGGAACATGTTCCGGAAGCACCGGAACATGTTCCGGAAGGACCGGAACATGTTCCGGAAGCACGGGAACATGTTCCGGAAGCACCGGAACATGTTCCGGAAGCAGCGGAACATTTTCCGGAAGCAGCGGAACATGTTCCGGAAGCGCCGGAACATGTTCCGGAAGGACTGGATCATGTTCCGGAAGCGCCGGAACATGTTCCGGAAGCACCCGAACATGTTCCGGAAGGACCGGAACATGTTCCGGAAGCACCGGAAGATTTTCCGGAAGCACCGGAACATGTTCCGGAAGCCCCGGAACACGTTCCGGAAGCACCGGAACACGTTCCGGAAGCGCCGGAACATGTTCCGAAAGCACCGGAATATGTTCCAGAAGCACCGGAATATGTTCCGGAAGCACCGGAACATGTTCCGGAAGGACCGGAACATGTTCCGGAAGCGCCAGAACATGTTCCGGAAGCGCCGGAACATGTTCCGGAAGGACCGGAACATGTTCCGGAAGCACCGGAACATGTTCCGAAAGCACCGGAACATGTTCCGAAAGCACCGGAACATGTTCCGGAAGGACCGGAACATGTTCCGGAAGCGCCGGAACACGTTCCGGAAGCGCCGGAACATGTTCCGGAAGCGCCGGAACATGTTCCGGGAGGCCCGGAACATGTGCCGGAAGGACCTGAACTTGTTCCGGAAGCACCCGAACATGTTCCGGGAGCGCCGGAACATGTTCCGGAAGCACCGGAACATGTTCCGGAAGCGCCGGAACATGTTCCGGAAGCCCCAGAACATGTTCCGGAAGGACCGGAACATGTTCCGGAAGGACCGGAACATTTTCCGGAAGGACCAGAACAAATTCTGGAAGCGCCGGAACATGTTCCGGAAGCACCGGAACATGTTCCGGAAGCGCCGGAACATGTTCCGGAAGGACTGGAACATGTTCCGGAAGCACCGGAACATGTTCCGAAAGCACCGGAACATGTTCCGGAAGCACCGGAACATGTTCCAGAAGCACCGGAACATGTTCCGAAAGCACCGGAACATGTTCCGGAAGCGCCGGAACATGTTCCGGAAGCACCGGAACATGTTCCGGAAGCACCGGAACATGTTCCGGAAGCACCGGAACATGTTCCGGAAGGACCGGAACATGTTCCGAAAGCACCGGAACATGTACCGGAAGCACCGGAACATGTTCCGGAAGCACCGGAACATGTTCCGGTGCTTCCGGAACATGTTCCGGAAGCGCCGGAACATGTTCCGGAAGCACCGGAACATGTTCCGGAAGCACCGGAACATGTTCCGGAAGGACCGGAACATGTTCCGGAAGGACCGGAACATGTTCCGGAAGGACCGGAACATGTTCCGAAAGCACCGGAACATGTACCGGAAGCACCGGAACATGTTCCGGAAGCACCGGAACATGTTCCGGAAGCGCCGGAACATGTTCCGGAAGCGCCGGAACATGTTCCGGAAGCACCGGAACATGTTCCGGAAGCGCCGGAACATGTTCCGGAAGCACCGGAACATGTTCCGGAAGCACCGGAACATGTTCCGGAAGGACCGGAACATGTTCCGGAAGCACGGGAACATGTTCCGGAAGCACCGGAACATGTTCCGGAAGCAGCGGAACATTTTCCGGAAGCAGCGGAACATGTTCCGGAAGCGCCGGAACATGTTCCGGAAGGACTGGATCATGTTCCGGAAGCGCCGGAACATGTTCCGGAAGCACCCGAACATGTTCCGGAAGGACCGGAACATGTTCCGGAAGCACCGGAAGATTTTCCGGAAGCACCGGAACATGTTCCGGAAGCCCCGGAACACGTTCCGGAAGCACCGGAACACGTTCCGGAAGCGCCGGAACATGTTCCGAAAGCACCGGAATATGTTCCAGAAGCACCGGAATATGTTCCGGAAGCACCGGAACATGTTCCGGAAGGACCGGAACATGTTCCGGAAGCGCCAGAACATGTTCCGGAAGCGCCGGAACATGTTCCGGAAGGACCGGAACATGTTCCGGAAGCACCGGAACATGTTCCGAAAGCACCGGAACATGTTCCGAAAGCACCGGAACATGTTCCGGAAGGACCGGAACATGTTCCGGAAGCGCCGGAACACGTTCCGGAAGCGCCGGAACATGTTCCGGAAGCGCCGGAACATGTTCCGGGAGGCCCGGAACATGTGCCGGAAGGACCTGAACTTGTTCCGGAAGCACCCGAACATGTTCCGGGAGCGCCGGAACATGTTCCGGAAGCACCGGAACATGTTCCGGAAGCGCCGGAACATGTTCCGGAAGCCCCAGAACATGTTCCGGAAGGACCGGAACATGTTCCGGAAGGACCGGAACATTTTCCGGAAGGACCAGAACAAATTCTGGAAGCGCCGGAACATGTTCCGGAAGCACCGGAACATGTTCCGGAAGCGCCGGAACATGTTCCGGAAGGACTGGAACATGTTCCGGAAGCACCGGAACATGTTCCGAAAGCACCGGAACATGTTCCGGAAGCACCGGAACATGTTCCAGAAGCACCGGAACATGTTCCGAAAGCACCGGAACATGTTCCGGAAGCGCCGGAACATGTTCCGGAAGCACCGGAACATGTTCCGGAAGCACCGGAACATGTTCCGGAAGCACCGGAACATGTTCCGGAAGGACCGGAACATGTTCCGAAAGCACCGGAACATGTACCGGAAGCACCGGAACATGTTCCGGAAGCACCGGAACATGTTCCGGTGCTTCCGGAACATGTTCCGGAAGCGCCGGAACATGTTCCGGAAGCACCGGAACATGTTCCGGAAGCACCGGAACATGTTCCGGAAGCACCGGAACATGTTCCGAAAGCACCGGAACATGTTCCGGAAGCACCGGAACATGTTCCGGAAGGACCGGAACATGTTCCGGAAGCACCGGAACATGTTCCGGAAGCACGGGAACATGTTCCGGAAGCACCGGAACATGTTCCGGAAGCACCGGAACATTTTCCGGAAGCAGCAGAACATGTTCCGGAAGCGCCGGAACACGTTCCGGAAGCGCCGGAACATGTTCCGGAAGGACCGGATCATGTTCCGGAAGCGCCGGAACATGTTCCGGAAGCACCCGAACATGTTCCGGAAGGACCGGAAGATTTTCCGGAAGCACCGGAACATGTTCCGGAAGCCCCGGAACACGTTCCGGAAGCACCGGAACACGTTCCGGAAGCGCCGGAACATGTTCCGAAAGCACCGGAATATGTTCCGGAAGCACCGGAATATGTTCCGGAAGCACCGGAACATGTTCCGGAAGGACCGGAACATGTTCCGGAAGCGCCGGAACATGTTCCGGAAGCGCCGGAACATGTTCCGGAAGCACCGGAACATGTTCCGGAAGCGCCGGAACATGTTCCGGAAGCACCGCAACACGTTGCGGAAGCGCCGGAACATGTTCCGGAAGCGCCGGAACATGTTCCGAAAGGACCGGAACATGTTCCGGAAGCACCGGAACACGTTCCGAAAGCACCGGAACATGTTCCGGAAGCGCCGGAACATGTTCCGGAAGAACCGGAACATGTTCCGATGCTTCCGGAACATGTTCCGGAAGCACCGGAACATGTTCCGGAAGCGCCGGAACATGTTCCGGAAGCACCGGAACATGTTCCGGAAGCGCCGGAACATGTTCCGGAAGGACCGGAACATGTTCCGAAAGCACCGGAACATGTTCCGGAAGCACCGGAACATGTTCCGGAAGTCACGGAACATGTTTCGGAAGCGCCGGAACATGTTCCGGAAGCGCCGGAACATGTTCCAGAAGGACCGGAACATGTTCCGGAAGCACCGGAACATGTTCCGAAAGCACCGGAACATGTTCCGGAAGTCCCGGAACATGTTCCGGAAGCGCCGGAACATGTTCCGGAAGCGCCGGAACATGTTCCGGAAGGACCAAAACATGTTCCGGAAGCACCGGAACATGTTCCGAAAGCACCGGAACATGTTCCGGAAGCACCGGAACATGTTCCGGAAGCGCCGGAACATGTTCCGGAAGGACCGGAACATGTTCCGGAAGCGCCAGAACATGTTCCGGAAGCGCCGGAACATGTTCCGGAAGGACCGGAACATGTTCCGGAAGCACCGGAACATGTTCCGAAAGCACCGGAACATGTTCCGAAAGCACCAGAACATGTTCCGGAAGGACCGGAACATGTTCCGGAAGCGCCGGAACACGTTCCGGAAGCGCCGGAACATGTTCCGGAAGCGCCGGAACATGTTCCGGGAGGCCCGGAACATGTGCCGGAAGGACCTGAACTTGTTCCGGAAGCACCGGATTATGTTCCGGGAGCGCCGGAACATGTTCCGGAAGCACCGGAACATGTTCCGGAAGCGCCGGAACATGTTCTGGAAGCCCCAGAACATGTTCCGGAAGGACCGGAACATGTTCCGGAAGGACCGGAACATTTTCCGGAAGGACCAGAACAAATTCTGGAAGCGCCGGAACATGTTCCGGAAGCACCGGAACATGTTCCGGAAGCGCCGGAACATGTTCCGGAAGGACTGGAACATGTTCCGGAAGCACCGGAACATGTTCCGAAAGCACCGGAACATGTTCCGGAAGCACCGGAACATGTTCCAGAAGCACCGGAACATGTTCCGAAAGCACCGGAACATGTTCCGGAAGCGCCGGAACATGTTCCGGAAGCACCGGAACATGTTCCGGAAGCACCGGAACATGTTCCGGAAGCACCGGAACATGTTCCGGAAGCACCGGAACATGTTCCGGAAGCGCCGGAACATGTACCGGAAGCACCGGAACATGTTCCGGAAGCACCGGAACATGTTCCGGTGCTTCCGGAACATGTTCCGGAAGCGCCGGAACATGTTCCGGAAGCACCGGAACATGTTCCGGAAGCACCGGAACATGTTCCGGAAGCACGGGAACATGTTCCGGAAGCACCGGAACATGTTCCGGAAGCACCGGAACATTTTCCGGAAGCAGCAGAACATGTTCCGGAAGCGCCGGAACACGTTCCGGAAGCGCCGGAACATGTTCCGGAAGGACCGGATCATGTTCCGGAAGCGCCGGAACATGTTCCGGAAGCACCCGAACATGTTCCGGAAGGACCGGAAGATTTTCCGGAAGCACCGGAACATGTTCCGGAAGCCCCGGAACACGTTCCGGAAGCACCGGAACACGTTCCGGAAGCGCCGGAACATGTTCCGAAAGCACCGGAATATGTTCCGGAAGCACCGGAATATGTTCCGGAAGCACCGGAACATGTTCCGGAAGGACCGGAACATGTTCCGGAAGCGCCGGAACATGTTCCGGAAGCGCCGGAACATGTTCCGGAAGCACCGGAACATGTTCCGGAAGCGCCGGAACATGTTCTGGAAGCACCGCAACACGTTGCGGAAGCGCCGGAACATGTTCCGGAAGCGCCGGAACATGTTCCGAAAGGACCGGAACATGTTCCGGAAGCACCGGAACACGTTCCGAAAGCACCGGAACATGTTCCGGAAGCACCGGAACATGTTCCGGAAGCGCCGGAACATGTTCCGGAAGCACCGGAACATGTTCCGGAAGCACCGGAACATGTTCCGGAAGCGCCGGAACATGTTCCGGAAGGACCGGAGCATGTTCCGAAAGCACCGGAACATGTTCCGGAAGCACCGGAACATGTTCCGGAAGTCACGGAACATGTTCCGGAAGCGCCGGAACATGTTCCGGAAGCGCCGGAACATGTTCCAGAAGGACCGGAACATGTTCCGGAAGCACCGGAACATGTTCCGAAAGCACCGGAACATGTTCCGGAAGTCCCGGAACATGTTCCGGAAGCGCCGGAACATGTTCCGGAAGCGCCGGAACATGTTCCGGAAGGACCAAAACATGTTCCGGAAGCACCGGAACATGTTCCGAAAGCACCGGAACATGTTCCGGAAGCACCGGAACATGTTCCGAAAGCACCGGAACATGTTCCGGAAGCGCCGGAACATGTTCCGGAAGGACCGGAACATGTTCCGGAAGCACCGGAACATGTTCCGGAAGCACCGGAACATGTTCCGGAAGCACCGGAACATGTTCCGAAAGCACCAGAACGTGTTCCGGAAGCACCGGAACATGTTCCGGAAGCACCGGAACATGTTCCGGAAGCACCGGAACATGTTCCGGAAGCGCCGGAACATGTTCCGGAAGCACCGGAACATGTTCCGGAAGTACCGGAACATGTTCCGGAAGCGCCGGAACATGTTCCGGAAGCGCCGGAACATGTTCCGGAAGGACCGGAACATGTTCCGGAAGCACCGGAACATGTTCCGGAAGCACCGGAACATGTTCCGGAAGCACCGGAACATGTTCCGAAAGCACCGGAACATGTTACGGAAGCACCGGAACATGTTCCGGAAGCGCCGGAACATGTTCCGGAAGCACCGGAACATGTTCCAATGCTTCCGGAACATGTTCCGGAAGCACCGGATCATGTTTGGGAAGCACCAGAACATGTTCCGGAAGGACCGGAACATGTTCCGGACGCACCGGATCATGTTCCGGAAGCACCCGAACATTTTCCGGAAGCACCGGAACATGTTCCGGAAGCGCCGGAACACGTTCCGGAAGCGCCGGAACATGTTCCGGAAGGACCGGAATATGTTCCGGAAGCACCGGAACATGTTCCGGAAGGACCGGAACATGTTCCGGAAGCCCCGGAACATGTTCCGGAAGCACCGGAACACGTTGCGGAAGCGCCGGAACATGTTCCGGAAGCGCCGGAACATGTTCCGGAAGGACCGGAACATGTTCCGAAAGCACCGGAACATGTTCCGAAAGCACCGGAACATGTTCCGGAAGGGCCGGAACATGTTCCGGAAGCGCCGGAACATGTTCCGGAAGGACCGGAACATGTTCCGGAAGCGCCGGAACATGTTCCGGAAGGACCGGAACATGTTCCGAAAGCACCGGAACATGTTCCGGAAGCACCGGAACATGTTCCGGAACGACCGGAACATGTTCCGGAAGCACCGGAACATGTTCCGAAAGCACCAGAACGTGTTCCGGAAGCACCGGAACATGCCCCAGAAGCACCGGAACATGTTCCGGAAGCGCCGGAACATGTTCCGGAAGCACCGGAACATGTTCCAATGCTTCCGGAACATGTTTCGGAAGCACCGGATCATGTTCCGGAAGCACCGGAACACGTTCCGGAAGCGCCGGAACATGTTCCGGGAGCACCGGAATATGTTCCGGAAGCACCGGAACATTTTCCGGAAGGACCGGAACATGTTCCGGAAGCGCCGGAACATGTTCCGGAAGGACTGGAACATGTTCCGGAAGGACCGGAACATGTTCTGAAAGCACCGGAACATGTTCCGAAAGCACCGGAACATGTTCCGAAAGCACCGGAACATGTTCCGGAAGCACCGGAACACGTTGCGGAAGCGCCGGAACATGTTCCGGAAGCGCCGGAACATGTTCCGGAAGGACCGGAACATGTTCCGAAAGCACCGGAACATGTTCCGAAAGCACCGGAACATGTTCCGGAAGGGCCGGAACATGTTCCGGAAGCGCCGGAACATGTTCCGGAAGCGCCGGAACATGTTCCGGAAGGACCGGAACATGTTCCGAAAGCACCGGAACATGTTCCGGAAGCACCGGAACATGTTCCGGAACGACCGGAACATGTTCCGGAATGACCGGAACATGTTCCGAAAGCACCGGAACATGTTCCGGAAGCGCCGGAACATGTTCCGGAAGGACCGGAACATGTTCCGGAAGGACCGGAACATGTTCCGGAAGCGCCGGAACATGTTCCGGAAGCACCGGAACATGTTCCAAAAGCACCGGAACATGTTCCGAAAGCACCGGAACATGTTCCGGAAGCGCCGGAACATGTTCCGGAAGCGCCGGAACATGTTCCGGAAGCACCGGAACATGCCCCGGAAGCACCGGAACATGTTCCGGAAGCACCGGAACATGTTCCGGAAGCACCGGAACATGTTCCGGAAGCACCGGAACATGTTCCGGAAGCACCGGAACATGTTCCGGAAGCACCGGAACATGTTCCGGAAGCGCCGGAACATGTTCCGGAAGCACCGCAACACGTTGCGGAAGCGCCGGAACATGTTCCGGAAGCGCCGGAACATGTTCCGAAAGGACCGGAACATGTTCCGGAAGCACCGGAACACGTTCCGAAAGCACCGGAACATGTTCCGGAAGCACCGGAACATGTTCCGGAAGCGCCGGAACATGTTCCGGAAGCACCGGAACATGTTCCGGAAGCACCGGAACATGTTCCGGAAGCGCCGGAACATGTTCCGGAAGGACCGGAGCATGTTCCGAAAGCACCGGAACATGTTCCGGAAGCACCGGAACATGTTCCGGAAGTCACGGAACATGTTCCGGAAGCGCCGGAACATGTTCCGGAAGCGCCGGAACATGTTCCAGAAGGACCGGAACATGTTCCGGAAGCACCGGAACATGTTCCGAAAGCACCGGAACATGTTCCGGAAGTCCCGGAACATGTTCCGGAAGCGCCGGAACATGTTCCGGAAGCGCCGGAACATGTTCCGGAAGGACCAAAACATGTTCCGGAAGCACCGGAACATGTTCCGAAAGCACCGGAACATGTTCCGGAAGCACCGGAACATGTTCCGAAAGCACCGGAACATGTTCCGGAAGCGCCGGAACATGTTCCGGAAGGACCGGAACATGTTCCGGAAGCACCGGAACATGTTCCGGAAGCACCGGAACATGTTCCGAAAGCACCAGAACGTGTTCCGGAAGCACCGGAACATGTTCCGGAAGCACCGGAACATGTTCCGGAAGCACCGGAACATGTTCCGGAAGCGCCGGAACATGTTCCGGAAGCACCGGAACATGTTCCGGAAGTACCGGAACATGTTCCGGAAGCGCCGGAACATGTTCCGGAAGCGCCGGAACATGTTCCGGAAGGACCGGAACATGTTCCGGAAGCACCGGAACATGTTCCGGAAGCACCGGAACATGTTCCGGAAGCACCGGAACATGTTCCGAAAGCACCGGAACATGCCCCAGAAGCACCGGAACATGTTCCGGAAGCGCCGGAACATGTTCCGGAAGCACCGGAACATGTTCCAATGCTTCCGGAACATGTTCCGGAAGCACCGGATCATGTTTGGGAAGCACCAGAACATGTTCCGGAAGGACCGGAACATGTTCCGGAAGCACCGGATCATGTTCCGGAAGCACCCGAACATTTTCCGGAAGCACCGGAACATGTTCCGGAAGCGCCGGAACACGTTCCGGAAGCGCCGGAACATGTTCCGGAAGGACCGGAATATGTTCCGGAAGCACCGGAACATGTTCCGGAAGGACCGGAACATGTTCCGGAAGCCCCGGAACATGTTCCGGAAGCACCGGAACACGTTGCGGAAGCGCCGGAACATGTTCCGGAAGCGCCGGAACATGTTCCGGAAGGACCGGAACATGTTCCGAAAGCACCGGAACATGTTCCGAAAGCACCGGAACATGTTCCGGAAGGGCCGGAACATGTTCCGGAAGCGCCGGAACATGTTCCGGAAGGACCGGAACATGTTCCGGAAGCGCCGGAACATGTTCCGGAAGGACCGGAACATGTTCCGAAAGCACCGGAACATGTTCCGGAAGCACCGGAACATGTTCCGGAACGACCGGAACATGTTCCGGAAGCACCGGAACATGTTCCGAAAGCACCAGAACGTGTTCCGGAAGCACCGGAACATGCCCCAGAAGCACCGGAACATGTTCCGGAAGCGCCGGAACATGTTCCGGAAGCACCGGAACATGTTCCAATGCTTCCGGAACATGTTTCGGAAGCACCGGATCATGTTCCGGAAGCACCGGAACACGTTCCGGAAGCGCCGGAACATGTTCCGGGAGCACCGGAATATGTTCCGGAAGCACCGGAACATTTTCCGGAAGGACCGGAACATGTTCCGGAAGCGCCGGAACATGTTCCGGAAGGACTGGAACATGTTCCGGAAGGACCGGAACATGTTCTGAAAGCACCGGAACATGTTCCGAAAGCACCGGAACATGTTCCGAAAGCACCGGAACATGTTCCGGAAGCACCGGAACACGTTGCGGAAGCGCCGGAACATGTTCCGGAAGCGCCGGAACATGTTCCGGAAGGACCGGAACATGTTCCGAAAGCACCGGAACATGTTCCGAAAGCACCGGAACATGTTCCGGAAGGGCCGGAACATGTTCCGGAAGCGCCGGAACATGTTCCGGAAGCGCCGGAACATGTTCCGGAAGGACCGGAACATGTTCCGAAAGCACCGGAACATGTTCCGGAAGCACCGGAACATGTTCCGGAACGACCGGAACATGTTCCGGAATGACCGGAACATGTTCCGAAAGCACCGGAACATGTTCCGGAAGCGCCGGAACATGTTCCGGAAGGACCGGAACATGTTCCGGAAGGACCGGAACATGTTCCGGAAGCGCCGGAACATGTTCCGGAAGCACCGGAACATGTTCCAAAAGCACCGGAACATGTTCCGAAAGCACCGGAACATGTTCCGGAAGCGCCGGAACATGTTCCGGAAGCGCCGGAACATGTTCCGGAAGCACCGGAACATGCCCCGGAAGCACCGGAACATGTTCCGGAAGCACCGGAACATGTTCCGGAAGCACCGGAACATGTTCCGGAAGCACCGGAACATGTTCCGGAAGCACCGGAACATGTTCCGGAAGCACCGGAACATGTTCCGATGCTTCCGGAACATGTTCCGGAAGCACCGGATCATGTTCCGGAAGCACCGGAACATGTTCCGGAAGGACCGGAACATGTTCCGGAAGCACCAGAACATTTTCCGGAAGCACCGGAACATGTTCCGGAAGCGCCGGAACATGTTCCGGAAGCGCCAGAACATGTTCCGGAACCGCCGGAACATGTTCCGGAAGCGCCGGAACATGCCCCGGAAGCACCAGAACATGTTCCGGAAGCGCCGGAACATGTTCCGGAAGCACCGGAACATGTTCCGAAAGCACCGGAACATGTTCCGGAAGCACCAAAACATGTTCCGAAAGCACTGGAACATGTTCCGGAAGCACCGGAACATGTTCCGGAAGCACCGGAACATGTTCCGGAAGCACCGGAACATGCCCCGGAAGCACCAGAACATGTTCCGGAACCGCCGGAACATGTTCCGGAAGCACCGGAACATGTTCCGGAAGCGCCGGAACATGTTCCGGAAGCGCCGGAACATGTTCCGGAAGCGCCGGAACATGTTCCGGAAGCACCGGAACATGTTCCGAAAGCACCGGAACATGTTCCGGAAGCACCGGAACATGTTCCGGAAGGACCGGAACATGTTCCGGAAGCACCGGAACATGTTCCGGAAGCACGGGAACATGTTCCGGAAGCACCGGAACATGTTCCGGAAGCACCGGAACATTTTCCGGAAGCAGCGGAACATGTTCCGGAAGCGCCGGAACACGTTCCGGAAGCGCCGGAACATGTTCCGGAAGGACCGGATCATGTTCCGGAAGCGCCGGAACATGTTCCGGAAGCACCCGAACATGTTCCGGAAGGACCGGAACATGTTCCGGAAGCACCGGAAGATTTTCCGGAAGCACCGGAACATGTTCCGGAAGCCCCGGAACACGTTCCGGAAGCACCGGAACACGTTCCGGAAGCGCCGGAACATGTTCCGGAAGCACC
Organism: Eutreptiella sp. 'Long Island Sound 2002'; assembly: GCA_964036045.1. NCBI lineage: Eukaryota > Euglenozoa > Euglenophyceae > Eutreptiales > Eutreptiaceae > Eutreptiella > Eutreptiella sp. 'Long Island Sound 2002'. The sequence goes on from OZ038381.1 coordinate 16,457,177, forward strand.
GGAACATTTTCCGGAAGCACCGGAATATGTTCCAGAAGCACCGGAATATGTTCCGGAAGCACCGGAACATGTTCCGGAAGGACCGGAACATGTTCCGGAAGCGCCAGAACATGTTCCGGAAGCGCCGGAACATGTTCCGGAAGGACCGGAACATGTTCCGGAAGCACCGGAACATGTTCCGAAAGCACCGGAACATGTTCCGAAAGCACCGGAACATGTTCCGGAAGGACCGGAACATGTTCCGGAAGCGCCGGAACACGTTCCGGAAGCGCCGGAACATGTTCCGGAAGCGCCGGAACATGTTCCGGGAGGCCCGGAACATGTGCCGGAAGGACCTGAACTTGTTCCGGAAGCACCGGAACATGTTCCGGGAGCGCCGGAACATGTTCCGGAAGCACCGGAACATGTTCCGGAAGCGCCGGAACATGTTCCGGAAGCCCCAGAACATGTTCCGGAAGGACCGGAACATGTTCCGGAAGGACCGGAACATTTTCCGGAAGGACCAGAACGAATTCTGGAAGCGCCGGAACATGTTCCGGAAGCACCGGAACATGTTCCGGAAGCGCCGGAACATGTTCCGGAAGGACTGGAACATGTTCCGGAAGCACCGGAACATGTTCCGAAAGCACCGGAACATGTTCCGGAAGCACCGGAACATGTTCCAGAAGCACCGGAACATGTTCCGAAAGCACCGGAACATGTTCCGGAAGCGCCGGAACATGTTCCGGAAGCACCGGAACATGTTCCGGAAGCACCGGAACATGTTCCGGAAGCACCGGAACATGTTCCGAAAGCACCGGAACATGTACCGGAAGCACGGGAACATGTTCCGGAAGCACCGGAACATGTTCCGGAAGCACCGGAACATGTTCCGGAAGCACGGGAACATGTTCCGGAAGCACCGGAACATGTTCCGGAAGCACCGGAACATTTTCCGGAAGCAGCGGAACATGTTCCGGAAGCGCCGGAACACGTTCCGGAAGCGCCGGAACATGTTCCGGAAGGACCGGATCATGTTCCGGAAGCGCCGGAACATGTTCCGGAAGCACCCGAACATGTTCCGGAAGGACCGGAACATGTTCCGGAAGCACCGGAAGATTTTCCGGAAGCACCGGAACATGTTCCGGAAGCCCCGGAACACGTTCCGGAAGCACCGGAACACGTTCCGGAAGCGCCGGAACATGTTCCGAAAGCACCGGAATATGTTCCGGAAGCACCGGAATATGTTCCGGAAGCACCGGAACATGTTCCGGAAGGACCGGAACATGTTCCGGAAGCGCCGGAACATGTTCCGGAAGCGCCGGAACATGTTCCGGAAGCACCGGAACATGTTCCGGAAGCGCCGGAACATGTTCCGGAAGGACCGGAACATGTTCCGGAAGCACCGGAACATGTTCCGAAAGCACAGGAACATGTTCCGGAAGCACCGGAACATGTTCCGGAAGCACCGCAACACGTTGCGGAAGCGCCGGAACATGTTCCGGAAGCGCCGGAACATGTTCCGAAAGGACCGGAACATTTTCCGGAAGCACCGGAACACGTTCCGAAAGCACCGGAACATGTTCCGGAAGCGCCGGAACATGTTCCGGAAGGACCGGAACATGTTCCGATGCTTCCGGAACATGTTCCGGAAGCACCGGAACATGTTCCGGAAGCACCGGAACATGTTCCGGAAGCGCCGGAACATGTTCCGGAAGCACCGGAACATGTTCCGGAACCACCGGAACATGTTCCGGAAGCACCAAAACATGTTCCGAAAGCACTGGAACATGTTCCGGAAGCACCGGAACATGTTCCGGAAGCACCGGAACATGCCCCGGAAGCACCAGAACATGTTCCGGAACCGCCGGAACATGTTCCGGAAGCACCGGAACATGTTCCGGAAGCGCCGGAACATGTTCCGGAAGCACCGGAACATGTTCCGATGCTTCCGGAACATGTTCCGGAAGCGCCGGAACATGTTCCGGAAGCACCGGAACATGCCCCGGAAGCACCGGAACATGTTCCGAAAGCACCGGAACATGTTCCGAAAGCACCGGAACATGTTCCGGAAGCACCGGAACATGTTCCGGAAGCGCCGGAACATGTTCCGGAAGCACCGGAACATGTTCCGGAAGCGCCGGAACATGTTCCGGAAGCACCGGAACATGTTCCGGAAGGACTGGAACATGTTCCGGAAGCACCGGAACATGTTCCGGAAGGACCGGAACATGTTCCGGAAGCACCAGAGCATGTTCCGGAAGCACCGGAACATTTTCCGGAAGCACCGGAACATGTTCCGGAAGCGCCGGAACATGTTCCGGAAGCGCCGGAACATGTTCCGGAAGCGCCGGAACATGTTCCAGAAGCGCCGGAACATGCCCCGGAAGCACCAGAACATGTTCCGGAAGCACCGGAACATGTTCCGAAAGCACCGGAACATGTTCCGGAAGCACCAAAACATGTTCCGAAAGCACTGGAACATGTTCCGGAAGCACCGGAACATGTTCCGGAAGCACCGGAACATGTTCCGGAAGCACCGGAACATGCCCCGGAAGCACCAGAACATGTTCCGGAACCGCCGGAACATGTTCCGGTGCTTCCGGAACATGTTCCGGAAGGACCGGAACATGTTCCGGAGGCACCGGAACATGTTCCGGAAGGACCGGAACATGTTCCGGAGGCACCAGAAACATGTTCCGGAATCGCCGGAACATGTTCCGGAAGCACCGGAATATGTTCCGGAAGCACCGGAACATGTTCCGGAAGCGCCGGAACATGTTCCGGAAGGACCGGAACATGTTCCGGAAGCACCGGAACATGTTCCGGAAGCACCGGAACACGTTCCGGAAGCGCCGGAACACGTTCCGGAAGCGCCGGAACATGTTCCGGAAGCACCGGAACATGTTCCGGAAGGACCGGAACATGTTCCGGAAGCACCGGAACATGTTCCGGAAGGACCGGAACATGTTCCGGAAGGACCGGAACATGTTCCGGAAGCGCCGGAACATGTTCCGGAAGCACCGGAACATGTTCCGGAAGCGCCGGAACATGTTCCGGAAGGACCGGAACATGTTCCGGAAGCATCGGAACATGTTCCGGTGCTTCCGGAACATGTTCCGGCGCTTCCGGAACATGTTCCGGTGCTTCCGGAACATGTTCCGGAAGCACCGGATCATGTTCCGGAAGCACCGGAACATGTTCCGGAAGGACTGGAACATGTTCCGGAAGCACCGGATCATGTTCCGGAAGCACCAAAACATGTTCCGGAAGGACCGGAACATGTTCCGGAAGCACCGGAACATGTTCCGGAAGGACCGGAACATGTTCCGGAAGCGCCGGAACATGTTCCGGAAGGACCAGAACATGTTCTGGAAGCACCGGAACATGCTCCGGAAGGACCGGAACATGTTCCGGAAGCGCCGGAACATGTTCCGGAAGCGCCGGAACATGTTCCGGAAGGACCGGAACATGTTCCGGAAGGACCGGAACATGTTCCGAAAGCACCGGAACATTTTCCGGAAGCACCGGAACACGTTCCGGAAGCACCGGAACACGTTCCGGAAGCGCCGGAACACGTTCCGGAAGCACCGGAACATGTTCCGGAAGGACCGGAACATGTTCCGGAAGCGCCGGAACATGTTCCGGAAGCACCCAAACATGTTCCAGAAGGACCGGAACATGTTCCGGAAGCACCGGAACATGTTCCGGAAGCGCCGGAACACCTTCCGGAAGCGCCGGAACATGTTCCGGAAGCACCGGAACATGTTCCGGAAGGACCGGAACATGTTCCGGAAGGACCGGAACATGTTCCAGAAGGACCGGAACATGTTCCGGAAGCGCCGGAACATGTTCCGGAAGCACCCAAACATGTTCCAGAAGGACCGGAACATGTTCCGGAAGCACCGGAACATGTTGCGGAAGCGCCGGAACATGTTCCGGAAGCGCCGGAACACGTTCCGGAAGCGCCGGAACATGTTCCGGAAGGACCGGAACATGTTCCGCAAGGACCGGAACATGTTCCGGAAGGACCGGAACGTGTTCCGGAAGGACCGGAACATGTTCCGGAAGGACCGGAACATGGTCCGGAAGGACCGGAACATGTTCCGGCAGGACCGGAACATGTTCCGGAAGCGCCGGAACATGTCCCGGAACCATCGGAACATGTTCCGGTCCTTCCGGAACATGTTCCGGAAGCGCCGGAACATGTTCCGGAAGCACCGGAACATGTTCCGGAAGGACCGGAACATGTTCCGGAACATGTTCCGGGAGGACCGGAACATGTTCCGGAAGCAGCGGAACATGTTCCGAAAGCACCGGAACATGTTCCGAAAGCACCGCAACATGTTCCGGAGGCACCGGAAAATGTTCCGGACGCACCGGAACATGTTCCGGAAGCCCCGGAACATGTTGCGGAAGGACCGGAACATGTTCCGGAAGGACCGCAACCATTGTCCGGAAGGACCGCAACATGTTCCGGAAGCGCCGGAACATGTTCCGGAAGGACCGCAACATGTTCCGGAAGGACCGGAACATGTTCCGGAAGCACCGGAACATGTTCCGGTGCTTCCGGAACATGTTCCGGAAGGACCGCAACATGTTCCGGAAGGACCGGAACATGTTCCGGAAGGACCCGAACATGTTCCGGAAGGACCTGAAAATGTTCCGGAAGCACCGGAACATGTTCCGGAAGCACCGGAACATGTTCCGGAAGCGCCGGAACATGTTTCGGAAGCGCCGGAACATGTTCCGGAAGCACCGGAACATGTTCCGGAAGCACCACATGTTCCGGAAGCACCGAAACATGTTCCCCAAGCACCAGAACATGTTCCAGAAGGACCGGAACATGTTCCGGAAGCACCGGAACATGTTCCGGAAGCGCCGGAACCTGTTCCGGAAGGACCGGAACATGTTCCGGAAGCACCGGAACATGTTCCGGAAGCACCGGAACATGTTCCGGAAGCGCCGGAACGTGCTCCGGAAGCACCGGAACATGTTCCGGAAGGACCAGAACATGTTCCAGAAGCACCGGAACATGTTCCGGAAGGACCGGAACATGTTCCGGAAGGACCGGAACATGTTCCGAAAGCACCGGAACATGTTCCGGAAGCAGCGGAACATGTTCAGGAAGCACCGGAACATGTTCCGGAAGCGCCGGAACATGTTCTGGAAGGACCGGAACATGTTCCGGAAGGACCGGAACACGTTCCGGAAGGACCGGAACACGTTCCGGAGGCACCGGAACGTGTTCCGGAAGCACCGCACCGGAACGTGTTCCGGAAGCGCCGGAACATGTTCCGGAAGGACCGGAACATGTTCCGGAAGGACCGGAACATGTTCCGGAAGCACCGGAACATGTTCCGGAAGCGCCGGAACATGTTCCGGAAGGACCGGAACAAGGTCCGGAAGGACCGGAACATGTTCCGGCAGGACCGGAACATGTTCCGGAAGCGCCGGAACATGTTCCGGAAGCATCGGAACATGTTCCGGTCCTTCCGGAAGGACCGGAACATGTTCCGATGCTTCCCGAACATGTTCCGGAAGCACCGGAACATGTTCCGAAAGCACCGGAACATGTTCCGCAAGCACCGGAACATGTTCGGGAAGCACCGGAACATGTTTCGGAAGCACCGGAACATGTTCCTGAAGGACAGGAACATGTTCCGATGCTTCCGGAACATGTTCCGGAAGCACCGGAACATGTTCCGCAAGCACCGGAACATGTTCTGGAAGCACCGGAAAATGTTCCGAAAGCACCGGAACATGTTCCGGAAGCACCGGAACATGTTCCGAAAGCACCGGAACATGTTCCGAAAGCACCGGAACATGTTCCGGAAGCACCGGAACATGTTCCAGAAGCACCGGAACATGTTCCGGAAGGACCGGAACATGTTCCGGAGGCGCCGGAACATGTTCCGGAAGCGCCGGAACATGTTCCGGAAGCACCGGAACATGTTCCGGAAGCGGCGGAACATGTTCCGGAAGCACCGGAATATGTTCCGATGCTTCCGGAACATGTTCCGGAAGCACCGGAACATGTTCCGGAAGCACCGGAACATGTTCCGCAAGCACCGGAACATGTTCTGGAAGCACCGGAACATGTTCCGAAAGCACCGGAACATGTTCCGGAGGCACCGGAACATGTTCCGGAAGCACCGAAACATGTTCCGGAAGCGCCGGAACATGTTCCGGAAGCACCGGAACATGTTCCGGCAGGACCGGAACATGTTCCGGATGCAGCGGAACATGTTCCGAAAGCACCGGAACATGTTCCGAAAGCACCGCAACATGTTCCGGAAGGACCGGAACATGTTCCGGAAGCACCGGAACATGTTCCGGAAGCACCGGAACATGTTCCGGAGGCACCGGAAAATGTTCCGGACGCACCGGAACATGTTCCGGAAGCCCCGGAACATGTTCCGGAAGGACCGGAACATGTTCCGGAAGGACCGCAACATGTTCCGGAAGGACCGCAACATGTTCCGGAAGCGCCGGAACATGTTCCGGAAGGACCGCAACATGTTCCGGAAGGACCCGAACATGTTCCGGAAGCACCGGAACATGTTCCGGTGCTTCCGGAACATGTTCCGGTGCTTCCGGAACATGTTCCGGAAGGACCGCAACATGTTCCGGAAGGACCGGAACATGGTCCGGAAGGACCGGAACATGTTCCGGCAGGACCGGAACATGTTCCGGAAGCGCCGGAACATGTTCCGGAAGCATCGGAACATGTTCCGGTCCTTCCGGAACATGTTCCGGAAGCGCCGGAACATGTTCCGGAAGGACCGGAACATGTTCCGGAACATGTTCCGGGAGGACCGGAACATGTTCCGGAAGCAGCGGAACATGTTCCGAAAGCACCGGAACATGTTCCGAAAGCACCGCAACATGTTCCGGAGGCACCGGAAAATGTTCCGGACGCACCGGAACATGTTCCGGAAGCCCCGGAACATGTTCCGGAAGGACCGGAACATGTTCCGGAAGGACCGCAACCATTGTCCGGAAGGACCGCAACATGTTCCAGAAGCGCCGGAACATGTTCCGGAAGGACCGCAACATGTTCCGGAAGGACCGGAACATGTTCCGGAAGCACCGGAACATGTTCCGGTGCTTCCGGAACATGTTCCGGAAGGACCGCAACATGTTCCGGAAGGACCGGAACATGTTCCGGAAGGACCCGAACATGTTCTGGAAGGACCTGAAAATGTTCCGGAAGCACCGGAACATGTTCCGGAAGCACCGGAACATGTTCCGGAAGCGCCGGAACATGTTTCGGAAGCGCCGGAACATGTTCCGGAAGCACCGGAACATGTTCCGGAAGCACCACATGTTCCGGAAGCACCGAAACATGTTCCCCAAGCACCAGAACATGTTCCAGAAGGACCGGAACATGTTCCGGAAGCACCGGAACATGTTCCGGAAGCGCCGGAACCTGTTCCGGAAGGACCGGAACATGTTCCGGAAGCACCGGAACATGTTCCGGAAGCACCGGAACATGTTCCGGAAGCGCCGGAACGTGCTCCGGAAGCACCGGAACATGTTCCGGAAGGACCAGAACATGTTCCAGAAGCACCGGAACATGTTCCGGAAGGACCGGAACATGTTCCGGAAGGACCGGAACATGTTCCGAAAGCACCGGAACATGTTCCGGAAGCAGCGGAACATGTTCAGGAAGCACCGGAACATGTTCCGGAAGCGCCGGAACATGTTCTGGAAGGACCGGAACATGTTCCGGAAGGACCGGAACATGTTCCGGAAGGACCGGAACACGTTCCGGAGGCACCGGAACGTGTTCCGGAAGCACCGCACCGGAACGTGTTCCGGAACAAGCGCCGGAACATGTTCCGGAAGGACCGGAACATGTTCCGGAAGCACCGGAACATGTTCCGGAAGCGCCGGAACATGTTCCGGAAGGACCGGAACAAGGTCCGGAACGACCGGAACATGTTCCGGCAGGACCGGAACATGTTCCGGAAGCGCCGGAACATGTTCCGGAAGCATCGGAACATGTTCCGGTCCTTCCGGAAGGACCGGAACATGTTCCGATGCTTCCCGAACATGTTCCGGAAGCACCGGAACATGTTCCGAAAGCACCGGAACATGTTCCGCAAGCACCGGAACATGTTCCGGAAGCACCGGAACATGTTTCGGAAGCACCGGAACATGTTCCTGAAGGACAGGAACATGTTCCGATGCTTCCGGAACATGTTCCGGAAGCACCGGAACATGTTCCGCAAGCACCGGAACATGTTCTGGAAGCACCGGAAAATGTTCCGAAAGCACCGGAACATGTTCCGGAAGCACCGGAACATGTTCCGAAAGCACCGGAACATGTTCCGAAAGCACCGGAACATGTTCCGGAAGCACCGGAACATGTTCCAGAAGCACCGGAACATGTTCCGGAAGGACCGGAACATGTTCCGGAGGCGCCGGAACATGTTCCGGAAGCCCCGGAACATGTTCCGGAAGCACCGGAACATGTTCCGGAAGCGGTGGAACATGTTCCGGAAGCACCGGAATATGTTCCGATGCTTCCGGAACATGTTCCGGAAGCACCGGAACATGTTCCGGAAGCACCGGAACATGTTCCGCAAGCACCGGAACATGTTCTGGAAGCACCGGAACATGTTCCGAAAGCACCGGAACATGTTCCGGAGGCACCGGAACATGTTCCGGAAGCACCGGAACATGTTCCGGAAGCGCCGGAACATGTTCCGGAAGCACCGGAACATGTTCCGGAAGGACCGGAACATGTTCCGGCAGGACCGGAACATGTTCCGGATGCAGCGGAACATGTTCCGAAAGCACCGGAACATGTTCCGAAAGCACCGCAACATGTTCCGGAAGGACCGGAACATGTTCCGGAAGCACCGGAACATGTTCCGGAAGCACCGGAACATGTTCCGGAGGCACCGGAAAATGTTCCGGACGCACCGGAACATGTTCCGGAAGCCCCGGAACATGTTCCGGAAGGACCGGAACATGTTCCGGAAGGACCGCAACATGTTCCGGAAGGACCGCAACATGTTCCGGAAGCGCCGGAACATGTTCCGGAAGGACCGCAACATGTTCCGGAAGGACCCGAACATGTTCCGGAAGCACCGGAACATGTTCCGGTGCTTCCGGAACATGTTCCGGTGCTTCCGGAACATGTTCCGGAAGGACCGCAACATGTTCCGGAAGGACCGGAACATGTTCCGGAAGGACCCGAACATGTTCCGGAAGGACCTGAACATGTTCCGGAAGCACCGGAACATGTTCCGGAAGCACCGGAAACATGTTCCGGAAGCGCCGGAACATGTTCCGGAAGCGCCGGAACATGTTCCGGAAGCGCCGGAACATGTTTCGGAAGCGCCGGAACATGTTCCGGAAGCACCGGAACATGTTCCGGAAGCACCACATGTTCCGGAAGCACCGAAACATGTTCCCCAAGCACCAGAACATGTTCCGGAAGGACCGGAACATGTTCCGGAGGCGCCGGAACATGTTCCGGAAGCGCCGGAACATGTTCCGGAAGCACCGGAACATGTTCCGGAAGCGGCGGAACATGTTCCGGAAGCACCGGAATATGTTCCGATGCTTCCGGAACATGTTCCGGAAGCACCGGAACATGTTCCGCAAGCACCGGAACATGTTCTGGAAGCACCGGAACATGTTCCAAAAGCACCGGAACATGTTCCGGAGGCACCGGAACATGTTCCGGAAGGACCGGAACATGTTCCGGAAGCGCCGGAACATGTTCCGGAAGCACCGGAACATGTTCCGGAAGGACCGGAACATGTTCCGGAACATGTTCCGGCAGGACCGGAACATGTTCCGGAAGCAGCGGAACATGTTCCGAAAGCACCGGAACATGTTCCGAAAGCACCGCAACATGTTCCGGAAGGACCGGAACATGTTCCGGAAGCACCGGAACATGTTCCGGAAGCACCGGAACATGTTCCGGAGGCACCGGAAAATGTTCCGGACGCACCGGAACATGTTCCGGAAGCCCCGGAACATGTTCCGGAAGGACCGGAACATGTTCCGGAAGGACCGCAACATGTTCCGGAAGGACCGCAACATGTTCCGGAAGCGCCGGAACATGTTCCGGAAGGACCGCAACATGTTCCGGAAGGACCCGAACATGTTCCGGAAGCACCGGAACATGTTCCGGTGCTTCCGGAACATGTTCCGAAAGGACCGCAACATGTTCCGGAAGGACCGGAACATGTTCCGGAAGGACCCGAACATGTTCCGGAAGGACCGCAACATGTTCCGGAAGGACCCGAACATGTTCCGGAAGGACCTGAACATGTTCCGGAAGCACCGGAACATGTTCCGGAAGCACCGGAACATGTTCCGGAAGCGCCGGAACATGTTCCGGAAGCGCCGGAACATGTTCCGGAAGCGCCGGAACATGTTTCGGAAGCGCCGGAACATGTTCCGGAAGCACCGGAACATGTTCCGGAAGCACCGAAACATGTTCCCCAAGCACCAGAACATGTTCCGGAAGGACCGGAACATGTTCCGGAAGCACCGGAACATGTTCCGGAAGCGCCGGAACCTGTTCCGGAAGGACCGGAACATGTTCCGGAAGCACCGGAACATGTTCCGGAAGCACCGGAACATGTTCCGGAAGCGCCGGAACGTGCTCCGGAAGCACCGGAACATGTTCCGGAAGGACCAGAACATGTTCCGGAAGCACCGGAACATGTTCCGAAAGCACCGGAACATGTTCCGGAAGCACCGGAACATGTTCAGGTAGCACCGGAACATGTTCCGGAAGCGCCGGAACATGTTCTGGAAGGACCGGAACATGTTCCGGAAGGACCGGAACATGTTCCGGAAGGACCGGAACATGTTCCGGAGGCACCGGAACGTGTTCCGGAAGCACCGCACCGGAACGTGTTCCGGAAGCACCGGAACATGTTCCGGAAGCGCCGGAACATGTTCCGGAAGGACCGGAACATGTTCCGGAAGGACCGGAACATGTTCCGGAAGCACCGGAACATGTTCCGGAAGCGCCGGAACATGTTCCGGAAGGACCGGAACATGGTCCGGAAGGACCGGAACATGTTCCGGCAGGACCGGAACATGTTCCGGAAGCGCCGGAACATGTTCCGGAAGCATCGGAACATGTTCCGGTCCTTCCGGAAGGACCGGAACATGTTCCGATGCTTCCCGAACATGTTCCGGGAGCACCGGAACATGTTCCGAAAGCACCGGAACATGTTCCGCAAGCACCGGAACATGTTCCGGAAGCACCGGAACATGTTTCGGAAGCACCGGAACATGTTCCTGAAGGACAGGAACATGTTCCGATGCTTCCGGAACATGTTCCGGAAGCACCGGAACATGTTCCGCAAGCACCGGAACATGTTCTGGAAGCACCGGAAAATGTTCCGAAAGCACCGGAACATGTTCCGGAAGCACCGGAACATGTTCCGAAAGCACCGGAACATGTTCCGAAAGCACCGGAACATGTTCCGGAAGGACCGGAACATGTTCCGGAGGCGCCGGAACATGTTCCGGAAGCGCCGGAACATGTTCCGGAAGCACCGGAACATGTTCCGGAAGCGGCGGAACATGTTCCGGAAGCACCGGAACATGTTCCGGAAGCGCCGGAACATGTTCCGGAAGCACCGGAATATGTTCCGATGCTTCAGGAACATGTTCCGGAAGCACCGGAACATGTTCCGGAAGCACCGGAACATGTTCCGCAAGCACCGGAACATGTTCTGGAAGCACCGGAACATGTTCCGAAAGCACCGGAACATGTTCCGGAGGCACCGGAACATGTTCTGGAAGGACCGGAACATGTTCCGGAAGCGCCGGAACATGTTCCGGAAGCACCGGAACATGTTCCGGAAGGACCGGAACATGTTCCGGAACATGTTCTGGCAGGACCGGAACATGTTCCGGAAGCAGCGGAACATGTTCCGAAAGCACCGGAACATGTTCCGAAAGCACCGGAACATGTTCCGGAAGGACCGGAACATGTTCCGGAAGCACCGGAACATGTTCCGGAAGCACCGGAACATGTTCCGGAAGCACCGGAACATGTTCCGGAAGCACCGGAACATGTTCCGGAGGCACCGGAACATGTTCCGGACGCACCGGAACATGTTCCGGAAGCCCCGGAACATGTTCCGGAAGGACCGGAACATGTTCCGGAAGCACCGCAACATGTTCCGGTGCTTCCGGAACATGTTCCGGAAGGACCGCAACATGTTCCGGAAGCGCCGGAACATGTTCCGGAAGGACCGCAACATGTTCCGGAAGGACCGGAACATGTTCCGGAAGCACCGGAACATGTTCCGGTGCTTCCGGAACATGTTCCGGAAGGACCGCAACATGTTCCGGAAGCGCCGGAACATGTTCCGCAAGCACCGGAACATGTTCCGGAAGCACCGGAACATGTTCCGGAAGCGCCGGAACATGTTCCGGAAGCGCCGGATTATGTTCCGGAAGCGCCGGAACATGTTTCGGAAGCGCCGGAACATGTTCCGGAAGCACCGGAACATGTTCCGGAAGCACCACATGTTCCGGAAGCACCGAAACATGTTCCCCAAGCACCAGAACATGTTCCGGAAGGACCGGAACATGTTCCGGAAGCACCGGAACATGTTCCGGAATTGCTGGAACATGCTCCGGAAGCACCGGAACATGTTCCGGAAGCACCAGAACATGTTCCGGAAGCACCGGAACATGTTCCGGAAGGACCGGAACATGTTCCGAAAGCACCGGAACATGTTCCGGAAGCAGCGGAACGTGTTCAGAAAGCACCGGAACATGTTCCGGAAGCGCCGGAACATGTTCTGGAAGGACCGGAACATGTTCCGGAAGGACCGGAACATGTTCCGGAAGGACCGGAACATGTTCCGGAAGGACCGGAACATGTTCCGGAGGCACCGGAACGTGTTCCGGAAGCACCGCACCGGAACGTGTTCCGGAAGCACCGGAACATGTTCCGGAAGCGCCGGAACATGTTCCGGAAGCACCGGAACATGTTCCGGAAGCACCGGAACATGTTCCGGAAGGACCGGAACATGTTCCGGAAGGGGCGGTACATGTTCTGGAAGGACGGGAAAATGTTCCGGAAGGACCGGAACATGTTCCGGAAGCGCCGGAACATGTTCCGGAAGGACCGGAACATGTTCCGGAAGCACCGCAACATGTTCCAGAAGCACCGGAACATGTTCCGGCGCTTCCGGAACATGTTCCGGAAGCGCCGGAATATGTTCCGGAAGGACCGGAACACGTTCCGGAAGCACCGGAACGTGTTCCGGAAGGACCCTAACATGTTCCGGAAGGACCGGAACATGTTCCGGAAGCACCGGAACATGTTTCGGAAGCGCCAGAACATGTTCCGGAAGCGCCGGAACATGTTCCGGAAGCACCGGAACATGTTCCGGAAGGACCGGAACCAGAAGGACCGGAAAATGTTCCGGAAGCACCGGAACATGTTCCGGAAGCACCGGAACATGTTCCGGAAGCACCGGAACATATTCCGGAAGCGCCGGAACATGTGCCGGAAGGACCGGAACATGTTCCGGACGCACCGGAACGTGTTCCGGAAGCGCCGGAACATGTTCCGGAAGCACCGGAACATGTTCCGGAAGCACCGGAACATGTTCCGGAAGCGCCGGAACATGCTCCGGAAGCGCCGGAACATGTTCCGGAAGGACCGGAACATGTTCCGGAAGCGCCGGAACATGTTCCGGAAGGACCGGAACATGTTCCGGAAGCGCCGGTACATGTTCCGGAAGAACCGGAAAATGTTCCGGAAGGACCGGAACATGTTCCGGAAGCACCGCAACATGTTCCGGAAGCACCGCAACATGTTCCGGCGCTTCCGGAACATGTTCCGGAAGCGCCGGAACATGTTCCGGAAGCACCGGAACATGTTCCGGAAGGACCGGAACATGTTCCGGAAGCGCCGGAACATTTTCCGGAAGCACCGCAACATGTTCCGGAAGGACCGGAACATGTTCCGGAACATGTTCCGGCAGGACCGGAACATGTTCCGGAAGCAGCGGAACATGTTCCGAAAGCACCGGAACATGTTCCGAAAGCACCGGAACATGTTCCGGAAGCACCGGAACATGTTCCGGAAGCACCGGAACATGTTCCGGAAGCACCGGAACATGTTCCGGAGGCACCGGAACATGTTCCGGAGGCACCGGAACATGTTCCGGACGCCCCGGAACATGTTCCGGAAGCCCCGGAACATGTTCCGGAAGCACCGGAACATGTTGCGGAAGCACCGGAACATGTTCCGGAAGCGCCAGAACATGTTCCGGAAGCACCGGAACATGTTCCGGAAGGACCGGAACCAGAAGGACCGGAAAATGTTCCGGAAGCACCGGAACATGTTCCGGAAGCACCGGAACATGTTCCGGAAGCACCGGAACATATTCCGGAAGCGCCGGAACATGTGCCGGAAGGACCGGAACATGTTCCGGACGCACCGGAACGTGTTCCGGAAGCGCCGGAACATGTTCCGGAAGCACCGGAACATGTTCCGGAAGGACCGGAACATGTTCCGGAAGCGCCGGAACATGTTCCGGAAGCACCGGAACATGTTCCGGCAGGACCGGAACATGTTCCGGAAGCACCGGAACATGTTCCGGAAGGACCGGAACATGTTCCGGAAGCGCCGGTACATGTTCCGGAAGGACCGGAAAATGTTCCGGAAGGACCGGAACATGTTCCGGAAGCACCGGAACATGTTCCGGAAGCGCCGGAACATGTTCCGGAAGCACCGCAACATGTTCCGGAAGGACCGGAACATGTTCCGGAACATGTTCCGGCAGGACCGGAACATGTTCCGGAAGCAGCGGAACATGTTCCGAAAGCACCCGAACATGTTCCGAAAGCACCGGAACATGTTCCGGAGGCACCGGAACATGTTCCGGACGCACCGGAACATGTTCCGGAAGCCCCGGAACATGTTCCGGAAGGACCGGAACATGTTCCGGAAGCACCGGAACATGTTCCGGTGCTTCCGGAACATGTTCCGGAAGGACCGCAACATGTTCCGGAAGCGCCGGAACATGTTCCGGAAGGACCGCAACATGTTCCGGAAGGACCGGAACATGTTCCGGAAGCACCGGAACATGTTCCGGTGCTTCCGGAACATGTTCCGGAAGGACCGCAACATGTTCCGGAAGCGCCGGAACATGTTCCGCAAGGACCGGAACATGTTCCGGAAGGACCCGAACATGTTCCGGAAGGACCCGAACATGTTCCGGAAGCACCGGAACATGTTCCGGAAGCACCGGAACATGTTCCGGAAGCACCGGAACATGTTCCGGAAGGACCGGAACATGTTCCGGAAGCGCCGGAACATGTTCCGGAAGCACCGGAACATGTTCCGGCAGGACCGGAACATGTTCCGGAAGCACCGGAACATGTTCCGGAAGGACCGGAACATGTTCCGGAAGCGCCGGTACATGTTCCGGAAGGACCGGAAAATGTTCCGGAAGGACCGGAACATGTTCCGGAAGCACCGCAACATCTTCCGGAAGCACCGCAACATGTTCCGGTGCTTCCGGAACATGTTCCGGCGCTTCCGGAACATGTTCTGGAAGCGCCGGAACATGTTCCGGAAGCACCGGAACATGTTCCGGAAGAACCGGAACATGTTCCGGAAGCGCCGGAACATGTTCTGGAAGCACCGCAACATGTTCCGGAAGGACCGGAACATGTTCCGGAACATGTTCCGGCAGGACCGGAACATGTTCCGGAAGCAGCGGAACATGTTCCGAAAGCACCGGAACATGTTCCGAAAGCACCGGAACATGTTCCGGAAGGACCGGAACATGTTCCGGAAGCACCGGAACATGTTCCGGAAGCACCGGAACATGTTCCGGAAGCACCGGAACATGTTCCGGAAGCACCGGAACATGTTTCGGAAGCGCCAGAACATGTTCCGGAAGCGCCGGAACATGTTCCGGAAGCACCGGAACATGTTCCGGAAGGACCGGAAGCAGAAGGACCGGAAAATGTTCCGGAAGCACCGGAACATGTTCCGGAAGCACCGGAACATGTTCCGGAAGCACCGGAACATGTTCCGGAAGCGCCGGAACATGTGCCGGAAGGACCGGAACATGTTCCGGACGCACCGGAACGTGTTCCGGAAGCGCCGGAACATGTTCCGGAAGCACCGGAACATGTTCCGGAAGCACCGGAACATGTTCCGGAAGCACCGGAACATGTTCCGGAAGCGCCGGAACATGCTCCGGAAGCGCCGGAACATGTTCCGGAAGGACCGGAAAATGTTCCGGAAGCGCCGGAACATGTTCCGGAAGCACCGGAACATGTTCCGGCAGGACCGGAACATGTTCCGGAAACACCGGAACATGTTCCGGAAGGACCGGAACATGTTCCGGAAGCGCCGGTACATGTTCCGGAAGGACCGCAAAATGTTCCGGAAGGACCGGAACATGTTCCGGAAGCACCGCAACATGTTCCGGAAGCACCGCAACATGTTCCGGTGCTTCCGGAACATGTTCCCGCGCTTCCGGAACATGTTCCGGAAGCGCCGGAACATGTTCTGGAAGCACCGGAACATGTTCCGGAAGAACCGGAACATGTTCCGGAAGCGCCGCAACATGTTCCGGAAGGACCGGAACATGTTCCGGAACATGTTCCGGCAGGACCGGAACATGTTCCGGAAGCAGCGGAACATGTTCCGAAAGCACCGGAACATGTTCCGAAAGCACCGGAACATGTTCCGGAAGGACCGGAACATGTTCCGGAAGCACCGGAACATGTTCCGGAAGCACCGGAACATGTTCCGGAAGCACCGGAACATGTTCCGGAGGCACCGGAACATGTTCCGGACGCACCGGAACATGTTCCGGAAGGACCGGAACATGTTCCGGAAGCACCGGAACATGTTCCGGTGCTTCCGGAACATGTTCCGGAAGGACCGCAACATGTTCCGGAAGCGCCGGAACATGTTCCGGAAGGACCGCAACATGTTCCGGAAGGACCGGAACATGTTCCGGAAGCACCGGAACATGTTCCGGTGCTTCCGGAACATGTTCCGGAAGGACCGCAACATGTTCCGGAAGCGCCGGAACATGTTCCGCAAGGACCGGAACATGTTCCGGAAGGACCCGAACATGTTCCGGAAGGACCCGAACATGTTCCGGAAGCACCGGAACATGTTCCGGAAGCACCGGAACATGTTCCGGAAGCACCGGAACATGTTCCGGAAGCGCCGGAACATGTTCCGGAAGCGCCGGAACATGTTCCGGAAGCGCCGGAACATGTTTCGGAAGGGCCCGGAACATGTTCCGGAAGCACCGGAACATGTTCCGGAAGCACCACATGTTCCGGAAGCACCGAAACATGTTCCCCAAGCACCAGAACATGTTCCGGAAGGACCGGAACATGTTCCGGAAGCACCGGAACATGTTCCGGAAGCGCCGGAACCTGTTCCGGAAGGACCGGAACATGTTCCGGAAGCACCGGAACATGTTCCGGAAGCACCGGAACATGTTTCGGAAGCGCCGGAACATGCTCCGGAAGCACCGGAACATGTTCCGGAAGCACCAGAACATGTTCCAGAAGCACCGGAACATGTTCCGGAAGGACCGGAACATGTTCCGGAAGGACCGGAACATGTTCCGAAAGCACCGGAACATGTTCCGGAAGCAGCGGAACATGTTCAGGAAGCACCGGAACATGTTCCGGAAGCGCCGGAACATGTTCTGGAAGGACCGGAACATGTTCCGGAAGGACCGGAACATGTTCCGGAAGGACCGGAACACGTTCCGGAGGCACCGGAACGTGTTCCGGAAGCACCGCACCGGAACGTGTTCCGGAAGCACCGGAACATGTTCCGGAAGCGCCGGAACATGTTCCGGAAGCACCGGAACATGTTCCGGAAGCACCGGAACATGTTCCGGAAGCACCGGAACATGTTCCGGAAGCGCCGGTACATGTTCTGGAAGGACCGGAAAATGTTCCGGAAGGACCGGAACATGTTCCGGAAGCGCCAGAACATGTTCCGGAAGGACCGGAACATGTTCCGGAAGCACCGCAACATGTTCCGGAAGCACCGGAACATATTCCGGCGCTTCCGGAACATGTTCCGGAAGCACCGGAACATGTTCCGGAAGGACCCTAACATATTCCGGAAGGACCGGAACATGTTCCAAAAGCACCGGAACATGTTCCGAAAGCACCGGAACATGTTCCGGAAGCACCGGAACACGTTCCGGAAGCACCGGAACATGTTTCGGAAGCGCCGGAACATGTTCCGGAAGCACCGGAGCATGTTCCGGAAGGACCGGAACATGTTCCGGAAGCGCCGGAACATGTTCCGGAAGCACCGCAACATGTTCCGGAAGCACCGCAACATGTTCCGGAAGCACCGGAACATGTTCCGGAAGGACCGGAACATGTTCCGGAAGCGCCGGAACATGTTCCGGAAGCGCCGGAACATGCTCCGGAAGGACCGGAACATGTTCCGGAAGGACCGGAACATGTTCCGGAAGCGCCGAAACATGTTCCGGAAGCACCGGAACATGTTCCGGCAGGACCGGAACATGTTCCGGAAGCACCGGAACATGTTCCGGAAGGACCGGAACATGTTCCGTAAGCGCCGGTACATGTTCCGGAAGGACCGAAAAATGTTCCGGAAGGACCGGAACATGTTCCGGAAGCGCCGGAACATGTTCCGGAAGGACCGGAACATGTTCCGGAAGGACCGGAACATGTTCAGGAAGCACCGGAACATGTTCCGGAAGCGCCGGAACCTGTTCCGGAAGGACCGGAACATGTTCCGGAAGCACCGGAACATGTTCCGGAAGCACCGGAACATGTTCCGGAAGCGCCGGAACATGCTCCGGAAGCACCGGAACATGTTCCGGAAGCACCAGAACATGTTCCAGAAGCACCGGAACATGTTCCGGAAGGACCGGAACATGTTCCGAAAGCACCGGAACATGTTCCGGAAGCAGCGGAACATGTTCAGGAAGCACCGGAACATGTTCCGAAAGCGCCGGAACATGTTCTGGAAGGACCGGAACATGTTCCGGAAGGACCGGAACATGTTCTGGAAGGACCGGAACATGTTCCGGAGGCACCGGAACGTGGTCCGGAAGCACCGCACCGGAACGTGTTCCGGAAGCACCGGAACATGTTCCGGAAGCGCCGGAACATGTTCCGGAAGCACCGGAACATGTTCCGGAAGCACCGGAACATGTTCCGGAAGGACCGGAACATGTTCCGGAAGCGCCGGTACATGTTCTGGAAGGACCGGAAAATGTTCCGGAAGGACTGGAACATGTTCCGGAAGCGCCGGAACATGTTCCGGAAGGACCGGAACATGTTCCGGAAGCACCGCAACATGTTCTGGAAGCACCGGAACATGTTCCGGCGCTTCCGGAACATGTTCCGGAAGCGCCGGAATATGTTCCGGAAGGACCGGAACATGTTCCGGAAGCACCGGAACATGTTCCGGAAGGACCCTAACATGTTCCGGAAGGACCGGAACATGTTCCGGAAGCACCAGAACATGTTTCGGAAGCGCCAGAACATGTTCCGGAAGCGCCGGAACATGTTCCGGAAGCACCGGAACATGCTCCGGAAGGACCGGAACCAGAAGGACCGGAAAATGTTCCGGAAGCACCGGAACATGTTCCGGAAGCACCGGAACATGTTCCGGAAGCACCGGAACATATTCCGGAAGCGCCGGAACATGTGCCGGAAGGACCGGAACATGTTCCGGACGCACCGGAACGTGTTCCGGAAGCGCCGGAACATGTTCCGGAAGCACCAGAACATGTTCCGGAAGCACCGGAACATATTCCGGAAGCGCCGGAACATGCTCCGGAAGCGCCGGAACATGTTCCGGAAGGACCGGAACATGTTTCGGAAGCACCGGAACATGTTCCGGAAGCACCGGAACATGTTCCGGCAGGACCGGAACATGTTCCGGAAGCACCGGAACATGTTCCGGAAGGACCGGAACATGTTCCGGAAGCGCCGGTACATGTTCCGGAAGGACCGGAAAATGTTCCGGAAGGACCGGAACATGTTCCGGAAGCACCGCAACATGTTCCGGAAGCACCGGAACATGTTCCGGAAGGACCGGAACATGTTCCGGAAGCGCCGGAACATGTTCCGGAAGCGCCGGAACATGCTCCGGAAGCGCCGGAACATGTTCCGGAAGGACCGGAACATGTTCCGGAAGCGCCGGAACATGTTCCGGAAGCACCGGAACATGTTCCGGCAGGACCGGAACATGTTCCGGAAGCACCGGAACATGTTCCGGAAGGACCGGAACATGTTCCGGAAGCGCCGGTACATGTTCCGGAAGGAGCGGAAAATGTTCCGGAAGGACCGGAACATGTTCCGGAAGGACCGGAACATGTTCCGAAAGCACCGGAACATGTTCCGGAAGGACCGGAACATGTTCCGGAAGGACCGGAATATGTTCCGGAAGCGCCGGAACATGTTCCGGAAGCACCGCAACATGTTCCGGAAGCACCGGAACATGTTCCGGAAGGACCGGAACATGTTCCGGAAGGACCGGAACATGTTCCGGAAGCGCCGGAACATGTTCCGGAAGCACCGGAACATGTTCCGGAAGGACCGGAACATGTTCCGGAAGCGCCGGAACATGTTCCGGAAGCACCGGAACATGTTCCGGAAGGACCGGAACATGTTCCGGAAGCGCCGGAACATGTTCCGGAAGCACCGGAACATGTTCCGGAAGGACCGGAACATGTTCCGAAAGCACCGGAACATGTTCCGGAAGCACCGGAACATGTTCCGGAAGCGCCGGAACATGTTCTGGAAGCACTGGAACATGTTCCGGAAGGACCAGAACATGTTTCGGAAGCACCGGAACATGTTCCGGAAGGACCGGAACATGTTCCGGAAGGACCGGAACATGTTCCGGAAGCGCCAGAACATGTTCCGTAAGGACCGGAACATGTTCCGGAAGGACCGGAACATGTTCTGAAAGCACCGGAACATGTTCCGGAAGCACCGGAACATGTTCCGGAAGCGCCGGAACATGCTCCGGAAGCGCCGGAACATGTTCCGGAAGCACCGGAACATGTTCCGGAAGCGCCGGAACATGTTCCGGAAGCACCGGAACATGTTCCGGCAGGACCGGAACATGTTCCGGAAGCACCGGAACATGTTCCGGAAGGACCGGAACATGTTCCGGAAGCGCCGGTACATGTTCCGGAAGGACCGGAAAATGTTCCGGAAGGACCGGAACATGTTCCGGAAGCACCGCAACATGTTCCGGAAGCACCGGAACATGTTCCGGTGCTTCCGGAGCATGTTCCGGAAGCGCCGGAACATGTTCCGGAAGCACCGGAACATGTTCCGGAAGGACCGGAACATGTTCCGGAAGCGCCGGAACATGTTCCGGAAGCACCGGAACATGTTCCGGAAGGACCGGAACATGTTCCGGAAGCGCCGGAACAGGTTCCGGAAGGACCGGAACATGTTCCGGAATCACCGCAACATGTTCGGGAAGCACCGGAACATGTTCCGGAAGCGCCGGAACATGTTCCGGAAGCACCGGAACATGTTCCGGAAGGACCGGAACATGTTCCGGAAGCGCCGGAACATGTTCCGGAAGCACCGGAACATGTTCCGGAAGGACCGGAACATGTTCCGGAAGCGCCGGAACATGTTCCGGAAGGGCCGGAACATGTTCCGAAAGCACCGGAACATGTTCCGGAAGCACCGGAACATGTTCCGGAAGCGCCGGAACATGTTCCGGAAGCACCGGAACATGTTCCGGAAGGACGGGAACATGTTCCGGAAGCACCAGAACATGTTCCGGAAGCACCGGAACATGTTCCGGAAGCGCCGGAACATGTTCCGGAAGCACCGGAACATGTTCCGGAATGGACCGGAACATGTTCCGGAAGGACCGGAACATGTTCCGGACGCACCGGAACATGTTCCGGACGCACCGGAACGTATTCTGGAAGCACCGGAACATGTTCCGGAAGCACCGGAACATGTTCCGGAAGCGCCGGAACATGCTCCGGAAGCACCGGAACATGTTCCGGAAGGACCGGAACATGTTCCGGAAGCGCCGGAACATGTTCCGGAAGCACCGGAACATGTTCCGGCAGGACCGGAACATGTTCCGGAAGCACCGGAATATGTTCCGGAAGGACCGGAACATGTTCCGGAAGCGCCGGTACATGTTCCGGAAGGACCGGAAAATGTTCCGGAAGCACCGGAACATGTTCCGGAAGCGCCGGAACATGTTCCGGAAGGACCGGAACATGTTCCGGAAGCACCGCAACATGTTCCGGAAGCACCGGAACATGTTCCGGTGCTTCCGGAACATGTTCCGGAAGCGCCGGAATATGTTCCTGAAGGACCGAAACATGTTCCGGAAGCACCGGAACATGTTCCGGAAGCACCGGAACATGTTCCGGAAGCGCCGGAACATGTTCCGGAAGGATCGGAACATGTTCCGGAAGCACCGGGACATGTTCCGGAAGCACCGGAACATGTTCCGGAAGGACCGGAACATGTTCCGGAAGCGCCGGAACATGTTCCGGAAGGACCGGAACATGTTCCGGAAGGACCGGAACATGTTCCGGAAGCACCGGAACATGATCCGGAAGCACCGGAACATGTTCCGGAAGCGCCGGAACATGTTCCGGAAGCGCCGGAACATGTTCCGGAAGCACCGGAACATGTTCCGGAAGGACCGGAACATGTTCCGGAAGGACCGGATCATGTTCCGGACGCACCGGAACGTGTTCCGGACGCACCGGAACGTGTTCCGGAAGCGCCGGAACATGTTCCGGAAGCACCGGAACATGTTCCGGAAGCGCCGGAACATGTTCCGGAAGGACCGGAACATGTTCCGGAAGCACCGGAACATGTTCCGGAAGCGCCGGAACAACCTCCGGAAGCACCGGAACATGTTCCGGAAGGACCGGAACATGTTCCGGAAGCGCCGGAACATGTTCCGGAAGCACCTGAACATGTTCCGGAAGCACCGGAACATGTTCCGGAAGGACCGGAACATGTTCCGGAAGGACCGGATCATGTTCCGGACGCACCGGAACGTGTTCCGGACGCACCGGAACGTGTTCCGGAAGCGCCGGAACATGTTCCGGAAGCACCGGAACATGTTCCGGAAGCGCCGGAACATGTTCCGGAAGGACCGGAACATGTTCCGGAAGCACCGGAACATGTTCCGGAAGCGCCGGAACAACCTCCGGAAGCACCGGAACATGTTCCGGAAGGACCGGAACATGTTCCGGAAGCGCCGGAACATGTTCCGGAAGCACCTGAACATGTTCCGGAAGCACCGGAACATGTTCCGGAAGCACTGGAACATGTTCCGGCGCTTCCGGAACATGTTCCGGAAGCGCCGGAATATGTTCCGGAAGGACCGGAACATGTTCCGGAAGCACCAGAACATGTTCCGGAAGGACCCGAACATGTTCCGGAAGGACCGGAAAATGTTCCGGAAGGACCGGAACATGTTCCGGAAGCACCGGAACATGTTCCGGAACCGCCGGAACATGCTCCGGAAGCACCGGAACATGTTCCGGAAGGACCGGAACATGTTCCGGAAGCGCCGGAACATGTTCCGGAAGCACCGGAACATGTTCCGGCAGGACCGGAACATGTTCCGGAAGCACCGGAACATGTTCCGGAAGGACCGGAACATGTTCCGGAAGGACCCGAACATGTTCTGGAAGTACCGGAACATGTTCCGAAAGCACCGGAAAATGTTCCGGAAGGACCGGAACATGTTCCGGAAGCGCCGGAACATGTTCCGGAAGGACCGGAACATGTTCCGGAAGCACCGCAACATGTTCCGGAATCACCGGAACATGTTCCGGCGCTTCCGGAACATGTTCCGGAAGCGCCGGAATATGTTCCGGAAGGACCGGAACATGTTCCGGAAGCACCAGAACATGTTCCGGAAGGACCCGAACATGTTCCGGAAGGACCGGAACATGTTCCGGAAGCACCAGAACATGTTCCTGAAGCGCCAGAACATGTTCCGGAAGCGCCGGAACATGTTCCGGAAGCACCGGAACATGTTCCGGAAGCACCGGAACATGTTCCGGAAGGACCGGAACCGGAAGGACCGGAACATGTTCCGGAAGCACCGGAACATGTTCCGGAAGCACCGGAACATGTTCCGGAAGCACCGGAACATATTCCGGAAGCGCCGGAACATGTTCCGGAAGCGCCGGAACATGCCCCGGAAGCACCGGAACATGCCCCGGAAGCGCCGGAACATGTTCCGGAAGCATCGGAACATGTTCCGGAAGCACCGGAACATGTTCCGATGCTTCTGGAACATGTTCCGGAAGCACCAGAACATGTTCCGAAAGCACCGGAACATGTTCCGAAAGCACCGGAACATGTTCCGGAAGCACCGGAACATGTTCTGGAAGGACCGGACCATGTTCCGGAAGCGCCGGTACATGTTCTGGAAGGACCGGAAAATGTTCCGGAAGGACCGGAACATGTTCCGGAAGCGCCGGAACATGTTCCGGAAGGACCGGAAAATGTTCCCGAAGCACCGCAACATGTTCCGGAAGCACCGGAACATGTTCCGGCGCTTCCGGAACATGTTCCGGAAGCGCCGGAATATGTTCCGGAAGGACCGGAACATGTTCCGGAAGCACCGGAACATGTTCCGGAAGGACCCGAACATGTTCCGGAAGGACCGGAACATGTTCCGGAAGCACCGGAACATGTTCCGGAAGCGCCGGAACATGTTCTGGAAGCACCGGAACATGTTCCGGAAGCACCGGAACATGTTCCGGAAGGACCCGAACATGTTCCGGAAGCACCGGAACATGTTCCGGAAGCACCGGAACATGTTCCGGAAGCGCCGGAACATGTTCCAGAAGCACCGGAACATGTTCTGGAAGCACCAGAACATATTCCGGAAGCGCCGGAACATGTTCCGGAAGGACCGGAAAACGTTCCGGACGCACCGGAACGTGTTCCGGAAGCACCGGAACATGTTCCGGAAGCACCGGAACATGTTCCGGAAGCGCCGGAACATGTTCCGGAAGCACCGGAACATGTTCCGGAAGCACCGGAACATGCTCCAGAAGCACCGGAACATGTTCCGGAAGCACCGGAACATGTTCCGGCAGGACCGGAACATGTTCCGGCGCTTCCGGAACATGTTCCGGACGCGCCGGAATATGTTCCGGAAGGACCGGAACATGTTCCGGAAGCACCGGAACATGTTCCGGAAGCACCGGAACATGTTCCGGAAGGACCGGAACCGGAAGGACCGGAACATGTTCCGGAAGCACCGGAACATGTTCCGGAAGCGCCGGAAGATGTTCCGGAAGCACCGGAACATGTTCCGGAAGCACCGGAACATGTTCCGGAAGCACCGGAACATGTTCCGGAAGCACCGGAACATGTTCCGGAAGCGCCGGAACATGTTCCGGAAGCACCGGAACATGTTCCGGAAGAACCGGAACCGGAAGGACCGGAACATGTTCCGGAAGCACCGGAACTTGTTCTGGAAGCGCCGGAACATGTTCCAGAAGCACCGGAACATGTTCCGGAAGCACCGGAACATGTTCCGGAAGCACCGGAACATATTCCGGAAGCGCCGGAACATGTTCCGGAAGGACCGGAACACGTTCCGGAAGCACCGGAACATGCTCCGGAAGCACCGGAACATGCTCCGGAAGCACCGGAACATGTTCCGGAAGCACCAGAACATGTTCCGGAAGCGCCGGAACATGTTCCGGAAGCACCGGAACATGTTCCGCAAGCGCCAGAACATGTTCCGGAAGCGCCGGAACATGTTCCGGAAGCACCGGAACATGTTCCGGAAGGACCGGAGCCGGAAGGACCGGAACATGTTCCGGAAGCACCGGAACATGTTCCGGAAGCGCCGGAACATGTTCCGGAAGCACCGGAACATGTTCCGGAAGCACCGGAACATGTTCCGGAAGCACCGGAACATATTCTGGAAGCGCCGGAACATGTTCCGGAAGCACCGGAACATGTTCCGGAAGAACCGGAACATGTTCCGGAAGGACCGGAACCGGAAGGTCCGGAACATGTTCCGGAAGCACCGGAACATGTTCTGGAAGCGCCGGAACATGTTCCAGAAGCACCGGAACATGTTCCGGAAGCACCGGAACATGTTCCGGAAGCACCGGAACATATTCCGGAAGCGCCGGAACATGTTCCGGAAGGACCGGAACATGTTCCGGACGCACCGGAACGTGTTCCGGAAGCACCGGAACATGTTCCGGAAGCGCCGGAACATGTTCCGGAAGCACCGGAACATGTTCCGGAAGCACCGGAACATGCTCCGGAAGCACCGGAACATGTTCCGGAAGCACCGGAACATGTTCCGGAAGCACCGGAACATGTTCCGGAAGCGCCGGAACATGTTCCGGAAGCACCGCAACATGTTCCGGAAGCACCGCAACATGTTCCGGAAGCACCGGAACATGTTCCGGACGCACCTGAACATGTTCCGGAAGGACCGGAACATGTTCCGGAAGCACCGGAACATGTTCCGGAAGCGCCAGAACATGTTCCGGAAGCGCCGGAACATGTTCCGGAAGCACCGGAACATGTTCCGGAAGCACCGGAACATGTTCCGGAAGCACCGGAACATGTTCCGGAAGGACCGGAACCGGAAGGACCGGAACATGTTCCGGAAGCACCGGAACATGTTCCGGAAGCGCCGGAACATGTTCCGGAAGTACCGCAACATGTTCCGGAAGCACCGGAACATGTTCCGGAAGCACCGGAACATATTCCGGAAGCGCCGGAACATGTTCCGGAAGGACCGGAACATGTTCCGGACGCACAGGAACGTGTTCCGGAAGCACCGGAACATGTTCCGGAAGCGCCGGAACATGTTCCGGAAGCACCGGAACGTGTTCCGGAAGCACCAGAACATGTTCCGGAAGCGCCGGAACATGCTCCGGAAGCACCGGAACATGTTCCGGCAGGACCGGAACATGTTCCGGAAGCACCGGAACATGTTCCGGAAGGACCGGAACATGTTCCGGAAGCGCCGGTACATGTTCCGGAAGGACCGGAAAATGTTCCCGAAGCACCGGAACATGTTCCGGTGCTTCCGGAACATGTTCCGGAAGGACCGGAACATGTTCCGGAAGCGCCGGAACATGTTCCGGAAGGACCGGAACATGTTCCGGAAGCACCGCACAATGTTCCGGAAGCACCGGAACATGTTCCGGTGCTTCCGGAACATGTTCCGGAAGCGCCGGAATATGCTCCTGAAGGACCGGAACATGTTCCGGAAGCACCGGAACATGTTCCGGAAGCACTGCAACATGTTCCGGAAGCGCCGGAACATGTTCCGGAAGGACCGGAACATGTTCCGGAAGGACCGGAACATGTTCCGGAAGCGCCGGAACATGTTCCGGAAGGACCGAAACATGTTCCGGAAGGACCGGAACATGTTCCGAAAGCACCGGAACATGTTCCGGAAGCACCGGAACATGTTCCGGAAGCGCCGGAACATGTTCCGGAAGCACCGGAACATGTTCCGGAAGCACCGGAACATGTTCCGGAAGGACCGGAACATGTTCCGGACGCGCCGGAACATGTTCCGGGCGCACCGGAACGTGTTCCGGAAGCACTGGAAAATGTTCCGGAAGCACCGGAACATGTTCCGGAAGCAACGGAACATGTTCCGGAAGCACCGGAACATGCTCCGGAAGCACCGGAACATGTTCCGGAAGGACCGGAACATGTTCCGGAAGCGCCGGAAAATGTTCCGGAAGCACCGGAACATGTTCCGGAAGCACCGGAACATGTTCCGGAAGGACCGGAACATGTTCCGGAAGCGCCGGTACATGTTCTGGAAGGACCGGAAAATGTTCCGGAAGGACCGGAACATGTTCCGGAAGCGCCGGAACATGTTCCGGAAGGACCGGAACATGTTCCGGAAGCACCGCAACATGTTCCGGAAGCACCTGAACATGTTCCGGCGCTTCCGGAACATGTTCCGGAAGCGCCGGAATATGTTCCGGAAGGACCGGAACATGTTCCGGAAGCACCGGAACATGTTCCGGAAGGACTGGAACATGTTCCGGAAGCACCGGAACATGATCCGGAAGGACCCGAACATGTTCCGGAAGCACCGGAACATGTTCCGGAAGCGCCAGAACATGTTCCGGAAGCGCCGGAACATGTTGCGGAAGCACCGGAACATGTTCCGGAAGGACCGGAACCGGAAGGACCGGAACATGTTCCGGAAGCACCGGAACATGTTCCGGAAGCGCCGGAACATGTTCCGGAAGCACCGGAACATGTTCCGGAAGCACCGGAACATGTTCCGGAAGCACCGGAATATGTTCCTGAAGGACCGGAACATGTTCCGGAAGCACCGCAACATGTTCCGGAAGGACCGGAACATGTTCGGGAAGGACCGGAACATGTTCCGGAAGCGCCGGAACATGTTCCGGAAGGACCGGAACATGTTCCGGAAGGACCGGAACATGTTCCGGAAGGACCGGAACATGTTCCGGAAGGACCGGAACATGTTCCGGAAGGACCGGAACATGTTCCGGAAGGACCGGAACATGTTCCGAAAGCACCGGAACATGTTCTGGAAGCACCGGAACATGTTCCGGAAGGACCGGAACATGTTCCGGACGCGCCGGAGGATTTTCTGGAAGCACCGGAACATGTTCCGGAAGCGCCGGAACATGTTCCGGAAGCAACGGAACATGTTCCGGAAGCACCGGAACATGCTCCGGAAGCACCGGAACATGTTCCGGAAGGACCGGAACATGTTCCGGAAGCGCCGGAACATGTTCCGGAAGCGCCGGTACATGTTCCGGAAGGACCGGAACATGTTCCAGAAGCGCCGGAACATGTTCCGGTGCTTCCGGAACATGTTCCAGTCCTTCCGGAACATGTTCCGGAAGCACCGGAACATGTTCCGGAAGCACCGGAACATGTTCCGGAAGGACCCGAACATGTTCCGGAAGCACCGGAACATGTTCCGGAAGCGCCAGAACATGTTCCGGAAGCACCGGAACATGTTCCGGAAGGACCCGAACATGTTCCGGAAGGACCGGAACCGGAAGGACCGGAACATGTTCCGGAATGACCGGAACATATTCCGGAAACGCCGGAACATGTTCCGGAAGCACCGGAACACGTTCCGGACGCACCGGAACGTGTTCCGGAAGCACCGGAACATGTTCCGGAAGGACCGGAACATGTTCCGGAAGCACCGGAATATGTTCCGGAAGCACCGGAACATGTTCCGGAAGGACCGGAACATGTTCCGGAAGCGCCGGTACATGTTCTGGAAGGACCGGAAAATGTTCCGGAAGGACCGGAACATGTTCTGGAAGCGCCGGAACATGTTCCGGAAGCACCGCAACATGTTCCGGAAGCACCGCAACATGTTCCGGAAGCACCGGAACATGTTCCGGCGCTTCCGGAACATGTTCCGGAAGCGCCCGAATATGTTCCGGAAGGACCGGAACATGTTCCGGAAGCGCCGGAACATGTTCCGGAAGCGCCGGAACATGTTCCGGAAGGACCGGAACATGTTCCGGAAGCACCGGAACATGTTCCGGAAGGACCCGAACATGCTCCGGAAACACCGGAACATGTTCCGGAAGCGCCAGAACATGTTCCGGAAGCGCCGGAACATGTTCCGGAAGCACCGGAACATGTTCCGGAAGGACCGGAACCGGAAGGACCGGAACATGTTCCGCAAGCACCAGAACATGTTCCGGAAGCGCCGGAACATGTTCCGGAAGCACCGGAACATGTTCCGGAAGCACCGGGACATGTTCCGGAAGCACCGGAATATGTTCCTGAAGGACCGGAACATGTTCCGGAAGCACCGGAACGTGTTCCGGAAGCACCGCAACATGTTCCGGAAGCGCCGGAACATGTTCCGGAAGCGCCGGAATATGTTCCGGAAGCACCGGAACATGTTCCGGAAGCACCGAAACATGTTCCGGAAGCACCGCAACATGTTCCGGAAGCGCCGGAACATGTTCCGGAAGGACCGGAACATGTTCCGGAAGCACCGGAACATGTTCCGGAAGCACCGGAACATGTTCCGGTGCTTCCGGAACATGTTCCGGAAGCGCCGGAACATGTTCCGGAAGCACCGGAACATGTTCCGGAAGCACCGGAACATGTTCCGAAAGGACCGGAACATGTTCCGGAAGGACCGGAACATGTTCCGGACGCGCCGGAACATGTTCCGGACGCACCGGAACGTGTTCCGGAAGCACCGGAACATGTTCCGGAAGCGCCGGAACATGTTCCGGAAGCAACGGAACATGTTCCGGAAGCAACGGAACATGTTCCGGAGAGACCGCCGGAACATGTTCCGGAAGGACCGGAACATGTTCCGGAAGCACCGGAACATGTTCCGGAAGCGCCGGAACATGCTCGGGAAGCACCGGAACATGTTCCGGAAGCGCCGGAACATGTTCCGGAAGCACCGGAACATGTTCCGGAAGGACCGGAACATGTTCCGGAAGCGGCGGAATATGTTCCGGAAGCACCGGAAAATGTTCCGGAAGCACCGGAACATGTTCCGGAAGGACCGGAACATGTTCCGGAAGGACCGGAACATGTTCCGGAAGCACCGCAACATGTTCCGGAAGCACCGGAACATGTTCCGGTAGGACCGGAACCGGAAGGACCGGAACATGTTCCGGAAGCACCGGAACATGTTCCGGAAGCGCCGGAACATGTTCCGGAAGCACCGGAACATGTTCCGGAAGCACCGGAACATGTTCCGAAAGGACCGGAACATATTCCGGAAGCGCCGGAACATGTTCCGGAAGGACCGGAACACGTTCCGGACGCACCGGAACGTGTTCCGGAAGCACCGGAACGTGTTCCAGAAGCACCGGAACATGTTCCGGAAGCACCGGAACATGTTCCGGAAGGACCGGAACATGTTCCGGAAGCGCCGGTACATGTTCTGGAAGGACCGGAAAATGTTCCGGAAGGACCGGAACATGTTCCGGAAGCGCCGGAACATGTTCCGGAAGGACCGGAACATGTTCCGGAAGGACCGGAACATGTTCCGGAAGCACCGGAACATGTTCCGGCGCTTCCGGAACATGTTCCGGAAACGCCGGAATATGTTCCGGAAGGACCAGAAACATGTTCCGGAAGCACCGGAACATGTTCCGGAAGCACCGGAACATGTTCCGGAAGCGCCAGAACATGTTCCGGAAGCGCCGGAACATGTTCCGGAAGCGCCGGAACATGTTCCGGAAGCGCCGGAACATGTTCCGGAAGCACCGGAACATGTTCCGGAAGCACCGGAACATGTTCCGGGCGCACCGGAACATGTTCCGGACGCACCGGAACGTGTTCCGGAAGGACCCGAACATGTTCCGGGAGCGCCAGAACATGTTCCGGAAGCGCCGGAACATGTTCCGGAAGCGCCGGAACATGTTCCGGAAGCGCCGGAACATGTTCCGGAAGCGCCGGAACATGTTCCGGAAGCACCGGAACATGTTCCGGACGCACCGGAACATGTTCCGGACGCACCGGAACGTGTTCCGGACGCACCGGAACGTGTTCCGGAAGCACCGGAACGTGTTCCGGAAGCTCCGGAACATGTTCCGGAAGCACCAGAACATGTTCGGGAAGCACCAGAACATGTTCGGGAAGCACCGGAACATGTTCCGGAAGCACCGGAACATGTTCCGGAAGCACCGGAACATGTTCCGGAAGCACCGGAACATGTTCCGGAAGGACCGGAACATGTTCGGGAAGCGCCGGTACATGTTCTGGAAGGACCGGAAAATGTTCCGGAAGGACCGGAACATGTTCCGGAAGCGCCGGAACATGTTCCGGAAGGACCGGAACATGTTCCGGAAGCACCGCAACATGTTCCGGAAGCACCGGAACATGTTCCGGCGCTTCCGGAACATGTTCCGGAAGCGCCGGAATGTGTTCCGGAAGGACCGGAACATGTTCCGGAAGCACCGGAACATGTTCCGGAAGGACCCGAACATGTTCCGGAGGGACCGGAACATGTTCCGGAAGCACCGGAACATGTTCCGGAAGCGCCAGAACATGTTCCGGAAGCGCCGGAACATGTTCCGGAAGCACCGGAACATGTTCCGGAAGGACCGGAACCGGAAGGACCGGAACATGTTCCGGAAGCGCCGGAATATGTTCCGGAAGGACCGGAACATGTTCCGGAAGCACCGGAACATGTTCCGGAAGGACCCGAACATGTTCCGGAAGCGCCAGAATATGTTCCGGAAGCGCCAAAACATGTTCCGGAAGCACCGGAACATGTTCCGGAAGCACCGGAACATGTTCCGGAAGGACCGGAACCGGAAGGACCGGAACATGTTCCGGAAGCACCGGAACATGTTCCGGAAGCGCCGGAACATGTTCCGGAAGCACCGGAACATGTTCCGGAAGCACCGGAAATATTCCGGAAGCGCCGGAGCACGTTCCGGAAGGACCGGAACATGTTCCGGACGCACCGGAACGTGTTCCGGAAGCACCGGAACATGTTCCGGAAGCGCCGGAACATGTTCCGGAAGCACCGGAACATGTTCCGGAAGCACCGGAACATGTTCCGGAAGCGCCGAAACATGCTCCGGAAGCACCGGAACATGTTCCGGAAGGACCGGAACATGTTCCGGAAGCGCCAGAACATGTTCCGGAAGCACCGGAACATGTTCCGGCAGGACCGGAACATGTTCCGGAAGCACCGGAACATGTTCCCGAAGGACCGGAACATGTTCCGGAAACGCCGGTACATGTTCCGGAAGGACCGGAAAATGTTCCCGAAGCACCGGAACATGTTCCGGAAGGCCCGGAACATGTTCCGGAAGCGCCGGAACATGCTCCGGAAGGACCGGAACATGTTCCGGAAGCACCGGAACATGTTCCGGAAGCACCGGAACATGTTCCGGAAGCGCCGGAACATGTTCCGGAAGGACCGGAACATGTTCCGGAAGGACCGGAACATGTTCCGGAAGGACCGGAACATCTTCCGGACGCACCGGAACATGTTCCGGAAGCACCGGAACGTGTTCCGGAAGCACCGGAACGTGTTCCGGAAGCACCGGAACACGTTCCGGAAGCGCCGGAACATGTTCCGGAAGCACCAGAACATGTTCGGGAAGCACCGGAACATGTTCCGGAAGCGCCAGAACATGTTCCGGAAGCACCGGAACATGTTCCGGAAGCACCGGAACATGTTCCGGAAGGACCGGAACATGTTCGGGAAGCGCCGGTACATGTTCTGGAAGGACCGGAAAATCTTCCGGAAGGACCGGAACATGTTCCGGAAGCGCCGGAACATGTTCCGGAAGCACCGCAACATGTTCCGGAAGCACCGGAACATGTTCCGGCGCTTCCGGAACATGTTCCGGAAGCGCCGGAATGTGTTCCGGAAGGACCGGAACATGTTCCGGAAGCACCGGAACATGTTCCGGAAGGACCCGAACATGTTCCGGAAGGACCGGAACATGTTCCGGAAGCACCGGAACATGTTCCGGAAGCGCCAGAACATGTTCCGGAAGCGCCGGAACATGTTCCGGAAGCACCGGAACATGTTCCGGAAGCACCGGAACATGTTCCGGAAGAACCAGAACCGGAAGGACCGGAACATGTTCCGGAAGCACCGGAACATGTTCCGGAAGCGCCAGAACATGTTCCGGAAGCACCGGAACATGTTCCGGCGCTTCCGGAACATGTTCCGGTGCTTCCAGAACATGTTCCGGAAGGACCGGAACATGTTCCGGAAGGACGGGAACATGTTCCGGAAGGACCGGAACATCTTCCGGACGCACCGGAACATGTTCCGGAAGCACCGGAACGTGTTCCGGAAGCACCGGAACGTGTTCCGGAAGCACCGGAACACGTTCCGGAAGCGCCGGAACATGTTCTGGAAGCACCAGAACATGTTCGGGAAGCACCGGAACATGTTCCGGAAGCGCCAGAACATGTTCCGGAAGCACCGGAACATGTTCCGGAAGCGCCGGAACATGCTCTGGAAGCACCGGAACATGTTCCGGAAGGACCGGAACATGTTCCGGAAGCGCCGGAACATGTTCCGGAAGCACCGGAACATGTTCCGGAAGCACCGGAACATGTTCCGGAAGGACCGGAACATGTTCGGGAAGCGCCGGTACATGTTCTGGAAGGACCGGAAAATGTTCCGGAAGGACCGGAACATGTTCCGGAAGCGCCGGAACATGTTCCGGAAGGACCGGAACATGTTCCGGAAGCACCGCAACATGTTCCGGAAGCACCGGAACATGTTCCGGCGCTTCCGGAACATGTTCCGGAAGCGCCGGAATGTGTTCCGGAAGGACCGGAACATGTTCCGGAAGCACCGGAACATGTTCCGGAAGGACCCGAACATGTTCCGGAAGGACCGGAACATGTTCCGGAAGCACCGGAACATGTTCCGGAAGCGCCAGAACATGTTCCGGAAGCGCCGGAACATGTTCCGGAAGCACCGGAACATGTTCCGGAAGCACCGGAACATGTTCCGGAAGAACCAGAACCGGAAGGACCGGAACATGTTCCGGAAGCACCGGAACATGTTCCGGAAGCGCCAGAACATGTTCCGGAAGCACCGGAACATGTTCCGGAAGCACCGGAACATGTTCCGGAAGCACCGGAACATGTTCCGGAAGCACCGCAACATGTTCCGGAAGCACCGGAACATGTTCCGGAAGCGCCGGAATATGTTCCGGAAGGACCGGAACATGTTCCGGAAGCACCGGAACATGTTCCGGAAGGACCCGAACATGTTCCGGAAGCGCCAGAACATGTTCCGGAAGCGCCGGAACACGTTCCGGAAGCACCGGAACATGTTCCGGAAGCACCGGAACATGTTCCGGAAGGACCGGAACCGGAAGGAGCGGAACATGTTCCGGAAGCACCGGAACATGTTCCGGAAGCGCCGGAACGTGTTTCGGAAGCACCGGAACGTGTTCCGGAAGCACCGGAACATATTCCGGAAGCGCCGGAACACGTTCCGGAAGGACCGGAACATGTTCCGGACGCACCGGAACGTGTTCCGGAAGCACCGGAACATGTTCCGGAAGCACCGGAACATGTTCCGGAAGCGCCGGAACATGTTCCGGAAGCGCCGGAACATGTTCCGGAAGCACCGGAACATGTTCCGGCAGGACCGGAACATGTTCCGGAAGCACCGGAACATGTTCCGGAAGCACCGGAACATGTTCCGGAAGCGCCGGTACATGTTCCGGAAGGACCGGAAAATGTTCCCGAAGCACCGGAACATGTTCCGGAAGGACCGGAACATGTTCCGGAAGCGCCGGAACATGCTCCGGAAGGACCGGAACATGTTCCGGAAGCACCGCAACATGTTCCGGAAGCACCGGAACATGTTCCGGCGCTTCCGGAACATGTTCCGGAAGCGCCGGTATATTTTCCTGAAGGACCGGAACATGTTCCGGAAGCACCGGAACATGTTCCGGAAGCACCGGAACATGTTCCGGAAGCGCCGGTACATGTTCCGGAAGGACCGGAACATGTTCCGGAAGCGCCGGAACATGTTCCGGAAGGACCGGAACATGTTCCGGACGCACCGGAACATGTTCCGGAAGCACCGGAACGTGTTCCGGAAGCACCGGAACATGTTCCGGAAGCACCGGAACATGTTCCGGAAGCGCCGGAACATGTTCCGGAAGCACCGGAACATGTTCCGGAAGCGCCGGAACATGCTCCGGAAGCACCGGAACATGCTCCGGAAGCACCGGATACTGTTCCGGAAGGACCGGAACATGTTCCGGAAGCACCGGAACATGTTCCGGAAGCACCGGAACATGTTCCGGAAGGACCGGAACATGTTCGGGAAGCGCCGGTACATGTTCTGGAAGGACCGAAAAATTGCCCCGGAAGGACCGGAACATGTTCCGGAAGCGCCGGAACATGTTCCGGAAGGACCGGAACATGTTCCGGAAGCACCGGAACATGTTCCGGAAGGACCCGAACATGTTCCGGAAGCGCCAGAACATGTTCCGGAAGCGCCGGAACACGTTCCGGAAGCACCGGAACATGTTCCGGAAGCACCGGAACATGTTCCGGAAGGACCGGAACCGGAAGGACCGGAACATGTTCCGGAAGCACCGGAACACGTTCCGGAAGCGCCGGAACGTGTTCCGGACGCACCGGAACGTGTTCCGGAAGCACCGGAACATGTTCCGGAAGCACCGGAACATGTTCCGGCAGGACCGGAACATGTTCCGGAAGCACCGGAACATGTTCCGGAAGCACCGGAACATGTTCCGGAAGCGCCGGTACATGTTCCGGAAGGACCGGAAAATGTTCCCGAAGCACCGGAACATGTTCCGGAAGGACCGGAACATGTTCCCGAAGGACCGGAACATGTTCCGGAAGCACCAGAACATGTTCCGGAAGGACCGGAACATGTTCCGGAAGCACCGGAACATGTTCCGGTGCTTCCGGAACATGTTCCGGAAGGACCGCAACATGTTCCGGAAGCGCCGGAACATGTTCCAGAAGGACCGGAACGTGTTCCGGAAGCACCGGAACATGTTCCGGAAGCACCGGAACATGTTCCGGAAGCGCCGGAACATGTTCCGGAAGGACCGGAACATGTTCCGGAAGGACCCGAACATGTTCCGGAAGCACCGGAACATGTTGCGGAAGGACCGGAACATGTTCCGGAAGCACCGGAACATGTTCCGGAAGCGCCGGAACATGTTCCGGAAGCACCGGAACATGTTCCGGAAGCAGCGGAGCATGTTCCGAAAGCACCGGAACATGTTCCGAAAGCACCGGAACATGTTCCGAAAGCACCGGAACGTGTTCCGGAAGCACCGGAACATGTTTCGGAAGCACCGGAACATGTTCCGGAAGCGCCGGAACATGTTCCGGAAGCGCCGGAACATGTTCCGGAAGCGCCGGAACATGTTCCGGAAGGACCGGAACATGTTCCGGAAGCACCGGAACATGTTCCGGAAGGACCGGAACATGTTCCGGAAGCACCGGAACATGTTCCGCAAGCACCGGAACATGTTCTGGAAGCACCAGAACATGTTCCGAAAGCACCGGAACATGTTCCGGAAGCACCGGAACATGTTCCGGAGGCACCGGAACATGTTCCGGACGCACCGGAAGATGTTCCGGAAGCACCGGAACATGTTCCGGAAGCGCCGGAACATGTTCCCGAAGGACCGGAACATGTTCCGGAAGGACCGGAACATGTTCCGGAAGCGCCGGAACATGTTCCCGAAGGACCGGAACATGTTCCGGAAGGACCGGAACATGTTCCGGAAGCGCCGGAACATGTTCCCGAAGGACCGGAACATGTTCCGGAAGCACCAGAACATGTTCCGGAAGGACCGCAACATGTTCCGGAAGCGCCGGAACATGTTCCGGAAGGACCGGAACGTGTTCCGGAAGCACCGGAACATGTTCCGGAAGCACCGGAACATGTTCCGGAAGCGCCGGAACATGTTCCGGAAGGACCGGAACATGTTCCGGAAGGACCCGAACATGTTCCGGAAGCACCGGAACATGTTGCGGAAGGACCGGAACATGTTCCGGAAGCACCGGAACATGTTCCGGAAGCGCCGGAACATGTTCCGGAAGCACCGGAACATGTTCCGGAAGCAGCGGAGCATGTTCCGAAAGCACCGGAACATGTTCCGAAAGCACCGGAACATGTTCCGAAAGCACCGGAACGTGTTCCGGAAGCACCGGAACATGTTTCGGAAGCACCGGAACATGTTCCGGAAGCGCCGGAACATGTTCCGGAAGCGCCGGAACATGTTCCGGAAGGACCGGAACATGTTCCGGAAGCACCGGAACATGTTCCGGAAGGACCGGAACATGTTCCGGAAGCACCGGAACATGTTCCGCAAGCACCGGAACATGTTCTGGAAGCACCAGAACATGTTCCGAAAGCACCGGAACATGTTCCGGAAGCACCGGAACATGTTCCGGAAGCACCGGAACATGTTCCGGAAGCGCCGGAACATGTTCCGGAAGCACCGGAACATGCCCCGTAAGTACCGGAACATGTTCCGGAAGCGCTGGAACATGTTCCGGAAGCACCGGAACATGTTCCAGAAACAACGGAACATGTTCCGGAAGCGCCGGAACATGTTCCGGAAGCACCGGAATATGTTCCGGAAGCACCAGTACATGTTCCGGAAGGACCGGAACATGTTCCGGAAGCACCGGAACATGTTCCGGAACATGTTCCGGCAGGACCGGAACATGTTCCGGAAGCAGCGGAACATGTTCCGAAAGCACCGGAACATGTTCCGAAAGCACCGGAACATGTTCCGGAAGCGCCGGAACATGTTCCGGAAGGACCGGAACATGTTCCGGAAGCACCGGAACATGTTCCGGAAGCGCCGGAACATGTTCCGGAAGCACCGGAAGATGTTCCGGAAGGACCGGAACATGTTCCGGAAGGACCGGAACATGTTCCGGAAGCGCCGGAACATGTTCCGGAAGCACCGGAACATGTTCCGGAAGGACCCGAACATGTTCCGGAAGGACCTGAACATGTTCCGGAAGCACCGGAACATGTTGCGGAAGGACCGGAACATGTTCCGGAAGCACCGGAACATGTTTCGGAAGCGCCGGAACATGTTCCGGAAGCACCGGAACATGTTCCGGAAGCGCCGGAACATGTTCCGGAAGCGCCGGAACATGTTCCGGAAGCACCGGAACATGTTCCGGAAGCAGCGGAGCATGTTCCGAAAGCACCGGAACATGTTCCGAAAGCACCGGAACATGTTCCGGAGGCACCGGAACATGTTCCGGACGCACCGGAAGATGTTCCGGAAGCACCGGAACATGTTCCGGAAGCGCCGGAACATGTTCCCGAAGGACCGGAACATGTTCCGGAAGGACCGGAACATGTTCCGGAAGCGCCGGAACATGTTCCCGAAGGACCGGAACATGTTCCGGAAGCACCAGAACATGTTCCGGAAGGACCGCAACATGTTCCGGAAGCGCCGGAACATGTTCCGGAAGGACCGGAACGTGTTCCGGAAGCACCGGAAAATGTTCCGGAAGCACCGGAACATGTTCCGGAAGCGCCGGAACATGTTCCGGAAGGACCGGAACATGTTCCGGAAGGACCCGAACATGTTCCGGAAGCACCGGAACATGTTGCGGAAGGACCGGAACATGTTCCGGAAGCACCGGAACATGTTCCGGAAGCGCCGGAACATGTTCCGGAAGCACCGGAACATGTTCCGGAAGCAGCGGAGCATGTTCCGAAAGCACCGGAACATGTTCCGAAAGCACCGGAACATGTTCCGGAGGCACCGGAACATGTTCCGGACGCACCGGAAGATGTTCCGGAAGCACCGGAACATGTTCCGGAAGCGCCGGAACATGTTCCCGAAGGACCGGAACATGTTCCGGAAGGACCGGAACATGTTCCGGAAGCGCCGGAACATGTTCCCGAAGGACCGGAACATGTTCCGGAAGGACCGGAACATGTTCCGGAAGCGCCGGAACATGTTCCCGAAGGACCGGAACATGTTCCGGAAGCACCAGAACATGTTCCGGAAGGACCGGAACATGTTCCGGAAGCACCGGAACATGTTCCGGTGCTTCCGGAACATGTTCCGGAAGGACCGCAACATGTTCCGGAAGCGCCGGAACATGTTCCGGAAGGACCGGAACATGTTCCGGAAGCACCGGAACATGTTCCGGAAGCGCCGGAACATGTTCCGGAAGGACCGGAACATGTTCCGGAAGGACCCGAACATGTTCCGGAAGCACCGGAACATGTTGCGGAAGGACCGGAACATGTTCCGGAAGCACCGGAACATGTTCCGGAAGCGCCGGAACATGTTCCGGAAGCACCGGAACATGTTCCGGAAGCAGCGGAGCATGTTCCGAAAGCACCGGAACATGTTCCGAAAGCACCGGAACATGTTCCGGAGGCACCGGAACATGTTCCGGACGCACCGGAAGATGTTCCGGAAGCACCGGAACATGTTCCGGAAGCGCCGGAACATGTTCCCGAAGGACCGGAACATGTTCCGGAAGGACCGGAACATGTTCCGGAAGCGCCGGAACATGTTCCGGAAGCGCCGGAACATGTTCCGGTGCTTCCGGAACATGTTCCGGAAGGACCGCAACATGTTCCCGAAGGACCGGAACATGTTCCGGAAGCACCAGAACATGTTCCGGAAGGACCGGAACATGTTCCGGAAGCGCCGGAACATGTTCCGGTGCTTCCGGAACATGTTCCGGAAGGACCGCAACATGTTCCGGAAGCGCCGGAACATGTTCCGGAAGGACCGGAACGTGTTCCGGAAGCACCGGAACATGTTCCGGAAGCACCGGAACATGTTCCGGAAGCGCCGGAACATGTTCCGGAAGGACCGGAACATGTTCCGGAAGGACCGGAACATGTTCCGGAAGGACCGCAACATGTTCCGGAAGGACCCGAACATGTTCCGGAAGGACCCGAACATGTTCCGGAAGCACCGGAACATGTTCCGGAAGCACCGGAACATGTTCCGGAAGCACCGGAACATGTTCCGGAAGCGCCGGAACATGTTCCGGAAGCGCCGGAACATGTTCCGGAAGCAGCACCGGAACATGTTCCGGAAGCGCCGGAACATGTTCCGGAAGCGCCGGAACATGTTCCGGAAGCACCGGAACATGTTCCGGAAGCACCACATGTTCCGGAAGCACCGAAACATGTTCCCCAAGCACCGGACCATGTTCCGGAAGGACCGGAACATGTTCCGGAAGCACCGGAATATGTTCCGGACGCACCGGAACGTGTTCCGGAAGCACCGGAACATGTTCCGGAAGCGCCGGAACATGTTCCGGAAGGACCGGAACATGTTCCGGAAGCACCGGAACATGTTCCGGAAGCGCCGGAACATGCTCCGGAAGCACCGGAACATGTTCCCGAAGGACCGGAACATGTTCCGGAAGCGCTGGAACATGTTCCGGAAGCACCGGAACATGTTCCGGAAGCAGCGGAACATGTTCCGGAACATGTTCCAGCAGGACCAGAACATGTTCCGGAAGCACCGGAACATGTTCCGGAAGGAGCGGAACATGTTCCGGAAGCGCCGGTACATGTTCCGGCAGGACCGGAAAATGTTCCGGAAGCACCGGAACATGTTCCGGTGCTTCCGGAACATGTTCCGGAAGGACCGGAACATGTTCCGGAAGGACCGGAACATGTTCCGGAAGCACCGGAACATGTTCCGGAAGCGCCGGAACATGTTCCGGAAGGACCGGAACATGTTCCGATGCTTCCGGAACATGTTCCGGAAGCACCGGAACATGTTCCGGTGCTTCCGG
Source organism: Eutreptiella sp. 'Long Island Sound 2002' (assembly GCA_964036045.1). Taxonomy (NCBI): domain Eukaryota; phylum Euglenozoa; class Euglenophyceae; order Eutreptiales; family Eutreptiaceae; genus Eutreptiella; species Eutreptiella sp. 'Long Island Sound 2002'. The sequence continues at coordinate 16,498,457 of OZ038381.1, forward strand.
AACATGTTCCGGAAGGACCGCAACATGTTCCGGAAGCGCCGGAACATGTTCCGGAAGGACCGGAACATGTTCCGGAAGCACCGGAACATGTTCCGGAAGCGCCGGAACATGTTCCGGAAGGACCGGAACATGTTCCGGAAGGACCCGAACATGTTCCGGAAGCACCGGAACATGTTGCGGAAGGACCGGAACATGTTCCGGAAGCACCGGAACATGTTCCGGAAGCGCCGGAACATGTTCCGGAAGCACCGGAACATGTTCCGGAAGCAGCGGAGCATGTTCCGAAAGCACCGGAACATGTTCCGAAAGCACCGGAACATGTTCCGGAGGCACCGGAACATGTTCCGGACGCACCGGAAGATGTTCCGGAAGCACCGGAACATGTTCCGGAAGCGCCGGAACATGTTCCCGAAGGACCGGAACATGTTCCGGAAGGACCGGAACATGTTCCGGAAGCGCCGGAACATGTTCCGGAAGCGCCGGAACATGTTCCGGTGCTTCCGGAACATGTTCCGGAAGGACCGCAACATGTTCCCGAAGGACCGGAACATGTTCCGGAAGCACCAGAACATGTTCCGGAAGGACCGGAACATGTTCCGGAAGCGCCGGAACATGTTCCGGTGCTTCCGGAACATGTTCCGGAAGGACCGCAACATGTTCCGGAAGCGCCGGAACATGTTCCGGAAGCACCGGAACGTGTTCCGGAAGCACCGGAACATGTTCCGGAAGCACCGGAACATGTTCCGGAAGCGCCGGAACATGTTCCGGAAGGACCGGAACATGTTCCGGAAGGACCGGAACATGTTCCGGAAGGACCGCAACATGCTCCGGAAGGACCCGAACATGTTCCGGAAGGACCCGAACATGTTCCGGAAGCACCGGAACATGTTCCGGAAGCACCGGAACATGTTCCGGAAGCACCGGAACATGTTCCGGAAGCGCCGGAACATGTTCCGGAAGCGCCGGAACATGTTCCGGAAGCAGCACCGGAACATGTTCCGGAAGCGCCGGAACATGTTCCGGAAGCGCCGGAACATGTTCCGGAAGCACCGGAACATGTTCCGGAAGCACCACATGTTCCGGAAGCACCGAAACATGTTCCCCAAGCACCGGACCATGTTCCGGAAGGACCGGAACATGTTCCGGAAGCACCGGAATATGTTCCGGACGCACCGGAACGTGTTCCGGAAGCACCGGAACATGTTCCGGAAGCGCCGGAACATGTTCCGGAAGGACCGGAACATGTTCCGGAAGCACCGGAACATGTTCCGGAAGCGCCGGAACATGCTCCGGAAGCACCGGAACATGTTCCCGAAGGACCGGAACATGTTCCGGAAGCGCTGGAACATGTTCCGGAAGCACCGGAACATGTTCCGGAAGCAGCGGAACATGTTCCGGAACATGTTCCAGCAGGACCAGAACATGTTCCGGAAGCACCGGAACATGTTCCGGAAGGAGCGGAACATGTTCCGGAAGCGCCGGTACATGTTCCGGCAGGACCGGAAAATGTTCCGGAAGCACCGGAACATGTTCCGGTGCTTCCGGAACATGTTCCGGAAGGACCGGAACATGTTCCGGAAGGACCGGAACATGTTCCGGAAGCACCGGAACATGTTCCGGAAGCGCCGGAACATGTTCCGGAAGGACCGGAACATGTTCCGATGCTTCCGGAACATGTTCCGGAAGCACCGGAACATGTTCCGGAAGGACCGGAACATGTTCCGAAAGCACCGGAACATGTTCCGAAAGCACCGGAACATGTTCCGGAAGCGCCGGAACATGTTCCGGAAGGACCGGAACATGTTCCGGAAGCACCGGAACATGTTCCGAAAGCACCGCAACATGTTCCGAAAGCACCGGAACATGTTCCGGAAGGACCGGATCATGTTCCGAAAGCACCGCAACATGTTCCGAAAGCACCGGAACATGTTCCGGAAGGACCGGAACATGTTCCGGAAGCACCGGAACATGTTCCGGAAGCGCCGGAACATGTTCCGGAAGGACCGGAACATGTTCCGATGCTTCCGGAACATGTTCCGGAAGCACCGGAACATGTTCCGGAAGGACCGGAACATGTTCCGAAAGCACCGGAACATGTTCCGAAAGCACCGGAACATGTTCCGGAAGCGCCGGAACATGTTCCGGAAGGACCGGAACATGTTCCGGAAGCACCGGAACATGTTCCGGAAGCACCGGAACACGTTCCGAAAGCACCGGAACATGTTCCGGAAGCACCGGAACATGTTCCGGAAGCACCGGAACATGTTCCGGAAGGACCGGAACATGTTCCGGAAGGACTGGAACATGTTCCGATGCTTCCGGAACATGTTCCGGAAGCACCAGAAGATGTTCCGGAAGGACCGGAACATGTTCCGGAAGCACCGGAACATGTTCCGGAAGCACCGGAACATGTTCCGGAAGGACCGGAACATGTTCCGATGCTTCCGGAACATGTTCCGGAAGCACCGGAACATGTTCCGGAAGCACCGAAACATGTTCCGGAACATGTTCCGGCAGGACCGGAACATGTTCCGGAAGCACCGGAACATGTTCCGGAAGGACCGGAACATGTTCCGGAAGCGCCGGAACATGTTCCGAAAGCACCAGAACATGTTCCGGAAGCACCGGAACATGTTCCGGAAGCACCGGAACATGTTCCGGAAGCGCCGGAACATATTCCGGAAGCACCAGAACATGTTCCGGAAGCACCGGAACATGTTCCGGAAGCACCGGAACATGTTCCGGAAGCGCCGGAACATGTTCCGGAAGGACCGGAACATGTTCCGATGCTTCCGGAACATGTTCCGGAAGCACCGGAACATGTTCCGGAAGGACCGGAACATGTTCCGAAAGCACCGGAACATGTTCCGAAAGCACCGGAACATGTTCCGGAAGCGCCGGAACATGTTCCGGAAGGACCGGAACATGTTCCGGAAGCACCGGAACATGTTCCGGAAGCACCGGAACATGTTCCGAAAGCACCAGAACATGTTCCGGAAGCACCGGAACATGTTCCGGAAGCACCGGAACATGTTCCGGAAGCGCCGGAACATGTTCCGGAAGGACCGGAACATGTTCCGATGCTTCCGGAACATGTTCCGGAAGCACCGGAACATGTTCCGGAAGGACCGGAACATGTTCCGAAAGCACCGGAACATGTTCCGAAAGCACCGGAACATGTTCCGGAAGCGCCGGAACATGTTCCGGAAGGACCGGAACATGTTCCGGAAGCACCGGAACATGTTCCGGAAGCACCGGAACACGTTCCGAAAGCACCGGAACATGTTCCGGAAGCACCGGAACATGTTCCGGAAGGACCGGAACATGTTCCGGAAGGACTGGAACATGTTCCGATGCTTCCGGAACATGTTCCGGAAGCACCAGAAGATGTTCCGGAAGGACCGGAACATGTTCCGGAAGGACCGGAACATGTTCCGGAAGCACCGGAACATGTTCCGGAAGGACCGGAACATGTTCCGATGCTTCCGGAACATGTTCCGGAAGCACCGGAACATGTTCCGGAAGCACCGGAACATGTTCCGGAACATGTTCCGGCAGGACCGGAACATGTTCCGGAAGCACCGGAACATGTTCCGGAAGGACCGGAACATGTTCCGGAAGCGCCGGAACATGTTCCGAAAGCACCAGAACATGTTCCGGAAGCACCGGAACATGTTCCGGAAGCACCGGAACATGTTCCGGAAGCGCCGGAACATATTCCGGAAGGACCGGAACACGTTCCGAAAGCACCGGAACATGTTTCGGAAGCACCGGAACATGTTCCGGAAGCACCGGAACATGTTCCGGAAGCACCGGAACATGTTCCGGAAGGACTGGAACATGTTCCGATGCTTCCGGAACATGTTCCGGAAGCACCGGAAGATGTTCCGGAAGGACCGGAACATGTTCCGGAAGCACCGGAACATGTTCCGGAAGCACCGGAACATGTTCCGGAAGGACCGGATCATGTTCCGAAAGCACCGCAACATGTTCCGAAAGCACCGGAACATGTTCCGGAAGCACCGGAACATGTTCCGGAAGCACCAGAACATGTTCCGGAAGCGCCGGAACATGTTCCGGAAGGACCGGAACATGTTCCGGAAGCACCGGAACATGTTCCGGAAGCAACGGAACATGTTCCGGAAGGACCGGAACACGTTCCGAAAGCACCGGAACATGTTCCGGAAGCACCGGAACATGTTCCGGAAGCACCGGAACATGTTCCGGAAGCACCGGAACATGTTCCGGAAGGACCGGAACATGTTCCGGAAGGACTGGAACATGTTCCGATGCTTCCGGAACATGTTCCGGAAGCACCGGAAGATGTTCCGGAAGCACCGGAACATGTTCCGGAAGCACCGGAACATGTTCCGGAAGGACCGGAACATGTTCCGGAAGCACCGGAACATGTTCCGGAACATGTTCCGGCAGGACCGGAACATGTTCCGGAAGCACCGGAACATGTTCCGGAAGGACCGGAACATGTTCCGGAAGCGCCGGTACATGTTCCGGAAGGACCGAAAAATGTTCCGGAAGCGCCGGAACATGTTCCGGAAGCGCCGGAACATGTTCCGAAAGCACCGGAACATGTTCCGGAAGCACCGGAACATGTTCCGGAAGCACCGGAAGATGTTCCGAAAGCACCGGAACATGTTCCGAAAGCACCGGACCATGTTCCGGAAGGACCGGAACATGTTCCGGAAGCACCGGAATATGTTCCGGACGCACCGGAACGTGTTCCGGAAGCACCGGAACATGTTCCGGAAGCGCCGGAACATGTTCCGGAAGGACCGGAACATGTTCCGGAAGCACCGGAACATGTTCCGGAAGCGCCGGAACATGTTCCGGAAGCACCAGAAGATGTTCCGGAAGGACCGGAACATGTTCCGGAAGCACCGGAACATGTTCCGGAAGCACCGGAACATGTTCCGGAAGGACCGGATCATGTTCCGAAAGCACCGGAACATGTTCCGAAAGCACCGGAACATGTTCCGGAAGCACCGGAACACGTTCCGAAAGCACCGGAACATGTTCCGGAAGCACCGGAACATGTTCCGGAAGCACCGGAACATATTCCGGAAGGACCGGAACACGTTCCGAAAGCACCGGAAGATGTTCCGGAAGGACCGGAACATGTTCCGGAAGCACCGGAACATGTTCCGGAAGCACCGGAACATGTTCCGGAAGGACCGGAACATGTTCCAAAAGCACCGGAACATGTTCCGGTGCTTTCGGAACATGTTCCGGAAGCAACGGAACATGTTCCGATGCTTCCGGAACATGTTCCGGAAGCGCCGGAACATGTTCCGAAAGCACCGGAACATGTTCCGGAAGAACCGGAACATGTTCCGCAAGCACCGGAACATGTTCCGGAAGGACCGGAACACGTTCCGAAAGCACCGGAACATGTTCCGGAAGCACCGGAACATGTTCCGGAAGGACCGGAACATGTTCCGGAAGCACCGGAACATGTTCCGGAAGGACCGGAACATGTTCCGGAAGGACTGGAACATGTTCCGATGCTTCCGGAACATGTTCCGGAAGCACCGGAAGATGTTCCGGAAGGACCGGAACATGTTCCGGAAGCACCGGAACATGTTCCGGAACATGTTCCGGAAGGACCGGAACATGTTCCGATGCTTCCGGAACATGTTCCGGAAGTACCGGAACATGTTCCGGAAGCGCCGGTACATGTTCCGGAAGGACCGAAAAATGTTCCGGAAGCACCGGAACATGTTCCGGAAGCGCCGGAACATGTTCCGAAAGCACCGGAACATGTTCCGGAAGCACCGGAACATGTTCCGGAAGCACCGGAACATGTTCCGAAAGCACCGGAACATGTTCCGGAAGCGCCGGAACATGTTCCGGAAGGACCCGAACATGTTCCGGAAGCACCGGAACATGTTCCGGAAGGACCGGAACATGTTCCGGAAGGACCGGAACACGTTCCGAAAGCACCGGAACATGTTCCGGAAGCACCGGAACATGTTCCGGAAGGACCGGAACATGTTCCGGAAGCACCGGAACATGTTCCGGAAGGACCGGAACATGTTCCGGAAGGACTGGAACATGTTCCGATGCTTCCGGAACATGTTCCGGAAGCACCGGAAGATGTTCCGGAAGGACCGGAACATGTTCTGGAAGCACCGGAACATGTTCCGGAAGCACCGGAACATGTTCCGGAAGGACCGGAACATGTTCCGATGCTTCCGGAACATGTTTCGGAAGCGCCGGAACATGTTCCGGAAGGACCCGAACATGTTCCGGAAGCACCGGAACATGTTCCGGAAGGACCGGAACATGTTCCGGAAGGACCGGAACACGTTCCGAAAGCAGCGGAACATGTTCCGGAAGCACCGGAACATGTTCCGGCAGGACCGGAACATGTTCCGGAAGCACCGGTACATGTTCCGGAAGCACCGGAAGATGTTCCGGAAGGACCGGAACATGTTCCGGAAGCACCGGAACATGTTCCGGAAGCACCGGAACATGTTCCGGAAGCGCCGGAACATGTTCCGGAAGGACCGGAACATGTTCCGGAAGCACCGCAACATGTTCCGGAAGCACCGGAACATGTTCCGGCGCTTCCCAACCATGTTCCGGAAGCGCCGGAATATGTTCCGGAAGGACCGGAACATGTTCCGGAAGGACCGGAACATGTTCCGGAAGCGCCGGAACATGTTCCGGAAGCACCGGAACATGTTCCGATGCTTCCGGAACATGTTCCGGAAGCACCGGAACATGTTCCGGAAGCACCGGAACATGTTCCGAAAGCACCGGAACATGTTCCGAAAGCACCGGAACATGTTCTGGAAGCGCCGGAACATGTTCCGGAAGCACCGGAACATGTTCCGGAAGCACCGGAACATGTTCCGGAAGCACCGGAACATGTTCCGGAAGGACTGGAACATGTTCCGATGCTTCCGGAACATGTTCCGGAAGCACCGGAAGATGTTCCGGAAGCACCGGAACATGTTCCGGAAGCACCGGAACATGTTCCGGAACATGTTCCGGCAGGACCGGAACATGTTCCGGAAGCACCGGAACATGTTCCGGAAGGACCGGAACATGTTCCGGAAGCACCGGAACATGTTCCGGAAGCGCCGGAACATGTTTCCCAAGCACCAGAACATGTTCCGGAAGGACCGGAACATGTTCCGGAAGCACCACATGTTCCGGAAGCACCGAAACATGTTCCCCAAGCACCGGAACATGTTCCGGAAGCGCCGGAACATGTTCCGGAAGCACCGGAACATGTTCCGGAAGCATCGAAACATGTTCCCCAAGCACCGGAACATGTTTCCCAAGCACCAGAACATGTTCCGGAAGGACCGGAACATGTTCCCGAAGGACCGGAACATGTTCCGGACGCACCGGAACATGTTCCGGACGCACCGGAACGTGTTCCGCAAGCACCCGAACATGTTCCGGAAGCACCGGAACATGTTCGGGAAGCGCCGGAACATGTTCCGGAAGGACCGGAACATGTTCCGGAAGCACCGGAACATGTTCCGGAAGCACCGGAACATGTTTCGGAAGGACCGGAACATGTTCCGGAAGCGCCGGTACATGTTCCGGAAGGAGCGGAAAATGTTCCGGAAGCACCGGAACATGTTCCGGTGCTTCCAGAACATGTTCCGGAAGGACCGGAACATGTTCCGGAAGCACCGGAACATGTTTCGGAAGGACCGGAACATGTTCCGGAAGCGCCGGTACATGTTCCGGAAGCACCCGAACATGTTCCGGAAGCATCGAAACATGTTCCCCAAGCACCGGAACATGTTTCCCAAGCACCAGAACATGTTCCGGAAGGACCGGAACATGTTCCCGAAGGACCGGAACATGTTCCGGACGCACCGGAACATGTTCCGGACGCACCGGAACGTGTTCCGCAAGCCCCCGAACATGTTCCGGAAGCACCGGAACATGTTCCGGAAGCGCCGGAACATGTTCCGGAAGGACCGGAACATGTTCCGGAAGCACCGGAACATGTTCCGGAAGCACCGGAACATGTTTCGGAGGGACCGGAACATGTTCCGGAAGCGCCGGTACATGTTCCGGAAGGAGCGGAAAATGTTCCGGAAGCACCGGAACATGTTCCGGTGCTTCCAGAACATGTTCCGCAAGGACCGGAACATGTTCCGGAAGCACCGGAACATGTTTCGGAAGGACCGGAACATGTTCCGGAAGCGCCGGTACATGTTCCGGAAGCGCCGGAACATGTTCCGGAAGGACCGGAACATGTTCCGGAAGCACCAGAACATGTTCCGGAAGCGCCGGAACATGCTCCGGAAGCACCGGAACATGTTCCGGAAGGACCGGAACATGTTCCGGAAGCACCGGAACATGTTTCGGAAGGACCGGAACATGTTCCGGAAGGACCGGAACATGTTCCGGAAGCACCGCAACATGTTCCGGAAGCACCGGAACATGTTCCGGCGCTTCCGGACCATGTTCCGGAAGCGCCGGAATATGTTCCGGAAGGACCGGAACATGTTCCGGAAGGACCGGAACATGTTCCGGAAGCACCGAAACATGTTCCGGAAGCACCGGAACATGTTCCGGAAGCGCCGGAACATGTTCGGGAAGGACCGGAACATGTTCCGATGCTTCCGGAACATGTTCCGGAAGCACCGGAACATGTTCCGGAAGCACCGCAACATGTTCCAAAAGCACCGGAACATGTTCCGAAAGCACCGGAACATGTTCCGGAAGCACCGGAACATGTTCCGGAAGCACCGGAACATGTTCCGGAAGCGCCGGGACATGTTCCGGAAGCACCGGAGCATGTTCCGGAAGGACCGGAACATGTTCCGGAAGCGCCGGAACATGTTCCGGAAGGACCGGAACATGTTCCGAAAGCACCGGAACATGTTCCGGAAGGACCGGAACATGTTCCGGACGCACCGGAACGTGTTCCGCAAGCACCCGAACATGTTCCGGAAGCGCCGGAACATGTTCCGGAAGGACCGGAACATGTTCCGGAAGCACCGGAACATGTTCCGGAAGCGCCGGAACATGCTCCCGAAGCACCGGAACATGTTCCGGAAGGACCGGAACATGTTCCGGCAGGACCGGAACATGTTCCGGAAGCACCGGAACATGTTTCGGAAGGACCGGAACATGTTCTGGAAGCGCCGGTACATGTTCCGGAAGGACCGGAAAATGTTCCGGAAGCACCGGTACATGTTCCGGTGCTTCCGGAACATGTTCCGGAAGGACCGGAACATGTTCCGGAAGCGCCGGAACATGTTCCGGAAGGACCGGAACATGTTCCGGAAGCACCGCAACATGTTCCGGAAGCGCCGGAACATGTTCCGGAAGGACCGCAACATGTTCCGATGCTTCCGGAACATGTTCCGGAAGCACCGGAACATGTTCCGGAAGCACGGGAACATGTTCCGAAAGCACCGGAACATGTTCCGGAAGCACCGGAACATGTTCCGGAAGCACCGGAACATGTTCCGGAAGGACCGGAACATGTTCCGGAAGCACCGGAACATGTTCCGGAAGGACCGCAACATGTTCCGAAAGCACCGGAACATGTTCCGGAAGCACCGGAAGATGTTCCGGAAGCGCCGGAACATGTTCCGGAAGCACCGGAACATGTTCCAGAAGGACCGGAACATGTTCCGGAAGCACCGGAACATGTTCCGGAAGGACCGGAACATGTTCTGGAAGCGCCGGAACATGTTCCGGAAGCGCCGGAACATGTTCCGGAAGGACCGGAACATGTTCCGGAACATGTTCCGGCAGGACCGGAACAATTTCCGGAAGCACCGGAACATGTTCCAGAAGGACCCGAACATGTTCCGGAAGCGCCGGAACATGTTCCGGAAGCACCGGAACATGTTCCAGAAGGACCGGAACATGTTCCGGAAGCACCGGAACATGTTCCGGAAGGACCGGAACATGTTCCCATGCTTCCGGAACATGTTCCGGAAGCACCGGAACATGTTTCGGAAGGACCGGAACATGTTCCGGAAGCGCCGGTACATGTTCCGGAAGGAGCGGAAAATGTTCCGGAAGCACCGGAACATGTTCCGGTGCTTCCAGAACATGTTCCGGAAGGACCGGAACATGTTCCGGAAGCACCGGAACATGTTTCGGAAGGACCGGAACATGTTCCGGAAGCGCCGGTACATGTTCCGGAAGCACCGCAACATGTTCCGGAAGCACCGGAACATGTTCCGGCGCTTCCGGACCATGTTCCGGAAGCGCCGGAACATGTTCCGGAAGGACCGCAACCTGTTCCGATGCTTCCGGAACATGTTCCGGAAGCACCGGAACATGTTCCGGAAGCACGGGAACATGTTCCGAAAGCACCGGAACATGTTCCGGAAGCGCCGGAACATGTTCCGGAAGGACCGGAACTTGTTCCGGAAGCACCGGAACATGTTCCGGAAGCGCGGGAACATGCTCCGGAAGCAGCGGAACATGTTCCGGAAGGACCGGAACATGTTCCGGAAGCACCGGAACATGTTCCGGAAGGACCGGAACATGTTCCGGAAGGACTGGAACATGTTCCGATGCACCGGAACATGTTCCGGACGCACCGGAACGTGTTCCGCAAGCACCGGAACATGTTCCGGAAGCACCGAAACATGTTCCGGAAGCGCCGGAACATGTTCCGGAAGGACCGGAACATGTTCCGGAAGCACCGGAACATGTTCCGGAAGCGCCGGAACATGCTCCGGAAGCACCGGAACATGTTCCGGAAGGACCGGAACATGTTCCGGAAGCACCGGAACATGTTTCGGAAGGACCGGAACATGTTCCGGAAGCACCGCAACATGTTCCGGAAGCACCGCAACATGTTCCGGAAGCACCGGAACATGTTCCGGCGCTTCCGGACCATGTTCCGGAAGCGCCGGAACATGTTCCGGAAGGACCGGAACATGTTCCGGAAGGACCGGAACATGTTCCGGAAGCACCGGAACATGTTCCGGAAGCACCGGAACATGTTCCGGAAGCGCCGGAACATGTTCGGGAAGGACCGGAACATGTTCCGATGCTTCCGGAACATGTTCCGGAAGCACCGGAACATGTTCCGGAAGCACCGCAACATGTTCCAAAAGCACCGGAACATGTTCCGAAAGCACCGGAACATGTTCCGGAAGCACCGGAACATGTTCCGGAAGCACCGGAACATGTTCCGGAAGCGCCGGGACATGTTCCGGAAGCACCGGAGCATGTTCCGGAAGGACCGGAACATGTTCCGGAAGCGCCGGAACATGTTCCGGAAGGACCGGAACATGTTCCGAAAGCACCGGAACATGTTCCGGAAGGACCGGAACATGTTCCGGACGCACCGGAACGTGTTCCGCAAGCACCCGAACATGTTCCGGAAGCACCGGAACATGTTCCGGAAGCGCCGGAACATGTTCCGGAAGGACCGGAACATGTTCCGGAAGCACCGGAACATGCTCCCGAAGCACCGGAACATGTTCCGGAAGGACCGCAACATGTTCCGGCAGGACCGGAACATGTTCCGGAAGCACCGGAACATGTTTCGGAAGGACCGGAACATGTTCCGGAAGCGCCGGTACATGTTCCGGAAGGACCGGAACATGTTCCGGAAGCGCCGGAACATGTTCCGGAAGGACCGGAACATGTTCCGGAAGCACCGCAACATGTTCCGGAAGCGCCGGAACATGTTCCGGAAGGACCGCAACATGTTCCGATGCTTCCGGAACATGTTCCGGAAGCACCGGAACATGTTCCGGAAGCACGGGAACATGTTCCGAAAGCACCGGAACATGTTCCGGAAGCACCGGAACATGTTCCGGAAGCACCGGAACATGTTCCGGAAGCGCCGGAACATGTTCCGGAAGCGCCGGAACATGTTCCGGAAGCACCGGAACATGTTCCGGAAGGACCGGAGCATGTTCCGGAAGCACCGGAACATGTTCCGGAAGGACCGCAACATGTTCCGAAAGCACCGGAACATGTTCCGGAAGCACCGGAAGATGTTCCGGAAGCGCCGGAACATGTTCCGGAAGCACCGGAACATGTTCCAGAAGCGCCGGAACATGTTCCGGAAGCACCGGAACATGTTCCGGAAGGACCGGAACATGTTCTGGAAGCGCCGGAACATGTTCCGGAAGCGCCGGAACATGTTCCGGAAGGACCGGAACATGTTCCGGAACATGTTCCGGCAGGACCGGAACAAGTTCCGGAAGCACCGGAACATGTTCCAGAAGGACCCGAACATGTTCCGGAAGCGCCGGAACATGTTCCGGAAGCACCGGAACATGTTCCAGAAGGACCGGAACATGTTCCGGAAGCACCGGAACATGTTCCGGAAGGACCGGAACATGTTCCCATCCTTCCGGAACATGTTCCGGAAGCACCGGAACATGTTCCGGAAGGACCGGAACATGTTCCGGCAGCACCCGAACATGTTCTGGAAGCGCCGGAACATGTTCCGGAAGCGCCGGAACATGTTCCGGCAGGACCGGAACAAGTTCCGGAAGCACCGGAACATGTTCCAGAAGGACCCGAACATGTTCCGGAAGCACCGGAACATGTTCCGGAAGGACCGGCACATGTTCCGGAAGCACCGAAACATGTTCCGGAAGCGCCGGAACATGTTCCGGAAGCACCGGAACATGTTCCGGAAGCACCGGAACATGTTCCGGAAGGACCGGAACATGTTCCGGAAGCACCGGAACATGTTCCGGAACCACCGGAATATGTTCCGGTGCTTCCGGAACATGTTCCGGAAGCGCCGGAACATGTTCCCGAAGGACCGGAACATGTTCCGGAAGCACCGGAACATGATGCGGAAGGACCCGAACATGTTCCGGAAGGACCGGAACATGTTCCGGAAGGACCGGAACATGTTCCGGAAGGAACGGAACATGTTCCGGAAGGACCGGAACATTTTCCGGAAGCGCCGGAACATGTTCCGGAAGCACCCGAACATGTTCCGGAAGCACCGGAACATGTTCCGGAAGCACCGGGACATGTTCCGGAAGCGCCGGAACATGTTCCGGAAGCACCGGAACATGTTCCGGAAGCACCACATGTTCAGGAAGCACCGAAACATGTTCCCCAAGCACCGAAACATGTTCCGGAAGCGCCGGAACATGTTCCGGAAGCACCGGAACATGTTCCGGAAGCGCCGGAACATGTTCTGGAAGCGCCGGAACATCTTCCGGAAGGACCGGAACATGTTCCGGAAGGACCGGAACATGTTCCGGAAGCGCCGGAAAATGTTCCGGAAGGACCGGAACATGTTCCGGAAGCACCGGAACATGTTCCGGCAGGACCGGAACATCTTCCGGAAGGACCGGAACATGTTCCGGAAGGACCGGAACATGTTCCGGAAGCGCCGGAACATGTTTCGGAAGGACCGGAACATGTTCCGGAAGCGCCGGTACATGTTCCGGAAGGACCGGAAAATGTTTCGGAAGCGCCGGAACATGTTCCGGAAGCGCCGGAACATGTTCCGGAAGGACCGGAACATGTTCTGATGCTTCCGGAACATGTTCCGGAAGCACCGGAACATGTTCCGGAAGCACCGGAACATGTTCCGAAAGCACCGGAACATGTTTCGGAAGGACCGGAACATGTTCCGGAAGCGCCGGTACATGTTCCGGAAGGACCGGAAAATGTTCCGGAAGCGCCGGAACATGTTCCGGAAGGACCGGAACATGTTCCGATGCTTCCGGAACATGTTCCGGAAGCACCGGAACATGTTCCGGAAGGACCGGAACATGTTCCGGAAGGACCGGAACATGTTCCGGAAGCACCGGAACATGTTCCGGAAGCGCCGGAACATGTTCCGGAAGCGCCGGAACATGTTCCGGAAGCACCGGAACATGTTCCGGAACATGTTCCGGCAGGACCGGAACATGTTCCGGAAAAACCGGAACATGTTCCGGAAGCACCGGAACATGTTCCGGAAGGACCCGAACATGTTCCGGAAGGACCGGAACATGTTCCGGAAGGACCGGAACATGTTCCGGAAGGACCGGCACATGTTCCGGAAGCACCGAAACATGTTCCGGAAGCGCCGGAACATGTTCCGGAAGCACCGGAACATGTTCCGGAAGCACCGGAACATGTTCCGGAAGCACTGGAACATGTTCCGGAAGCGCCGCAATATGTTCCGGAAGGACCGGAACATGTTCCGGAAGCACCGGAACATGATGCGGAAGGACCCGAACATGTTCCGGAAGGACCGGAACATGTTCCGGAAGGACCGGAACATGTTCCGGAAGCACCGGAACATGTTCCGGAAGCGCCGGAACATGTTCCGGAAGCACCGGAACATGTTCCGGAAGCACCGGAACATGTTCCGGAAGCACCGGGACATGTTCCGGAAGCGCCGGAACATGTTCCGGAAGCACCGGAACATGTTCCGGAAGCACCGCAACGTGTTCCGGAAGGACCAGAACATGTTCCGGAAGGACCGGAACATGTTCCGGAAGCGCCGCAACATGTTCCGGAAGGACCAGAACATGTTCCGGGCGGACCGGAACATGTTCCGGAAGCGCCGGAACATGTTCCGAAAGCACCGGAACATGTTCCGGAAGCACCGGAACATGTTCCGGAAGCACCGGAACATGTTCCGAAAGCGCCGGAACATGTTCCGAAAGCGCCGGAACATGTTCCGGAAGCACCGGAACATGTTCCGGCGCTTCCGGAACATGTTCCGGAGGCGCCGGAACATGTTCCGGAAGGACCAGAACATGTTCCGGAAGGACCGGAACATGTTCCGGAAGCGCCGGAACATGTTCCGAAAGCACCGGAACATGTTCCGGAAGCGCCGGAACATGTTGCGGAAGCACCGGAACATGTTCCGGAAGCACCGGGACATGTTCTGAAAGCACCGGACATTGTTCCGAACGCACCGGAACATGTTCTGGAAGCGCCGGAACATGTTCCGGAAGCGCCGGAACATGTTCCGGAAGCGCCGGAACATGTTCCGGAAGGACCGGAACATGTTCCGGAAGCGCCGGAACATGTTCCGGAAGCACGGGAACATGTTCCGGAAGGACCGGAACATGTTCCGAAAGCACCGGAACATGTTCGGGATGGACCGGAACATGTTCCGGAAGGACCGGAACATGTTCCGGAAGGACCGGAACATGTTCCGGAAGCGCCGGAACATGTTCCGGAAGCACCGGAACATGTTCCGGAAGGACCGGAACATGTTCCGGAAGCGCCGGAACATGTTCCGGAAGCACCGGAACATGTTCCGGAAGCGCCGGAACATGTTCCGGAAGCACCGGAACATGTTCCCGAAGCACCGGAACATGTTCCGGAGGCGCCGGAACATGTTCCGAAAGCACCGGAACATGTTCCGGAAGCACCGGAACATGTTCCGGAAGCGCCGCAACGTGTTCCGGAAGGACCGGAACATGTTCCGGAAGGACCGGAACATGTTCCGAAAGCACCGGAACATGTTCCAGAAGCGCCGGAACATGTTCCGGAAGCACCGGAACATGTTCCGGAAGCACCGGAACATGTTCCGGAAGCACCCGAACATGTTCTGGAAGCACCGGAACATGTTCCGGAAGCGCCGGAACATGTTCCGGAAGGACCGGAACATGTTCCGGAAGCACCGGAACATGTTCTCCGGAACATGTTCCGGAAGCACCGGAACATGTTCCGGAAGGTCCGGAACATGTTCCGCAAGCGCCGGAACATGTTCCGGAAGCACCGGAACATGTTCCGGAAGGACCGGAACATGTTCCGATGCTTCCGGAACATGTTCCGATGCTTCCGGAACATGTTCCGGAAGCACCGGAACATGTTCCGAAAGCACCGGAACATGTTCCGAAAGCGCCGGAACATGTTCCGGAAGCACCGGAACATGTTCCGGAAGCGCCGGAACATGTTCCGGCAGGACCGGAACATGTTCCGGCAGGACCGGAACATGTTCCGGAAGCACCGGAACATGTTCCGGAAGCACCGGAACATGTTCCGGAAGCACCGGATCATGTTCCGGTGCTTCCGGATCATGTTCCGGAAGCACCGGATCATGTTCCGGCGCTTCCGGAACATGATCCGGTGCTTCCGGAACATGTTCCGGAAGCGCCGGAACATGTTCCGGAAGGACCGGAACATGTTCCGGAAGGACCGGAACATGTTCCGGTGCTTCCGGAACATGTTCCGGAGGCGCCGGAACATGTTCCGAAAGCACCGGAACATGTTCCGGAAGCACCGGAACATGTTCCGGAAGCGCCGCAACGTGTTCCGGAAGGACCGGAACATGTTCCGGAAGGACCGGAACATGTTCCGGAAGCGCCGGAACATGTTCCGAAAGCACCGGAACATGTTCCAGAAGCGCCGGAACATGTTCCGGAAGCACCGGAACATGTTCCGGAAGCACCGGAACATGTTCCGGAAGCACCCGAACATGTTCTGGAAGCACCGGAACATGTTCTGGAAGCGCCGGAACATGTTCCGGAAGGACCGGAACATGTTCCGGAAGCACCGGAACATGTTCTCAGGAACATGTTCCGGAAGCACCGGAACATGTTCCGGAAGGTCCGGAACATGTTCCGCAAGCGCCGGAACATGTTCCGGAAGCACCGGAACATGTTCCGGAAGGACCGGAACATGTTCCGATGCTTCCGGAACATGTTCCGATGCTTCCGGAACATGTTCCGGAAGCACCGGAACATGTTCCGAAAGCACCGGAACATGTTCCGAAAGCACCGGAACATGTTCCGGAAGCACCGGAACATGTTCCGGAAGCGCCGGAACATATTCCGGAAACGCCGGAACATGTTCCGGCAGGACCGGAACATGTTCCGGAAGCACCGGAACATGTTCCGGAAGCACCGGAACATGTTCCGGAAGCACCGGATCATGTTCCGGTGCTTCCGGATCATGTTCCGGAAGCACCGGATCATGTTCCGGCGCTTCCGGAACATGATCCGGTGCTTCCGGAACATGTTCCGGAAGCGCCGGAACATGTTCCGGAAGGACCGGAACATGTTCCGGAAGGACCGGAACATGTTCCGGAAGGACCGGAACATGTTCCCGAAGCGCCGGAACATGTTCCGGAAGCACCGGAACATGTTCCGGAAGGACCGGAACATGTTCCGGAAGGACCGGAACATGTTCCGGAAGGACCGGAACATGTTCCGAAAGCACCGGAACATGTTCCGGAAGGACCGGAACATGTTCCGGAAGCGCCGGAACATGTTCCGGAAGCACCGGAACATGTTCCGGAAGCACCGGAACATGTTCCGGAAGGACCCGAACGTGTTCTGCAAGGACCGGAACATGTTCCCAAAGCGCCGGAACATGTTCCGGAAGCACCGGAACATGTTCCGGAAGCACCGGAACATGTTCCGGAAGCACCGGAACATGTTCCGGAAGGACCCGAACGTGTTCTGCAAGGACCGGAACATGTTCCCAAAGCGCCGGAACATGTTCCGGAAGGACCGGAACATGTTCCGGAAGGACCGGAACATGTTCCGGAAGGACCGGAACATGTTCCGGAAGCGCCGGAACATGTTCCGGAAGGACCGGAACATGTTCCGGAAGGACCGGAACATGTTCCGAAAGCACCGGAACATGTTCGGAAGGACCGGAACATGTTCCGGAAGCGCCGGAACATGTTCCGGAAGCACCGGAACATGTTCCGGAAGCACCGGAACATGTTCCGGAAGGACCCGAACATGTTCTGCAAGGACCGGAACATGTTCCGGAAGCGCCGGAACATGTTCCGGAAGGACCGGAACATGTTCTGCAAGGACCGGAACATGTTCCGAAAGCACCGGAACATGTTCCGGAAGGACCGGAACATGTTCCGGAAGCACCGGAACATGTTCCGGAAGCGCCGGAACATGTTCCGGAAGCAACGCAACATGTTCCGGAAGGACCGGAACATGTTCCGATGCTTCCGGAACATGTCCGAAAGCACCGGAACATGTTCCGGAAGCACCGGAACATGTTCCGGAAGCACCGGAACATGTTCCGGAAGCGCCGCAACGTGTTCCGGAAGGACCGGAACATGTTCCGGAAGCGCCAGAACATGTTCCGGAAGCGCCGGAACATGTTCCGGAATCACCGGAACATGTTCCAAAAGCACGGGAACATGTTCCGGAAGCACCGGAACATGTTCCGGAAGCACCGGAACATGTTCCGGAAGCACCGGAACATGTTCCGGAAGCACCGGAACATGTTCCGGAAGCGCCGGAACATGTTCCGGAAGCGCCGGAAGACCGGAACATGTTCCGAAAGCACCGGAACATGTTCCGGAAAGACCGGAACATGTTCCGGAAGCGCCGGAACATGTTCCGGAAGCACCGGAACATGTTCTGGAAGCACCGGAACATGTTCCGGAAGGACCCGAACGTGTTCTGCAAGGACCGGAACATGTTCCCAAAGCGCCGGAACATGTTCCGATGCTTCCGGAACATGTCCGAAAGCACCGGAACATGTTCCGGAAGCACCGGAACATGTTCCGGAAGCACCGGAACATGTTCCGGAAGCGCCGCAACGTGTTCCGGAAGGACCGGAACATGTTCCGGAAGCGCCAGAACATGTTCCGGAAGCGCCGGAACATGTTCCGGAATCACCGGAACATGTTCCAAA
Source organism: Eutreptiella sp. 'Long Island Sound 2002' (assembly GCA_964036045.1). NCBI lineage: Eukaryota > Euglenozoa > Euglenophyceae > Eutreptiales > Eutreptiaceae > Eutreptiella > Eutreptiella sp. 'Long Island Sound 2002'. The sequence goes on from OZ038381.1 coordinate 16,517,021, forward strand.
AGCACGGGAACATGTTCCGGAAGCACCGGAACATGTTCTGGAAGCACCGGAACATGTTCCGGAAGCACCGGAACATGTTCCGGAAGCACCGGAACATGTTCCGGAAGCGCCGGAACATGTTCCGGAAGCGCCGGAAGACCGGAACATGTTCCGGAAGCACCGGAACATGTTCCGGAAGCGCCGGAACATGTTCCGGAAGCGCCGGAACATGTTCCGGAAGCACCGGAACATGTTCCGGAAGCGCCGGAACATGTTCCGGAAGGACCGGAACATTTTCCGGAAGGACCGGAACATGTTCCGGAAGCGCCAGAACATGTTTCGGAAGCGCCGGAACATGTTCCGGAAGCCCCGGAACATGTTCCGGAAGCACCGGAACATGTTCCGGAAGCCCCGGAACATGTTCCGGGAGGACCGGAACATGTTCCGGAAGCACCGGAACATGTTCCGGAAGCGCCGGAACATGTTCCGGAAGGACCGGAACATGTTCCGGAAGGACCAGAACATGTTCCGGAGGCACCGGAACATGTTCCGGAGACACCGGAACATGTTCCGGAGGCGCCGGAACATGTTCCGAAAGCACCAGAACATGTTCCGGAAGCACCGGAACATGTTCCGGAAGGACCGGAACATGTTCCGGAAGCGCCGGAACATGTTCTGGAAGCGCCGGAACATGTTCCGGAAGCACCGGAACATGTTCCGGAAGCACCGGAACATGTTCCGGAAGCGCCGGAACATGTTCCGGAAGCACCGGGACATGTTCCGAAAGCACCGGAACATGTTCCGGAAGCACCGGAACATGTTCCGGAAGCACCGGAACATGTTCTGGAAGGACCGGAACATGTTCCGAAAGGACCGGAACATGTTCCGGAAGGACCGGAACATGTTCCGGAAGGACCGGAACATGTTCCGGAAGGACCGCAACATGTTCCCAAAGCACCGGAACATGTTCCGGAAGCGGCGGAACATGTTCCGGAAGCACCGGAACATGTCCCGGAAGAACCGGAACATGTTCCGATGCTTCCGGAACATGTCCGAAAGCACCGGAACATGTTCCGGAAGCACCGGCACATGTTCCGGAAGCGCCGCAACGTGTTCCGGAAGGACCGGAACATGTTCCGGAAGCTCCGGAACATGTTCCGGAAGCGCCGCAACATGTTCCGGAAGCGCCGGAACATGTTCCGGAAGCACCGGAACATGTTCCGGAAGCACCGGAACATGTTCCGGAAGCGCCGGAACATGTTCCGGAAGCGCCGGAAGACCGGAACATGTTCCGGAAGCACCGGAACATGTTCCGGAAGCACCGGAACATGTTCCGGAAGCGCCGCAACATGTTCCGAAAGCGCCGGAACATGTTTCGGAGGCGCCGGAACATGTTCCGGAAGCGCCGGAACATGTTCCGGAAGCACCGGAACATGTTCCGGAAGCGCCGGAACATGTTCCGGAAGGACCGGAACATTTTCCGGAAGGACCGGAACATGCTCCGGAAGCGCCGGAACATGTTTCGGAAGCGCCGGAACATGTTCCGGAAGCGCCGGAACATGTTCCGGAAGGACCCGAACATGTTCTGCAAGGACCGGAACATGTTCCGGAAGCACCGGAACATGTTCCGAAAGGACCGGAACATGTTCCGGAAGGACCGGAACATGTTCCGGAAGGACCGGAACATGTTCCGGAAGGACCGGAACATGTTCCGGAAGGACCGCAACATGTTCCGAAAGCACCGGAACATGTTCCGGAAGCGGCGGAACATGTTCCGGAAGCACCGGAACATGTTCCGGAAGAACCGGAACATGTTCCGATGCTTCCGGAACATGTCCGAAAGCACCGGAACATGTTCCGGAAGCACCGGAACATGTTCCGGAAGCGCCGCAACGTGTTCCGGAAGGACCGGAACATGTTCCGGAAGCTCCGGAACATGTTCCGGAAGCACCGGAACATGTTCCGGAAGCGCCGGAACATGTTCCGGAAGCGCCGGAAGACCGGAACATGTTCCGGAAGCACCGGAACATGTTCCGGAAGCACCGGAACATGTTCCGGAAGCGCCGCAACATGTTCCGAAAGCGCCGGAACATGTTTCGGAAGCGCCGGAACATGTTCCGGAAGCGCCGGAACATGTTCCGGAAGCACCGGAACATGTTTCGGAAGCGCCGGAACATGTTCCGGAAGGACCGGAACATTTTCCGGAAGGACCGGAACATGTTCCGGAAGCGCCGGAACATGTTTCGGAAGCGCCGGAACATGTTCCGGAAGCGCCGGAACATGTTCCGGAAGGACCCGAACATGTTCTGCAAGGACCGGAACATGTTCCGGAAGCGCCGGAACATGTTCCGGAAGGACCGGAACATGTTCTGCCAGGCCCGGAACATGTTCCGAAAGCACCGGAACATGTTCCGGAAGGACCGGAACATGTTCCGGAAGCACCGGAACATGTTCCGGAAGCGCCGGAACATGTTCCGGAAGCAACGCAACATGTTCCAGAAGCGTCGAATCATGTTCCGGAAGCGCCGGAACATGTTCCGGAAGCGGCGGAACATGTTCCGGAAGCACCGGAACATGTTCCGGAAGCACCGGAACATGTTCCGGAAGCGCCGCAACGTGTTCCGGAAGGACCGGAACATGTTCCGGAAGCTCCGGAACATGTTCCGGAAGCGCCGGAACATGTTCCGGAAGCGCCGGAACATGTTCCGGAAGCGCCGGAACATGTTCCGGAAGCACCGGAACATGTTCCGGAAGCACCGGAACATGTTCCGGAAGCGCCGCAACGTGTTCCGGAAGGACCGGAACATGTTCGGGAAGCTCCGGAACATGTTCCGGAAGCGCCGGAACATGTTCCGGAAGCGCCGGAACATGTTCCGGAAGCGCCGGAACATGTTCCGGAAGCACCGGAACATGTTCCGGAAGCGCCGGAACATGTTCCGGAAGCGCCGGAAGACCGGAACATGTTCCGGAAGCACCGGAACATATTCCGGAAGCACCGGAACATGTTCCGGAAGCGCCGCAACATGTTCCGAAAGCGCCGGAACATGTTTCGGAAGCGCCGGAACATGTTCCGGAAGCGCCGGAACATGTTCCGGAAGCACCGGAACATGTTCCGGAAGCGCCGGAACATGTTCCGGAAGCGCCAGAACATGTTCCGGAAGGACCGAAACATTTTCCGGAAGGACCGGAACATGTTCCGGAAGCGCCGGAACATGTTTCGGAAGCGCCGGAACATGTTCCGGAAGCGCCGGAACATGTTCCGGAAGCACCGGAACATGTTCCGGAAGCGCCGGAACATGTTCCGGAAGCACCGGAACATGTTCCAGAAGAACCGGAACATGTTCCGGAAGCACCGGAACATGTTCTGGAAGCACCGGAACATGTTCCGGAAGCACCGGAACATGTACCGGAAGAACCGGAACATGTTCCGGAAGCGCCGGAACATGTTCTGGAAGCACCGGAACATGTTCCGGAAGAACCGGAACATGTTCCGGAAGGACCGGAACATGTTCCTGAAGCACCGGAACATGTTCCGAAAGCACCGGAACATGTTCCGGAAGGACCGGAACATGTTCCGGAAGCGCCGGAACATGTTTCGGAAGCGCCGGAACATGTTCCGGAAGCGCCGGAACATGTTCCGGAAGCACCGGAACATGTTCCGGAAGCGCCGGAACATGTTCCGGAAGCACCGGAACATGTTCCAGAAGAACCGGAACATGTTCCGGAAGCACCGGAACATGTTCTGGAAGCACCGGAACATGTTCCGGAAGCACCGGAACATGTACCGGAAGAACCGGAACATGTTCCGGAAGCGCCGGAACATGTTCTGGAAGCACCGGAACATGTTCCGGAAGAACCGGAACATGTTCCGGAAGGACCGGAACATGTTCCTGAAGCACCGGAACATGTTCCGGAAGCGCCGGAACATGTTCCGGAAGCGCCGGAACATGTTCCGGAAGCACCGAAACATGTTCCGGAAGCGCCGGAACATGTTCCGGAAGCGCCGGAACATGTTCCGAAAGTTCCGGAAGCGCCGGAACATGTTCCGAAAGCACCGGAACATGTTCCGGAAGCGCCGGAACATGTTCCCGAAGCGCCGGAACATGTTCCGGAAGCGCCGGAACATGTTCCGAAAGTTCCGGAAGCGCCGGAACATGTTCCAGAAGAACCGGAACATGTTCCGGAAGCACCGGAACATGTTCTGGAAGCACCGGAACATGTTCCGGAAGCACCGGAACATGTACCGGAAGAACCGGAACATGTTCCGGAAGCGCCGGAACATGTTCTGGAAGCACCGGAACATGTTCCGGAAGGACCGGAACATGTTCCGAGAGGACCGGAACATGTTCCGGAGGCACCGGAACATGTTCCGGAAGCACCGGAACATGTTCCGGAAGCACCGGAACATGTTCCGGAAGGACCGCAACATGTTCCGGAGGCGCCGGAACATGTTCCGGAAGTACCGGAACATGTTCCGGAAGCACCGGAACATGTTCCGGAAGCGCCGGAACATGTTCCGGAAGCGCCGGAAGACCGGAACATGTTCCGGAAGCACCAGAACATGTTCCGGAAGCACCGGAACATGTTCCGGAAGCGCCGCAACATGTTCCGAAAGCGCCGGAACATGTTTCGGAAGCGCCGGAACATGTTCCGGAAGCGCCGGAACATGTTCCGGAAGCGCCGGAACATGTTCCGGAAGGACCAGAACATTTTCCGGAAGGACCGGAACATGTTCCGAAAGCGCCGGAACATGTTTCGGAAGCGCCGGAACATGTTCCGGAAGCGCCGGAACATGTTCCGGAAGGACCCGAACATGTTCTGCAAGGACCGGAACATGTTCCGGAAGCGCCGGAACATGTTCCGGAAGGACCGGAACATGTTCTGCAAGGACCGGAACATGTTCCGAAAGCACCGGAACATGTTCCGGAAGGACCGGAACATGTTCCGGAAGCACCGGAACATGTTCCGGAAGCGCCGGAACATGTTCCGGAAGCAACGCAACATGTTCCAGAAGCGTCGAATCATGTTCCGGAAGCGCCGGAACATGTTCCGGAAGCGGCGGAACATGTTCCGGAAGCACCGGAACATGTTCCGGAAGAACCGGAACATGTTCCGATGCTTCCGGAACATGTCCGAAAGCACCGGAACATGTTTCGGAAGCACCGGAACATGTTCCGGAAGCACCGGAACATGTTCCGGAAGCGCCGCAACGTGTTCCGGAAGGACCGGAACATGTTCCGGAAGCTCCGGAACATGTTCCGGAAGCGCCGGAACATGTTCCGGAAGCGCCGGAACATGTTCCGGAAGCACCGGAACATGTTCCGGAAGGAACATGTTCCGGAAGCGCCGGAACATGTTCCGGAAGCACCGGAACATGTTCCGGAAGCACCGGAACATGTTCCGGAAGCGCCGGAACATGTTCCGGAAGCGCCGGAAGACCGGAACATGTTCCGGAAGCACCGGAACATGTTCCGGAAGCACCGGAACATGTTCCGGAAGCGCCGGAACATGTTCCGAAAGCGCCGGAACATGTTTCGGAAGCGCCGGAACATGTTCCGGAAGCGCCGGAACATGTTCCGGAAGCACCGGAACATGTTCCGGAAGCGCCGGAATATGTCCCGGAAGCGCCAGAACATGTTCCGGAAGGACCGGAACATTTTCCGAAAGGACCGGAACATGTTCCGGAAGCGCCGGAACATGTTTCGGAAGCGCCGGAACATGTTCCGGAAGCGCCGGAACATGTTCCGGAAGCACCGGAACATGTTCCGGAAGCACCGGAACATGTTCCGGAAGGACCGGAACATGTTCCGGAAGCGCCGGAACATGTTCCGGAAGCGTCGGAACATGTTCCGGAAGCGCCGGAACATGTTCCGGAATCGCCGGAACATGTTCCGGAAGCACCGGAACATGTTCCGGAAGAACCGGAACATGTTCCGGAAGCACCGGAACATGTTCTGGAAGCACCGGAACATGTTCCGGAAGCACCGGAACGTGTTCTGGAAGGACCCGAACATGTTCCGAAAGCACCGGAACACGTTCCGGAAGGACCGGAACATGTCCCGGAAGGACCGGAACATGTTCCGGAAGCGCCGGAACATGTTCTGGAAGCACCGGAACATGTTCCGGAAGCACCGGAACATGTTCCGGAAGGACCGGAACATGTTCCGGAAGGACCCGAACATGTTCCGGAAGCGCCAGAACATGTTCCGGAAGCACCGGAACATGTTCCGGAAGCACCGGAACATGTTCCGGAAGCGCCGGAACATGTTCCGGAAGGACCCGAACATGTTCCGGAAGCACCGGAACATGTTCCGGAAGGACCGGAACATGTTCCGGAAGGACCCGAACATGTTCCGGAAGCGCCAGAACATGTTCCGGAAGCACCGGAACATGTTCCGGAAGCACCGGAACATGTTCCGGAAGGGCCGGAACATGTTCCGGAAGGACCAGAACATGTTCCGGAAGCGCCGGAACATGTTCCGGAAGGACCAGAACATGTTCCGGAAGGACCGGATCATGTTCCGGAAGCACCGGAACATGTTCCGGAAGGACCGGAACTTGTTCCGGAAGCACCGGAACATGTTCCGGAAAGACCGGAACATGTTCCGGAAGCGCCGGAACATGTTCCGGAAGCGCCGGAACATGTTACGGAAGGGCCGGAACATGTTCCGGAAGGACCGGAACATGTTCCGGAGGCACCGGAACATGTTCCGGAAGGACCGGAACATGTTCCGGAGGCACCAGAACATGTTCCGGAAGGACCGGATCATGTTCCGGAAGCACCGGAACATGTTCCGGAAGGACCGGAAGATGTTCCGGAAGCACCGGAACATGTTCCCGAAGGACCGGAACATGTTCCGGAAGCGCCGGAACATGTTCCGGAAGGACCGGAACATGTTCTGGAAGGACCGGAACATGTTCCGAAAGCACCGGAACATATTCCGGAAGGACCGGAACATGTCCCGGAAGGACCGGAACATGTTCTGGAAGCGCCGGAACATGTTCCGGAAGCACCGGAACATGTTCCGGAAGCACCGGAACATGTTCCGGAAGGACCCGAACATGTTCCGAAAGGACCGGAACATCTTCCGGAAGCGCCGGAACATGTTCCGGAAGGACCGGAACATGAAGGACCGGAACATGTTCCGGAAGGACCGGAACATGTTCCGGAAGCACCGCAACATGTTCCGGAAGCACCGCAACATGTTCCGGAAGCACCGCAACATGTTCCGGAAGCACCGCAACATGTTCCGGAAGCGCCGGAACATGTTCCGGAAGCACCGGAACATGTTCCGGAAGCACCGGAACATGTTCCGGAAGCGCCGGAACATGTTCCGGAAGGACCAGAACATGTTCCGGAAGCGCCGGAACATGTTCCGGAAGGACCGGAACATGTTGCGGAAGCACCGGAACATGTTCCGGAAGGACCGGAACATGTTCCGGAAAGACCGGAACATGTTCCGGAAGCGCCGGAACATGTTCCGGAAGCGCCGGAACATGTTCCGGAAGGACCGGAACATGTTCCGGAAGGACCGGAACATGTTCCGGAGGCACCGGAACATGTTCTGGAAGGACCAGAACATGTTCCGGTGCTTCCGAAACATGTTCCGGCGCTTCTCGAACATGTTCCGTAAGCGCCAGAACATGTTCCGGAAGGACCGGAACATGTTCCGGAAGCACCAGAACATGTTCCGGAAGCGCCGGAACATGTTCCTGAAGCGCCGGAACATGTTCCGAAAGCACCGGAACATGTTCCTGAAGCACCGGAACATGTTCCTGAAGCGCCGGAACATGTTCCGGAAGGACCGGAACATGTTCCGGAAGCACCGGAACATGTTCCGGAAGGACCGGAACATGTTCCGGAAGCACCGGAACATGTTCCGCAAGCACCGGAACATGTTCCGGAAGCGCCGGATCATGTTCCGGAAGCACCGGAACATGTTCCGGAAGCGCCGGAACATGTTCCGGAAGCACCGGTACATGTTCCGGAAGCACCGCAACATGTTCCGGAAGCACCGCAACATGTTCCGGAAGCACCGGAACATGTTCCGGAAGCACCGGAACATGTTCCCAAAGCACCGGAACATGTTCCGGAAGCACCGGAACATGTTCCGGAAGCGAGGGAACATGTTCCGGAAGCGCCGGAACATGTTCCGAAAGCACCGGAACATGTTCCGGAAGCGCCGGAACATGTTCCGGAAGCACCGGTACATATTCCGGAAGCACCGCAACATGTTCCGGAAGCACCGCAACATGTTCCGGAAGCACCGGAACATGTTCCGGAAGCACCGGAACATGTTCCCAAAGCACCGGAACATGCTCCGGAAGCACCGGAACATGTTCCGGAAGCACCGGAACATGTTCCGGAAGCGAGGAAACATGTTCCGGAAGCACCGGAACATGTTCCGGAAGGACCGGAACATGTTCCGGAAGCGCCGGAAGATGTTCCGGAAGCGCCGGAAGATGTTCCGGAAGCACCGGAAGATGTTCCGGAAGCACCGGAACATGTTCCGGAAGCGCCGGAACATGTTCCGATGCTTCCCGAACATGTTCCGGAAGCACCGGAACATGTTCCGGAAGCACCGGAACATGTTCCGAAAGCACCGGAATATGTTCCGAAAGCTTCCGGAACATGTTCCGGAAGCGCCGGAACATGTTCTGGAAGCACCGGAACATGTTCCGCAAGCAACGGAACATGTTCCGGAAGCACCGGAACATGTTCCGGAAGGCACCGGAACATGTTCCGGAAGCAACGGAACATGTTCCGGAAGCACCGGAACATGTTCCGGAAGCAACGGAACATGTTCCGAAAGCGCCGGAACATGTTCCGGAAGCGCCGGAACATGTTCCGGAAGGACCGGAACATGTTCCGGAGGCACCGGAACATGTTCCGGAAGCACCGGAACATGTTCCGGAAGCGCCGGAACATGTTCCGGAAGGACCGGAACATGTTCCGGAAGCACCGGAACATGTTCCGGAAGCACCGGAACATGTTCCGGAAGCACCGGAACATGTTCCGGAAGCAACGGAACATGTTCCGGAAGCGCCGGAACATGTTCCGGAAGGCACCGGAACATGTTCCGGAAGCAACGGAACATGTTCCGGAAGCACCGGAACATGTTCCGGAAGCAACGGAACATGTTCCGAAAGCGCCGGAACATGTTCCGGAAGCGCCGGAACATGTTCCGGAAGGACCGGAACATGTTCCGGAGGCACCGGAACATGTTCCGGAAGCACCGGAACATGTTCCGGAAGCGCCGGAACATGTTCCGGAAGGACCGGAACATGTTCCGGAAGCACCGGAACATGTTCCGGAAGCACCGGAACATGTTCCGGAAGCACCGGAACATGTTCCGGAAGCAACGGAACATGTTCCGGAAGGACCGGAACATGTTCCGGAAGCGCCGGAACATGTTGCGGAAGGACCGGAACATGTTGCGGAAGGACCGGAACATGTTCCGAAAGCACCGGAACAGGTTCCGAAAGCACTGGAACATGTTCCGGAAGCACCGGAACATGTTCCGGAAGGACCGGAACATGTTCCGGAAGGACCCGAACATGTTCCGGAAGGACCGGAACATGTTCCGGAAGCGCCGGAACATGTTCCGGAAGGACCGGAACATGAAGCGCCGGAACATGTTCCGGAAGGACCGGAACATGTTCCGGAAGGACCGGAACATGTTCCGGAAGCACCGGATCATGTTCCGGAAGCGCCGGAACATGTTCCGGAAGGACCCGAACATGAAGCGCCGGAACATGTTCCGGAAGGACCGCAACATGTTCCGGAAGGACCGGAACATGTTCCGGAAGCACCGGAACATGTTCCGGAAGCGCCGGAACATGTTCCGGAAGCACCGGAACATGTTCTGAAAGCACCGGAACATGTTCCGAAAGCACCGGAACATGTTCCGGAAGCACCGGAACATGTTCCGGAAGGACCGGAACATGTTCCGGAAGGACCGGAACATGTTCAGGAAGGACCGGAACATGTTCCGGAAGCACCGGAACATGTTCCCGAAGCGCCGGATCATGTTCCGGAAGCACCGGAACATGTTCCGGAAGCGCCGGAACATGTTCCGGAAGCACCAGTACATGTTCCGGAAGCAGCGCAAAATGTTCCGGAAGGACCGGAACAAGTTCCGGAAGCACCGGAACATGTTCCGGAAGGACCGGAACAAGTTCCGGAAGCACCGGAACATGTTCCGGAAGCATCGGAACATGTTCCGGCGCCACCGGAACATGTTCCGGAAGCGCCGGAACATGTTCCGATGCTTCCGGAACATGTTCCGGAAGCACCGGAACATGTTTCTAAAGCACCGGAACATGTTCCGGAAGGACCGGAACATGTTCCGGAAGCACCGGAACATGTTCCGGAGGCACCGGAACATGTTCCGGAGGCACCGGAACATGTTCCGGAAGGACCGGAACATGTTCCGGAAGCGCCGGAACATGTTCCGATGCTTCCCGAACATGTTCCGGAAGCACCGGAACTTGTTCCGGAAGCACCGGAACATGTTCCGAAAGCACCGGAACGTGTTCCGAAAGCACCGGAACATGTTCCGAAAGCACCGGAACATGTTCCGGAAGGACCGAAACATGTTCCGGAAGCACCGGAACATGTTCCGAAAGCACCGGAACATGTTCCGGAAGCACCGGAACATGTTCCGGAAGGACCGAAAATTGTTCCGGAAGGACCGAAACATGTTCCGGAAGCACCGGAACATGTTCCGGAAGCAACGGAACATGTTCCGAAAGCGCCGGAACATGTTCCGGAAGCGCCGGAACATGTTCCGGAAGGACCGGAACATGTTCCGGAGGCACCGGAACATGTTCCGGAAGCACCGGAACATGTTCCGGAAGCGCCGGAACATGTTCCGGAAGGACCGGAACATGTTCCGGAAGCACCGGAACATGTTCCGGAAGCACCGGAACATGTTCCGGAAGCACCGGAACATGTTCCGGAAGCAACGGAACATGTTCCGGAAGGACCGGAACATGTTCCGGAAGCGCCGGAACATGTTGCGGAAGGACCGGAACATGTTGCGGAAGGACCGGAACATGTTCCGAAAGCACCGGAACAGGTTCCGAAAGCACTGGAACATGTTCCGGAAGCACCGGAACATGTTCCGGAAGGACCGGAACATGTTCCGGAAGGACCCGAACATGTTCCGGAAGGACCGGAACATGTTCCGGAAGCGCCGGAACATGTTCCGGAAGGACCGGAACATGAAGCGCCGGAACATGTTCCGGAAGGACCGGAACATGTTCCGGAAGGACCGGAACATGTTCCGGAAGCACCGGATCATGTTCCGGAAGCGCCGGAACATGTTCCGGAAGGACCCGAACATGAAGCGCCGGAACATGTTCCGGAAGGACCGCAACATGTTCCGGAAGGACCGGAACATGTTCCGGAAGCACCGGAACATGTTCCGGAAGCGCCGGAACATGTTCCGGAAGCACCGGAACATGTTCTGAAAGCACCGGAACATGTTCCGAAAGCACCGGAACATGTTCCGGAAGCACCGGAACATGTTCCGGAAGGACCGGAACATGTTCCGGAAGGACCGGAACATGTTCAGGAAGGACCGGAACATGTTCCGGAAGCACCGGAACATGTTCCCGAAGCGCCGGATCATGTTCCGGAAGCACCGGAACATGTTCCGGAAGCGCCGGAACATGTTCCGGAAGCACCAGTACATGTTCCGGAAGCAGCGCAAAATGTTCCGGAAGGACCGGAACAAGTTCCGGAAGCACCGGAACATGTTCCGGAAGGACCGGAACAAGTTCCGGAAGCACCGGAACATGTTCCGGAAGCATCGGAACATGTTCCGGCGCCACCGGAACATGTTCCGGAAGCGCCGGAACATGTTCCGATGCTTCCGGAACATGTTCCGGAAGCACCGGAACATGTTTCTAAAGCACCGGAACATGTTCCGGAAGGACCGGAACATGTTCCGGAAGCACCGGAACATGTTCCGGAGGCACCGGAACATGTTCCGGAGGCACCGGAACATGTTCCGGAAGGACCGGAACATGTTCCGGAAGCGCCGGAACATGTTCCGATGCTTCCCGAACATGTTCCGGAAGCACCGGAACTTGTTCCGGAAGCACCGGAACATGTTCCGAAAGCACCGGAACGTGTTCCGAAAGCACCGGAACATGTTCCGAAAGCACCGGAACATGTTCCGGAAGGACCGAAACATGTTCCGGAAGCACCGGAACATGTTCCGAAAGCACCGGAACATGTTCCGGAAGCACCGGAACATGTTCCGGAAGGACCGAAAATTGTTCCGGAAGGACCGAAACATGTTCCGGAAGCACCGGAACATGTTTCTAAAGCACCGGAACATGTTCCGGAAGGACCGGAACATGTTCCGGAAGCACCGGAACATGTTCCGGAGGCACCGGAACATGTTCCGGAGGCACCGGAACATGTTCCGGAAGGACCGGAACATGTTCCGGAAGCACCGGAACATGTTCCGGAAGCACCGGAACATGTTCCGGAAGCGCCGGAACAAGTTCCGGAAGGACCGGAACATGTTCCGGAAGCGCCGGAACATGTTCCGAAAGCACCGGAACATGTTCCGAAAGCACCGGAACATGTTCCGGAAGGACCGAAACATGTTCCGGAAGCACCGGAACATGTTCCGAAAGCACCGGAACATGTTCCGGAAGCACCGGAACATGTTCCGGAAGGACCGAAAATTGTTCCGGAAGGACCGAAACATGTTCCCGAAGCGCCGGAACATGATCCGGAAGCACCGGAACATGTTCATGGTGCTTCCGGAACATGTTCCGGTGCTTCCTGAACATGTTCCAGTGCTTCCGGAACATGTTCCGGAATCACCGGAACATGTTCCGGTCCTTCCGGAACATGTTCCGGAAGCACCATGAACATGTTCCGGTGCTTCCGGATCATGTTCCGGAAGCACCGGATCATGTTCCGGAAGCGCCGGAACATGTTCCGGAAGCGCCGGAACATGTTCCGGAAGGACCGGAACATGTTCCGAAAGCGCTGGAACATGTTCCGGAAGCACCGGAACATGTTCCGGAAGCACCGGAACATGTTCAGGAAGGACCCGAACATGTTCCGGAAGGACCGGAACATGTTCCGGAAGCACCGGCACATGTTCCCGAAGCGCCGGAACATGTTCCGGAAGCACCGGAACATGTTCTGGAAGGAACGGAACATGTACCGGAAGCACCGGAACATGTTCCGGAAGGACCGGAACATGTCCCGGAAGGACCGGAACATGTTCCGGAAGCGCCGGAACATGTTCCGGAAGCACCGGAACATGTTCCGGAAGCACCGGAACATGTTCCGGAAGGACCCGAACATGTTCCGGAAGGACCGGAACATGTTCCGGAAGCTCCGGAACATGAAGCGCCGGAACATGTTCCGGAAGGACCGGAACACGTTCCGGAAGGACCGGAACATGTTCCGGAAGGACCCGAACATGTTCCGGAAGGACCGGAACATGTTCCGGAAGCACCGGAACATGTTCCGGAAGCACCGGAACATGTTCCGGAAGGACCGGAACATTTTCCGAAAGCACCGGAACATGTTCCGAAAGCACCGGAACATGTTCCGGAAGGACCGGAACATGTCCCGGAAGCACCGGAACATGTTCCGAAAGGACCGGAACATGTTCCGGAAGCACCGGAACACGTTCCGGAAGCACCGGAACATGTTCCGGAAGCGCCGGAACATGTTCCGGAAGCACCGGATCATGTTCCGGAAGCGCCGCAACATGTTCCGGAAGGACCGGAACATGAAGCGCCGGAACGTGTTCCGGAAGGACCGCAACATGTTCTGGAAGCACCGGAACATGTTCCGGAAGCGCCGGAACATGTTCCAGAAGCGCCGGAACATGTTCCGGAAGCGCCGGAACATGTTCCAGAAGCACCGGAACATGTTCCGGAAGGACCGGAACATGTTCCGGAAGCGCCGGAACATGTTCCGGAAGCACCGGATCATGTTCCGGAAGCACTGGAACATGTTCCGGAAGGACCGGAACATGTTCCGGAAGGACCGGAACATGTTCCGGACGCGCCGCAACATGTTCCGGAAGCGCCGGAACATGTTCCGACGCTTCCGGAACATGTTCCGGCGCTTCTCGAACATGTTCCGGAAGCGCCGGAACATGTTCCGGAAGGACCGGAACATGTTCCGGAAGGACCGGAACATGTTCCGGAAGGACCGGAACATGTTCCGGAAGCGCCGGAACATGTTCCGGTCCTTCCGGAACATGTTCCGGCGCTTCCGGAACATGTTCGAGAAGCGCCGGAACATGTTCCGGAAGCGTCGGAACATGTTCCGGAAGGACCGGAACATGTTCCGAAAGTTCCGGAAGCGCCGGAACATGTTCCGAAAGCACCGGAACATGTTCCGGAAGCACCGGAACATGTTCCGGAAGGACCGGAACATGTTCCGGAAGCGCCGGAACATGTTCCGGAAGGACCGGAACATGTTCCGGAAGCACCGGAACATGTTCCGGAAGCACCGGAACATGTTCCGGAAGCGCCGGAACATGTTCCGGAAGCACCGGAACATGTTCCGGAAGCGCCGGAACATGTTCCGAAAGCACCGGAACATGTTCCGGTCCTTCCGGGACATGTTCCGAAAGCACCGGAACATGTTCTGAAAGCACCGGAACATGTTCCGGAAGGACCCGAACATGTTCCGGAAGGACCGGAACATGTTCCGGAAGCTCCGGAACATGAAGCGCCGGAACATGTTCCGGAAGGACCGGAACACGTTCCGGAAGGACCGGAACGTGTTCCAGAAGGACCCAAACATGTTCCGGAAGGACCGGAACATGTTCCGGAAGCACCGGAACATGTTCCGGAAGCACCGGAACATGTTCCGGAAGGACCGGAACATGTTCCGGAAGGACCGGAACATGTCCCGGAAGCACCGGAACATGTTCCGAAAGGACCGGAACATGTTTCGGAAGCACCGGAACATGTTCCAGAAGCACCGGAACATGTTCCGGAAGCGCCGGAACATGTTCCGGAAGCACCGGATCATGTTCCGGAAGCGCCGGAACATGTTCCGGAAGGATCGGAACATGAAGCGCCGGAACATGTTCCGGAAGGACCGCAACATGTTCCGGAAGCACCGGAACATGTTCCGGAAGCGCCGGAACATGTTCCGGAAGCGCCGGAACATGTTCCGGAAGCGCCGGAAAATGTTCCAGAAGCACCGGAACATGTTCCGGAAGGACCGGAACATGTTCCGGAAGGACCAGAACATGTTCCGGAAGCGCCGGAACATGTTCCGGAAGCACCGGATCATGTTCCGGAAGCACCGGAACATGTTCCGGAAGGACCGGAACATGTTCCGGAAGCGCCGGAACATGTTCCGGAAGCGCCGGAACATGTTCCAGAAGCACCGGAACATGTTCCGGAAGGACCGGAACATGTTCCGGAAGCGCCGGAACATGTTCCGGAAGCACCGGATCATGTTCCGGAAGCACCGGAACATGTTCCGGAAGCACCGGAACATGTTCGGGAAGGACCGGAACATGTTCCGGACGCGCCGGAACATGTTCCGGAAGCGCCGGAAAATGTTCCGATGCTTCCGGAACATGTTCCGGCGCTTCTCGAACATGTTCCGGGAGCGCCGGAACATGTTCCGGAAGGACCGGAACATGTTCCGGAAGCACCGGAACATGTTCCGGAAGCGAGGGAACATGTTCCGGAAGCACCGGAACATGTTCCGGAAGGACCGGAACATGTTCCGGAAGCGCCGGAACATGTTCCGAAAGCACCGGAACATGTTCCGAAAGCACCGGAACATGTTCCGGCGCTTCCGGAACATGTTCCGGAAGCTTTCGGAACACGTTCCGGAAGCGCCGGAACATGTTCCGAAAGTTCCGGAAGCGCCGGAACATGTTCCGGCGCTTCCGGAACATGTTCCGGAGGCACCGGAACATGTTCCGGAAGGACCGGAACAAGTTCCGGAAGCGCCGGAACATGTTCCGGAAGGACCGGAACATGTTCCGGAAGCACCGGAACATGTTCCGGAAGCACCGGAACATGTTCCGGAAGGACCGAAACATGTTCCGGAAGCGCCGGAACATGTTCCGGAAGCACCGGAACATGTTCCGGAAGCACCGGAACATGTTCCGGAAGGACCAGAACATGTTCCGGTGCTTCCGGAACATGTTCCAGTGCTTCCGGAACATGTTCCGGAAGCACCGGAACATGTTCCGGTGCTTCCGGAACATGTTCCGGAAGCACCGTGAACATGTTCCGGTGCTTCCGGATCATGTTCCCGAAGCACCGGATCATGTTCCAAAAGCGCCGGAACATGTTCCGGAAGCGCCGGAACATGTTCCGGAAGGACCGGAACATGTTCCCGAAGCGCCGGAACATGTTCCGGAAGCACCGGAACATGTTCCGGAAGCACCGGAACATGTTGCGGAAGGACCCGAACATGTTCCGGAAGGACCGGAACATGTTCCGGAAGGACCCGAACATGTTCCGGAAGCACCGGAACATGTTCCGGAAGCCCCGGAACATGAAGCGCCGGAACATGTTCCGGAAGGACCGGAACACGTTCCGGAAGGACCGGAACATGTTCCGGAAGGACCCGAACATGTTCCGGAAGGACCGGAACATGTTCCGGAAGCACCGGAACATGTTCCGGAAGCACCGGAACATGTTCCGGAAGGACCGGAACATGTTCTGGAAGGACCGGAATATGTTCCGGAAGGACCGGAACATGTTCCGGAAGCTCCGGAACATGAAGCGCCGGAACATGTTCCGGAAGGACCGGAACACGTTCCGGAAGGACCGGAACATGTTCCGGAAGGACCCGAACATGTTCCGGAAGGACCGGAACATGTTCCGGAAGCACCGGAACATGTCCCGGAAGCACCGGAACATGTTCCGAAAGGACCGGAACATGTTCCGGAAGGACCGGAACATGTTCCGGAAGCGCCGGACCATGTTCCGGAAGCACCGGATCATGTTCCGGAAGCGCCGGAACATGTTCCGGAAGGACCGGAACATGAAGCGCCGGAACATGTTCCGGAAGGACCGCAACATGTTCCGGAAGCACCGGAACATGTTCCGGAAGCGCCGGAACATGTTCCGGAAGCGCCGGAACATGTTCCGGAAGCGCCGGAACATGTTCCAGAAGCACCGGAACATGTTCCGGACGCGCCGGAACATGTTCCGGAAGCGCCGGAACATGTTCCGATGCTTCCGGAACATGTTCCGGCGCTTCTCGAACATGTTCCGGAAGCGCCGGAACATGTTCCGGAAGGACCGGAACATGTTCCGGAAGGACCGGAATATGTTCCGGAAGGACCGGAACATGTTCCGGAAGCGCCGGAAAATGTTCCGGAAGCGCCGGAACATGTTCCGGAAGGACCGGAACATGTTCCGGTGCTTCCGGAACATGTTGCGGCGCTTCTCGAACATGTTCCGGAAGCGCCGGAACATGTTCCGGAAGGACCGGAACATGTTCCGGAAGCACCGGAACATGTTCCGGAAGCGCCGGAACATGTTCCGATGCTTCCGGAACATGCTCCGGAAGCACCGGAACATGTTCCGGAAGTGAGGGAACATGTTCCGGAAGGACCGGAACATGTTCCTGAAGCACCGGAACATGCTCCGGAAGCACCGGAACATGTTCCGGAAGTGAGGGAACATGTTGCGGAAGCACCGGAACATGTTCCGGAAGGACCGGAACATGTTCCGGAAGGACCGGAACATGTCTTGGAAGGACCGGAACATGTTCCGAAAGCACCGGAACATGTTCCGGAAGGACCGGAACATGTCCCGGAAGCACCGGAACATGTTCCGAAAGGACCGGAACATGTTCCGGAAGCACCGGAACATGTTCCGGAAGGACCGGAACATGAAGCGCCGGAACATGTTCCGGAAGGACCGCAACATGTTCCGGAAGCACCGGAACATGTTCCGGAAGCGCCGGATCATGTTCCGGAAGCGCCGGAACATGTTCCGGAAGCGCCGGAACATGTTTCGAAAGCACCGGAACATGTTCCGGAAGCACTGGAACATGTTCCGGAAGCAACGGAACATGTTCCGGAAGCGCCGGAACATGTTCCGGAAGCGCCGGAACATGTTCCGGAAGCACTGGAACATGTTCCGGAAGGACCGGAACATGTTCCGGAAGCGCCGGAAAATGTTCCGGAAGCGCCGGAACATGTTCCGGAAGGACCGGAACATGTTCCGGTGCTTCCGGAACATGTTGCGGCGCTTCTCGAACATGTTCCGGAAGCGCCGGAACATGTTCCGGAAGGACCGGAACATGTTCCGGAAGCACCGGAACATGTTCCGGAAGCGCCGGAACATGTTCCGATGCTTCCGGAACATGCTCCGGAAGCACCGGAACATGTTCCGGAAGTGAGGGAACATGTTCCGGAAGGACCGGAACATGTTCCTGAAGCACCGGAACATGCTCCGGAAGCACCGGAACATGTTCCGGAAGTGAGGGAACATGTTGCGGAAGCACCGGAACATGTTCCGGAAGGACCGGAACATGTTCCGGAAGGACCGGAACATGTCTTGGAAGGACCGGAACATGTTCCGAAAGCACCGGAACATGTTCCGGAAGGACCGGAACATGTCCCGGAAGCACCGGAACATGTTCCGAAAGGACCGGAACATGTTCCGGAAGCACCGGAACATGTTCCGGAAGGACCGGAACATGAAGCGCCGGAACATGTTCCGGAAGGACCGCAACATGTTCCGGAAGCACCGGAACATGTTCCGGAAGCGCCGGATCATGTTCCGGAAGCGCCGGAACATGTTCCGGAAGCGCCGGAACATGTTTCGAAAGCACCGGAACATGTTCCGGAAGCACTGGAACATGTTCCGGAAGCAACGGAACATGTTCCGGAAGCGCCGGAACATGTTCCGGAAGCGCCGGAACATGTTCCGGAAGCACCGGAACATGTTCCGGAAGGACCGGAACATGTTCCGGAGGCACCGGAACATGTTCCGGAAGCACCGGAACATGGTCCGGAAGCGCCGGAACATGTTCCGGAAGGACCGGAACATGTTCCGGAAGCACCGGAACATGTTCCGGAAGCGCCGGAACATGTTCCGGAAGGACCGGAACATGTTCCGGAAGGACCGGAACATGTTCCGGAAGCACCCGAACATGTTCCGGAAGCACCGGAACATGTTCCGGAAGCGCCGGAACATGTTCCGGAAGCGCCGGAACATGTTCCGGAAGGATCGGAACATGTTCCCGAAGCGCCGGAACATGTTCCGGAAGCACCGGAACATGTTACGGAAGCACCGGAACATGTTCCGGAAGGACCCGAACATGTTCCGGAAGGACCGGAACATGTTCCGGAAGCACCGGAACATGTTCCGGAAGGACCGGAACATGTTCCGGAAGCGCCGGAACATGTTCCGGAAGAACCGGAACATGTTCTGGAAGGACCGGAACATGTTCCAAAAGCACCGGAACATGTTCCGGAAAGACCGGAACATGTCCCGGAAGGACCGGAACATGTTCCGGAAGCGCCGGAACATGTTCCGGAAGCACCGGAACATGTTCCGGAAGCACCGGAGCATGTTCCGGAAGCACCGGAACATGTTCCGGAAGCACCGGAACATGTTCGGGAAGCGCCGGAACATGTTCTGGAAGGACCGGAACATGTTCCGAAAGCACCGGAACATGTTCCGGAAGAAGCGCCGGAGCATGTTCCGGAAGCGCCGGAACATGTTCCGGAAGGACCGGAACATGTTACGGAAGGACCGGAACATGTTCCCGAAGCGCCGGATCATGTTCCGGAAGCACCGGAACATGTTCCGGAAGCACCGGAACATGTTCCGGAAGGACGCGAACATGTTCCGGAAGGACCGGAACATGTTCCGGAAGCACCGGAACATGTTCCGGAAGGACCGGAACATGTTCCGGAAGCGCCGGAACATGTTCCGGAAGCACCGGATCATGTTCCGGAAGCGCCGGAACATGTTCCGGAAGGACCGGAACATGAAGCGCCGGAACATGTTCCGGAAGGACCGCAACATGTTCCGGAAGCACCGGAACATGTTCCGGAAGCGCCGGAACATGTTCCGGAAGCGCCGGAACATGTTCCGGAAGCGCCGGAACATGTTCCAGAAGCACCGGAACATGTTCCGGACGCGCCGGAACATGTTCCGGAAGCGCCGGAACATGTTCCGATGCTTCCGGAACATGTTCCGGCGCTTCTCGAACATGTTCCGGAAGCGCCGGAACATGTTCCGGAAGGACCGGAACATGTTCCGGAAGGACCGGAACATGTTCCGGAAGGACCGGAACATGTTCCGGAAGCGCCGGAAAATGTTCCGGAAGCGCCGGAACATGTTCCGGAAGGACCGGAACATGTTCCGGTGCTTCCGGAACATGTTGCGGCGCTTCTCGAACATGTTCCGGAAGCGCCGGAACATGTTCCGGAAGGACCGGAACATGTTCCGGAAGCACCGGAACATGTTCCGGAAGCGCCGGAACATGTTCCGATGCTTCCGGAACATGTTCCGGAAGGACCGGAACATGTTCCGGAAGCACCGGAACATGCTCCGGAAGCACCGGAACATGTTCCGGAAGTGAGGGAACATGTTCCGGAAGGACCGGAACATGTTCCTGAAGCACCGGAACATGCTCCGGAAGCACCGGAACATGTTCCGGAAGTGAGGGAACATGTTGCGGAAGCACCGGAACATGTTCCGGAAGGACCGGAACATGTCTTGGAAGGACCGGAACATGTTCCGAAAGCACCGGAA
Organism: Eutreptiella sp. 'Long Island Sound 2002'; assembly: GCA_964036045.1. Lineage (NCBI taxonomy): Eukaryota > Euglenozoa > Euglenophyceae > Eutreptiales > Eutreptiaceae > Eutreptiella > Eutreptiella sp. 'Long Island Sound 2002'. The sequence goes on from OZ038381.1 coordinate 16,537,754, forward strand.
CATGTTCCGGAAGGACCGGAACATGTCCCGGAAGCACCGGAACATGTTCCGAAAGGACCGGAACATGTTCCGGAAGCACCGGAACATGTTCCGGAAGGACCGGAACATGAAGCGCCGGAACATGTTCCGGAAGGACCGCAACATGTTCCGGAAGCACCGGAACATGTTCCGGAAGCGCCGGATCATGTTCCGGAAGCGCCGGATCATGTTCCGGAAGCGCCGGAACATGTTCCGAAAGCACCGGAACATGTTCCGGAAGCACTGGAACATGTTCCGGAAGCAACGGAACATGTTCCGGAAGCGCCGGAACATGTTCCGGAAGCGCCGGAACATGTTCCGGAAGGACCGGAACATGTTCCGGAAGGACCGGAACATGTTCCGGAGGCACCGGAACATGTTCCGGAAGCACCGGAACATGGTCCGGAAGCGCCGGAACATGTTCCGGAAGGACCGGAACATGTTCCGGAAGCACCGGAACATGTTCCGGAAGCACCGGAACATGTTCCGGAAGGACCGGAACATGTTCCGGAAGCACCGGAACATGTTCCGGAAGCGCCGGAACATGTTCCGGAAGCGCCGGAACATGTTCCGGAAGCGCCGGAACATGTTCCGGAAGGATCGGAACATGTTCCCGAAGCGCCGGAACATGTTCCGGAAGCACCGGAACATGTTCCGGAAGCACCGGAACATGTTACGGAAGCACCGGAACATGTTCCGGAAGGACCCGAACATGTTCCGGAAGGACCGGAACATGTTCCGGAAGCACCGGAACATGTTCCGGAAGGACCGGAACATGTTCCGGAAGCGCCGGAACATGTTCCGGAAGAACCGGAACATGTTCTGGAAGGACCGGAACATGTTCCGAAAGCACCGGAACATGTTCCGGAAAGACCGGAACATGTCCCGGAAGGACCGGAACATGTTCCGGAAGCGCCGGAACATGTTCCGGAAGCACCGGAACATGTTCCGGAAGAAGCGCCGGAGCATGTTCCGGAAGCGCCGGAACATGTTCCGGAAGGACCGGAACATGTTACGGAAGGACCGGAACATGTTCCGGAAGCGCCGGAACATGTTCTGGAAGGACCGGAACATGTTCCGAAAGCACCGGAACATGTTCCGGAAGAAGCGCCGGAGCATGTTCCGGAAGCGCCGGAACATGTTCCGGAAGGACCGGAACATGTTACGGAAGGACCGGAACATGTTCCCGAAGCGCCGGATCATGTTCCGGAAGCACCGGAACATGTTCCGGAAGCACCGGAACATGTTCCGGAAGGACGCGAACATGTTCCGGAAGGACCGGAACATGTTCCGGAAGCACCGGAACATGTTCCGGAAGGACCGGAACATGTTCCGGAAGGACCGGAACATGTTCCGAAAGCAGCGGAACATGTTCCGGAAGGACCGGAACATGTTCCGGAAGGACCGGCACATGTTCCGGAAGCACCGAAACATGTTCCGGAACCACCGGAAGATGTTCCGGTGCTTCCGGAACATGTTCCGGAAGCGCCGGAATATGTTCCGGAAGGACCGGAACATGTTCCGGAAGCACCGGAACATGTTCCGGAAGCACTGGAACATGTTCGGGAAGGACCGGAACATGTTCGGGAAGGACCGGAACATGTTCCGGAAGCGCCGGAACATGTTCCGGAAGCGCCGGAACATGTTCCGGAAGGACCGGAACATGTTCCGGAAGCACCGGAACATGTTCCGAAAGCACCGGAACATGTTCCAAAAGCACCGGAACATGTTCCGGAAGGACCGGAACATGTTCCGGAAGCACCGGAACATGTTCCGGAAGGACCGGAACATGTTCCGGAAGCACCGGAACATGTTCCGGAAGCGCCGGAACATGTTCCGGAAGCGCCGGAACATGTTCCTGAAGGACCGGAACATGTTCCGGAAGCGCCGGAACATGTTCCGGAAGCACCGGATCATGTTCCGGAAGGACCGGATCATGTTCCGGAAGGACCGGAACATGTTCCGGAAGCGCCGGAACATGTTCCGACGCTCCCGGAACATGTTCCGGCGCTTCTCGAACATGTTCCGGAAGCGCCGGAACATGTTCCGGAAGGACCGGAACATGTTCCGGACGCACTGGAACATGTTCCGGAAGCACCGGAACATGTTCCGTGAGCGCCGGAACATGTTCCGGAAGGACCGGAACATGTTCCGGAAGCGACGGAAACATGTTCCGGAAGCACCGGAACATGTTCCGGAAGGACCGGAACATGTTCCGGAAGGACCGGAACATGTTCCCGAAGCGCCGGAACATGTTCCGGAAGCACCGGAACATGTTCCGGAGGCACCGGAACATGTTCCGGAAGCACGGGAACATGTTCCGGAAGGACCGAAACATGTTCCGGTGCTTCCGGAACATGTTCCGGCGCTTCCGGAACATGTTCCAGCACTTCTGGAACATGTTCGAGAAGCGCCGGAACATGTTCCGGAAGCACCGGAACATGTTTCGGTCCTTCCGGAACATGTTCCCGTGCTTCCGGAACATGTTCCGGTGCCTCCGGAACATGATCCGGTCCTTCCGGAACATGATCCGGTGCTTCCGGAACATGTTCCGGCGCTTCCGGAACATGTTCCGGTCCTTCAGGAACATGTTCCGGAAGGACCGGAACATGTTCCGGAAGCGCCGGAACATGTTCCGATGCTTCCAGAACATGTTCCAGCGCTTCTCGAACATGTTCCGGAAGGACCGGATCATGTTCCGGAAGGACCGGAACATGTTCCGGAAGCGCCGGAACATGTTCCGGAAGGACCGGACCATGTTCCGGAAGCGCCGGAACATGTTCCGGAAGGACCGGAACATGTTCCGGAAGGACCGGAACATGTTTCGGAAGCACCGGAACATGTTCCGGAAGGACCGGAACATGTTCCGGAAGGACCGGAACATGTTCCGGAAGGACCGGAACATGTTTCGGAAGCACCGGAACATGTTCCGGAAGGACCGGAACATGTTCCGGAAGCACCGGAACATGTTCCGGAAGCGCCGGAACATGTTCCGGAAGCGCCGGAACATGTTCCGGAAGCGCCGGAACATGTTCTGGAAGCACCGGAACATGTTCCGGAAGCACCGGAACATGTTCCGGAAGCGCCCGAACATGTTCCGGAAGGACGGGAACATGTTCCGGAAGCACCGGAACATGTTCCGGAGGCACCGGAACATGTTCCGGAAGCGCCGGAACATGTTCCCGAAGGACCGGAACATGTTCCGGAAGGACCGGAACATGTTCCGGAAGGACCGGAACATGTTCCGGAGGGACCGGAACATGTTCCGGAAGCACCGGAACATGTTCCGGAAGGACCGGAACATGTTCCGGAAGCACCGGAACATGTTCCGGAGGCACCGGAACATGTTCCGGAAGCGCCGGAACATGTTCCGGAAGGACCGGAACATGTTCCGGAAGGACCGGAACATGTTCCGGAAGGACCGGAACATGTTCCGGAGGGACCGGAACATGTTCCGGAAGCACCGGAACATGTTCCGGAAGCACCGGAACATGTTCCGGAAGCGCCGGAACATGTTCCGGAAGCAGCGGAACATGTTCCGGTGCTTCCGGATCATGTTCCGGAAGCACCGGATCATCTTCCGGAAGCGCCGGAGCATGTTCCGGAAGCGCCGGAACATGTTCCGGACGGACCGGAACATGTTACGGAAGGACCGGAACATGTTCCGGAAGGACCGGAACATGTTCCGGAGGGACCGGAACATGTTCCGGAAGCACCGGAACATGTTCCGGAAGCACCGGAACATGTTCCGGAAGCACCGGAACATGTTCCGGAAGCGCCGGAACATGTTCCGGAAGGACCGGAACATGTTCCGGAAGGACCGGAACATGTTCCGAAAGCAGCGGAACATGTTCCGGAAGGACCGGAACATGTCCCGGAAGGACCGGAACATGTTCCGGAAGGACCGGAACATGTTCTAGAAGGACCGGAACATGTTCCGGAAGGACCGGAACATGTTCCGGAAGCGCCGGATCATGTTCCGGAAGCGCCGGAACATGTTCCGGAAGGACCGGAACATGTTCCGGAAGGACCGGAACATGTTCCGGAAGGGCCGAAACATGTTCCGGAAGGACCGGAACATGTTCCGGAAGGGCCGGAACATGTTCCGGAAGGACCGGAACATGTTCCGAAGTCACCGGAACATGTTCCGGAACATGTTCCGGCAGGACCGGAACATGTTCCGGAAGCGCCGGAACATGTTCCGGAAGGACCGGAACATGTTCCGGAAGGACCGGAACATGTTCCGGAAGCGCCGGAACATGTTCCGGAAGGACCGGAACATGTTCCGGAAGGACCGGAACATGTTCTAGAAGGACCGGAACATGTTCCGGAAGCGCCGCAACATGTTCCGGAAAGACCGGAACATGTTCCGGAAGGACCGGAACATGTTCCGGAAGGACCGGAACATGTTCCGGAAGGACCGGCACATGTTCCGGAAGCACCGAAACATGTTCCGGAAGCGCCGGAACATGTTCCGGAAGCACCGGAACATGTTCCGGAAGCACCGGAACATGTTCCGGAAGGACCGGAACATGTTCCGAAAGCACTGCAACATGTTCCGGAACCACCGGAAGATGTTCCGGTGCTTCCGGAACATGTTCCGGAAGCGCCGGAATATGTTCCGGAAGGACCGGAACATGTTCCGGAAGCACCGGAACATGCTCCGGAAGCGCCGGATCATGTTCCGGAAGCACCGGAACATGTTCCGGAAGCACCAGAACATGTTCCGGAAGGACCGGAAGATGTCCCGGAAGGACCGGAACATGTTCCGGAAGCGCCAGAACATGTTCGGGAAGCACCGGAACATGTTCCGGAAGGACCGGAACATGTTCCGGAAGGACCGGAACATGTTCCGGAAGCACCGGAACATGTTCCGGAAGCGCCGGATCATGTTCCGGAAGCGCCGGAACATGTTCCGGAAGGACCGGAACATGTTCCGGAAGCACCGGAACATGTTCCGGAAGGACCGGAACATGTTCCGGAAGGGCCGGAACATGTTCCAGAAGCACCGGAACATGTTCCGAAAGCACCGGAACATGTTCCGAAAGCACCGGAACATGTTCCGGAAGGACGGGAACATGTTCCGGAAGCACTGGAACATGTTCCGAAAGCACCGGATCATGTTCCGAAAGGACCGGAACATGTTCCGGAAGCACCGGAACATGTTCCGGAAGCGCCGGAACATGTTCCAAAAGCGCCGGAACATGTTCCGGAAGTGCCGGAACATGTTCCGGAAGGACCGGAACATGTTCCAGAAGCACCGGAACATGTTCCGGAAGCACCGGAACATGTTCCGGAAGCGCCGGAACATGTTCCGGAAGGACCGGAACATGTTCCAGAACCGCCGGAACATGTTCCGGAAGCACCGGAACATGTTCCGGAAGCACCGGAACATGTTCCGAAGGCACCGGAACATGTTCCCGAAGCACCGGAACATGTTCCGGAAGGACCGGAACATGTTCCGGAAGCGCCGGAACATGTTCCGGAAGCACCGGAACATGTTCCGATGCTTCCGGAACATGTTCCGGAAGGACCGGAACATGTTCCGGAAGGACCCGATCATGTTCCGAAAGCACCGGAACATGTTCCGAAAGCACCGGAACATGTTCCGGAAGCACCGGAACATGTTCCGGAGGCACCGGAACATGTTCCGGAAGGACCAGAACATGTTCCGGAAGGACCGGAACATGTTCCGGAAGCGCCGGAACATGTTCCGGAAGGACCGGAACATGTTCCGGAAGCACCGGAACATGTTCCGAAAGCACCGGAAGATGTTCCGGAAGCACCGGAACATGTTTCGGAAGGACCGGAACATGTTCCGGAAGCGCCGGAACATGTTCCGGAAGCACCGGAACATGTTCCGGAAGCGCCGGAACATGTTCCGGAAGCACCGGAATATGTTCTGGAAGGACCGGAACATGTTCCGGTGCTTCCGGAACATGTTCCGGAAGGACCGGAACATGTTCCGGAAGGACCGGAACATGTTCCGGAGGCACCGGAACATGTTCCGGAACATGTTCCGGCAGGACTGGAACATGTTCCGGAAGCACCGGAACATGTTCCGGAAGGACCGGAACATGTTCCGGTGCTTCCGGAACATGTTGCCGAAGCGCCGGAACATGTTCCGGAAGGACCGGAACATGTTCCGGTGCTTCCGGATCATGTTCCGGAAGCACCGGATCATGTTCCGGAAGGACCGGAACATGTTCCGGAAGGACCAGAACATGTTCCCGAAGCGCCGGAACATGTTCCAGAAGCACCGGAACATGTTCCGGAAGCGCTGGAACATGTTCCGGAAGGACCGGAACATGTTCCGGAAGGACCGGAACATGTTCCCGAAGCGCCGGAACATGTTCCGGAAGCACCGGAACATGTTCCGGAAGCACCGCAACATGTTCCCGAAGGACCTGAACATGTTATGGAAGGACCGGAACATGTTCCGGAAGGACCGGAACATGTTCCGGAAGCGCCGGATCATGTTCCGGAGGCGCCGGAACATGTTCCGGAAGGACCGGAACATGTTCCGAAAGCACCGGAACATGTTCCGGAAGGACCGGAACATGTTCCGGAAGGACCGGAACATGTTCCGGAAGGACCGGAACATGTTCCGGAAGGACCGGAACATGTTCCGGTGCTTCCGGATCATGTTCCGGAAGCACCGGATCATGTTCCGGAAGGACCGGAACATGTTCCGGAAGGACCAGAACATGTTCCCGAAGCGCCGGAACATGTTCCAGAAGCACCGGAACATGTTCCGGAAGCGCTGGAACATGTTCCGGAAGGGCCGGAACATGTTCCGGAAGGACCGGAACATGTTCCCGAAGCGCCGGAACATGTTCCGGAAGCACCGGAACATGTTCCGGAAGCACCGGAACATGTTCCGGAAGGACCTGAACATGTTATGGAAGGACCGGAACATGTTCCGGAAGGACCGGAACATGTTCCGGGAGCGCCAGATCATGTTCCGGAGGCGCCGGAACATGTTCCGGAAGGACCGGAACATGTTCCGAAAGCACCAGAACATGTTCCGGAAGCACCGGAACATGTCCTGGAAGGACCGGAACATGTTCCGGAAGCGCCGGAACATGTTCCGGAACCACCGGAACATGTTCCGGAAGCACCGGAACATGTTCCAGAAGCACCGGAACATGTTCCGGAAGCGCCGGAACATGTTCCGGAAGCACCGGAACATGTTCTGGAAGGACCGGAACATGTTCCGAAAGCACCGGAACATGTTCCGGAAGGACCGGAACATGTTCCGGAAGGACCGGAACATGTTCCGGAGGCACCGGAACATGTTCCGGAACATGTTCCGGAAGCACCGGAACATGTTCCGGAAGCACCGGAACATGTTCCGGAAGGACCGGAACATGTTCCGGTGCTTCCGGAACATGTTGCCGAAGCGCCGGAACATGTTCCGGAAGGACCGGAGCATGTTCCGGAAGGACCGGAACATGTTCCAGAAGCACCGGAACATGTACCGGAAGCACCGGAACATGTTCCGGTGCTTCCGGATCATGTTCCGGAAGCACCGGATCATGTTCCGGAAGGACCGGAATATGTTCCGGAAGGACCGGAACATGTTCCCGAAGCGCCGGTACATGTTCCAGAAGCACCGGAACATGTTCCGGAAGCGCTGGAACATGTTCCGGAAGGACCGGAACATGTTCCGGAAGGACCGGAACATGTTCCCGAAGCGCCGGAACATGTTCCGGAAGCACCCGAACATGTTCCGGAAGGACCCGAACATGTTATGGAAGGACCGGAACATGTTCCGGAAGGACCGGAACATGTTCCGGAAGCGCCGGATCATGTTCCGGAGGCGCCGGAACATGTTCCGGAAGGACCGGAACATGTTCCGAAAGCACCGGAACATGTTCCGGAAGGACCGGAACATGTCCCGGAAGGACCGGAACATGTTCCGGAAGCGCCGGAACATGTTCCGGAACCACCGGAACATGTTCCAGAAGCGCCGGAACATGTTCCGGAAGGACCGGAATATGTTCCGGAAGCGCCGGAACATGTTCCGGAAGGACTGGAACATGTTCCGGAAGGACCGGAACATGTTCCGGAAGGACCGGAACATGTTCCGGAAGCACCGGAACATGTTCCGGAAGCGCCGGATCATGTTCCGGAAGCACCGGAACATGTTCCGGAAGGACCGGAACATGTTCCGGAAGCGCCGGACCATGTTCTGGAAGGACCGGAACATGTTCCGAAAGCACCGGAACATGTTCCGGAAGGACCGGAACATGTTCCGGAAGGACCGGAACATGTTCCGGAGGCACCGGAACATGTTCCGGAACATGTTCCGGCAGGACCGGAACATGTTCCGGAAGCACCGGAACATGTTCCGGAAGGACCGGAACATGTTCCGGTGCTTCCGGAACATGTTGCCGAAGCGCCGGAACATGTTCCGGAAGGACCGGAACATGTTCCGGAAGGACCGGAACATGTTCCAGAAGCACCGGAACATGTTCCGGAAGCACCGGAACATGTGCCGGTGCTTCCGGATCATGTTCCCGAAGCACCGGATCATGTTCCGGAAGGACCGGAACATGTTCCGGAAGGACCGGAACATGTTCCCGAAGCGCCGAAACATGTTCCAGAAGCACCGGAACATGTTCCGGAAGCGCTGGAACATGTTCCGGAAGGACCGGAACATGTTCCCGAAGCGCCGGAACATGTTCCGGAAGCACCGGAACATGTTCCGGAAGCACCGGAACATGTTCCGGAAGGACCCGAACATGTTATGGAAGGACCGGAACATGTTCCGGAAGGACCGGAACATGTTCCGGAAGCGCCGGATCATGTTCCGGAGGCGCCGGAACATGTTCAGGAAGGACCGGAACATGTTCCGAAAGCACCGGAACATGTTCCGGAAGGACCGGAATATGTTCCGGAAGCGCCGGAACATGTTCCGGAAGGACTGGAACATGTTCCGGAAGGACCGGAACATGTTCCGGAAGGACCGGAACATATTCCGGAAGCACCGGAACATGTTCCGGAAGCACCGGAACATGTTCCGGAAGCGCCGGAACATGTTCCGGAGGCACCGGAACATGTTCTGGAAGGACCGGAACATGTTCCGAAAGCACAGGAACATGTTCCGGAAGGACCGGAACATGTACCGGAAGGACCGGAACATGTTCCGGAGGCACCGGAACATGTTCCGGTGCTTCCGGAACATGTTTGCGAAGCGCCGGAACATGTTCCGGAAGGAACGGAACATGTTCCGGAAGGACCGGAACATGTTCCGGAAGCACCGGAACATGTTCCGGAAGGACCTGAACATGTTATGGAAGGACCGGAACATGTTCCGGAAGGACCGGAACATGTTCCGGGAGCGCCAGATCATGTTCCGGAGGCGCCGGAACATGTTCCGGAAGGACCGGAACATGTTCCGAAAGCACCAGAACATGTTCCGGAAGCACCGGAACATGTCCTGGAAGGACCGGAACATGTTCCGGAAGCGCCGGAACATGTTCCGGAACCACCGGAACATGTTCCGGAAGCACCGGAACATGTTCCAGAAGCACCGGAACATGTTCCGGAAGCGCCGGAACATGTTCCGGAAGCACCGGAACATGTTCTGGAAGGACCGGAACATGTTCCGAAAGCACCGGAACATGTTCCGGAAGGACCGGAACATGTTCCGGAAGGACCGGAACATGTTCCGGAGGCACCGGAACATGTTCCGGAACATGTTCCGGAAGCACCGGAACATGTTCCGGAAGCACCGGAACATGTTCCGGAAGGACCGGAACATGTTCCGGTGCTTCCGGAACATGTTGCCGAACCGCCGGAACATGTTCCGGAAGGACCGGAGCATGTTCCGGAAGGACCGGAACATGTTCCAGAAGCACCGGAACATGTTCCGGAAGCACCGGAACATGTTCCGGTGCTTCCGGATCATGTTCCGGAAGCACCGGATCATGTTCCGGAAGGACCGGAATATGTTCCGGAAGGACCGGAACATGTTCCCGAAGCGCCGGAACATGTTCCAGAAGCACCGGAACATGTTCCGGAAGCGCTGGAACATGTTCCGGAAGGACCGGAACATGTTCCGGAAGGACCGGAACATGTTCCCGAAGCGCCGGAACATGTTCCGGAAGCACCCGAACATGTTCCGGAAGGACCCGAACATGTTATGGAAGGACCGGAACATGTTCCGGAAGGACCGGAACATGTTCCGGAAGCGCCGGATCATGTTCCGGAGGCGCCGGAACATGTTCCGGAAGGACCGGAACATGTTCCGAAAGCACCGGAACATGTTCCGGAAGGACCGGAACATGTCCCGGAAGGACCGGAACATGTTCCGGAAGCGCCGGAACATGTTCCGGAACCACCGGAACATGTTCCAGAAGCGCCGGAACATGTTCCGGAAGGACCGGAATATGTTCCGGAAGCGCCGGAACATGTTCCGGAAGGACTGGAACATGTTCCGGAAGGACCGGAACATGTTCCGGAAGGACCGGAACATGTTCCGGAAGCACCGGAACATGTTCCGGAAGCGCCGGATCATGTTCCGGAAGCACCGGAACATGTTCCGGAAGGACCGGAACATGTTCCGGAAGGACCGGAACATGTTCCGGAAGCGCCGGACCATGTTCTGGAAGGACCGGAACATGTTCCGAAAGCACCGGAACATGTTCCGGAAGGACCGGAACATGTTCCGGAAGGACCGGAACATGTTCCGGAGGCACCGGAACATGTTCCGGAACATGTTCCGGCAGGACCGGAACATGTTCCGGAAGCACCGGAACATGTTCCGGAAGGACCGGAACATGTTCCGGTGCTTCCGGAACATGTTGCCGAAGCGCCGGAACATGTTCCGGAAGGACCGGAACATGTTCCGGAAGGACCGGAACATGTTCCAGAAGCACCGGAACATGTTCCGGAAGCACCGGAACATGTGCCGGTGCTTCCGGATCATGTTCCCGAAGCACCGGATCATGTTCCGGAAGGACCGGAACATGTTCCGGAAGGACCGGAACATGTTCCCGAAGCGCCGAAACATGTTCCAGAAGCACCGGAACATGTTCCGGAAGCGCTGGAACATGTTCCGGAAGGACCGGAACATGTTCCCGAAGCGCCGGAACATGTTCCGGAAGCACCGGAACATGTTCCGGAAGCACCGGAACATGTTCCGGAAGGACCCGAACATGTTATGGAAGGACCGGAACATGTTCCGGAAGGACCGGAACATGTTCCGGAAGCGCCGGATCATGTTCCGGAGGCGCCGGAACATGTTCAGGAAGGACCGGAACATGTTCCGAAAGCACCGGAACATGTTCTGGAAGGACCGGAACATGTTCCGGAAGGACCGGAACATGTTCCGGAGGCACCGGAACATGTTCCGGTGCTTCCGGAACATGTTGCCGAAGCGCCGGAACATGTTCCGGAAGGACCGGAACATGTTCCGGAAGGACCGGAACATGTTCCGGAAGCACCGGAACATGTTCCGGAACATGTTCCGGCACGACCGGAACATGTTCCGGAAGCACCGGAACATGTTCCGGTGCTTCCGGATCATGTTCCGGAAGCACCGGATCATGTTCCGGAAGGACCGGAACATGTTCCCGAAGCGCCGGAACATGTTCCAGAAGCACCGGAACATGTTCCGGAAGCGCTGGAACATGTTCCGGAAGGACCGGAACATGTTCCGGAAGGACCGGAACATGTTCCCGAAGCGCCGGAACATGTTCCGGAAGCACCGGAACATGTTCCGGAAGAGCCGGAACATGTTCCGGAAGGACCGGAACATGTTCCGGTGCTTCCGGAACATGTTGCCGAAGCGCCGGAACATGTTCCGGAAGGACCGGAACATGTTCCGGAAGGACCGGAACATGTTCCAGAAGCACCGGAACATTTTCCGGAAGCACCGGAACATGTTCCGGTGCTTCCGGATCATGTTCCGGAAGCACCGGATCATGTTCCGGAAGGACCGGAACATGTTCCGGAAGGACCGGAACATGTTCCCGAAGCGCCGGAACATGTTCCAGAAGCACCGGAACATGTTCCGGAAGCGCCGGAACATGTTCCGGAAGGACCGGAACATGTTCCGGAAGGACCGGAACATGTTCCCGAAGCGCCGGAACATGTTCCGGAAGCACCCGAACATGTTCCGGAAGGACCCGAACATGTTATGGAAGGACCGGAACATGTTCCGGAAGGACCGGAACATGTTCCGGAAGCGCCGGATCATGTTCCGGAGGCGCCGGAACATGTTCCGGAACCACCGGAACATGTTCCGAAAGCACCGGAACATGTTCCGGAAGGACCGGAACATGTCCCGGAAGGACCGGAACATGTTCCGGAAGCGCCGGAACATGTTCCGGAACCACCGGAACATGTTCCAGAAGCGCCGGAACATGTTCCGGAAGGACCGGAATATGTTCCGGAAGCGCCGGAACATGTTCCGGAAGGACTGGAACATGTTCCGGAAGGACCGGAACATGTTCCGGAAGGACCGGAACATGTTCCGGAAGCGCCGGATCATGTTCCGGAAGCACCGGAACATGTTCCGGAAGCGCCGAAACATGTTCCGGAAGCACCGGAACATGTTCCGGAAGCACCGGAACATGTTCCGGAAGCGCCGGAACATGTTCTGGAAGGACCGGAACATGTTTCGAAAGCACCGGAACATGTTCCGGAAGGACCGGAACATGTTCCGGAAGGACCGGAACATGTTCCGGAGGCACCGGAACATGTTCCGGAACATGTTCCGGCAGGACCGGAACATGTTCCGGAAGCACCGGAACATGTTCCGGAAGGACCGGAACATGTTCCGGTGCTTCCGGAACATGTTGCCGAAGCGCCGGAACATGTTCCAGAAGGACCGGAAAATGTTCCGGAAGGACCGGAACATGTTCCAGAAGCACCGGAAAATGTTCCGGAAGCACCGGAACATGTTCCGGTGCTTCCGGATCATGTTACCGAAGCACCGGATCATGTTCCGGAAGGACCGGAACATGTTCCGGAAGGACCAGAACATGTTCCCGAAGCGCCGAAACATGTTCCAGAAGCACCGGAACATGTTCCGGAAGCGCTGGAACATGTTCCGGAAGGACCGGAACATGTTCCGGAAGGACCGGAACATGTTCCCGAAGCGCCGGAACATGTTCCGGAAGCACCGGAACATGTTCCGGAAGGACCCGAACATGTTATGGAAGGACCGGAACATGTTCCGGAAGGACCGGAACATGTTCCGGAAGCGCCGGATCATGTTCCGGAGGCGCCGGAACATGTTCAGGAAGGACCGGAACATGTTCCGAAAGCACCGGAACATGTTCCGGAAGGACCGGAATATGTTCCAGAAGCGCCGGAACATGTTCCGGAAGGACTGGAACATGTTCCGGAAGGACCGGAACATGTTCCGGAAGGACCGGAACATGTTCCGGAAGCACCGGAACATGTTCCGGAAGCGCCGGAACATGTTCCGGAGGCACCGGAACATGTTCTGGAAGGACCGGAACATGTTCCGAAAGCACAGGAACATGTTCCCGAAGGACCGGAACATGTTCCGGAAGGACCGGAACATGTTCCGGAGGCACCGGAACATGTTCCGGTGCTTCCGGAACATGTTGCCGAAGCGCCGGAACATGTTCCGGAAGGACCGGAACATGTTCCCGAAGCGCCGGAACATGTTCCAGAAGCACCGGAACATGTTCCGGAAGGACCGGAACATGTTCCGGAAGGACCGGAACATGTTCCCGAAGCGCCGGAACATGTTCCAGAAGCACCGGAACATGTTCCGGAAGCGCTGGAACATGTTCCGGAAGGACCGGAACATGTTCCGGAAGGACCGGAACATGTTCCCGAAGCGCCGGAACATGTTCCGGAAGCACCGGAACATGTTCCGGAAGGACCCGAACATGTTATGGAAGGACCGGAACATGTTCCGGAAGGACCGGAGCATGTTCCGGAAGCGCCGGATCATGTTCCGGAGGCGCCGGAACATGTTCCGGAAGGACCGGAACATGTTCCGAAAGCACCGAAACATGTTCCGGAAGGACCGGAACATGTCCCGGAAGGACCGGAACATGTTCCGGAAGCGCCGGAACATGTTCCGGAACCACCGGAACATGTTCCAGAAGCGCCGGAACATGTTCCGGAAGGACCGGAATATGTTCCGGAAGCGCCGGAACATGTTCCGGAAGGACTGGAACATGTTCCGGAAGGACTGGAACATGTTCCGGAAGGACCGGAACATGTTCCCGAAGCGCCGGAACATGTTCCGGAAGCACCGGAACATGTTCCGGAAGGACCCGAACATGTTATGGAAGGACCGGAACATGTTCCGGAAGGACCGGAGCATGTTCCGGAAGCGCCGGATCATGTTCCGGAGGCGCCGGAACATGTTCCGGAAGGACCGGAACATGTTCCGAAAGCACCGAAACATGTTCCGGAAGGACCGGAACATGTCCCGGAAGGACCGGAACATGTTCCGGAAGCGCCGGAACATGTTCCGGAACCACCGGAACATGTTCCAGAAGCGCCGGAACATGTTCCGGAAGGACCGGAATATGTTCCGGAAGCGCCGGAACATGTTCCGGAAGCACCGGAACATGTTCCGGAAGCGCCGGAACATGTTCCGGAAGCGCCGGAACATGTTCTGGAAGGACCGGAACATATTCCGAAAGCACCGGAACATGTTGCGGAAGGACCGGATCATGTTCCGGAAGGACCGGAACATGTTCCGGAGGCACCGGAACATGTTCCGGCACGACCGGAACATGTTCCGGAAGCACCGGAACATGTTCCGGAAGGACCGGAACATGTTCCGGAAGGACCGGAACATGTTCCAGAAGCACCGGAACATGTTCCGGAAGCACCGGATCATGTTCCGGAAGGACCGGAACATGTTCCGGAAGGACCGGAACACGTTCCCGAAGCGCCGAAACATGTTCCAGAAGCACCGGAACATGTTCCGGAAGCGCTGGAACATGTTCCGGAACGACCGGAACATGTTCCGGAAGGACCGGAACATGTTCCGGAGGCACCGGAACATGTTCCGGTGCTTCCGGAACATGTTGCCAAAGCGCCGGAACATGTTCCGGAAGGACCGGAACATGTTCCGGAAGGACCAGAACATGTTCCAGAAGCACCGGAACATGTTCCGGAAGCACCGGAACATGTTCCGGTGCTTCCGGATCATGTTCCGGAAGCACCGGATCATGTTCCGGAAGGACCGGAACATGTTCCGGAAGGACCGGAACATGTTCCCGAAGCGCCGGAACATGTTCCAGAAGCACCGGAACATGTTCCGGAAGCGCTGGAACATGTTCCGGAAGGACCGGAACATGTTCCGGAAGGACCGGAACATGTTCCCGAACCGCCGGAACATGTTCCGGAAGCACCGGAACATGTTATGGAAGGACCGGAACATGTTCCGGAAGCGCCGGATCATGTTCCGGAGGCGCCCGAACATGTTCCGGAAGGACCGGAACATGTTCCGAAAGCACCGAAACATGTTCCGGAAGGACCGGAACATGTCCCGGAAGGACCGGAACATGTTCCGGAAGCGCCGGAACATGTTCCGGAACCACCGGAACATGTTCCAGAAGCGCCGGAACATGTTCCGGAAGGACCGGAATATGTTCCGGAAGCGCCGGAACATGTTCCGGAAGGACTGGAACATGTTCCGGAAGGACCGGAACATGTTCCGGAAGGACCGGAACATGTTCCGGAAGCACCGGAACATGTTCCGGAAGCGCCGGATCATGTTCCGGAAGCACCGGAACATGTTCCGGAAGCGCCGGAACATGTTCCGGAAGCACCGGAACATGTTCCGGAAGGACCGGAACATGTTCTGGAAGCGCCGGAACATGTTCCGGAAGCACCGGAACATGTTCCGGAAGCGCCGGAACATGTTCCGGAAGCGCCGGAACATGTTCTGGAAGGACCGGAACATGTTCCGAAAGCACCGGAACATGTTCCGGAAGGACCGGAACATGTTCCGGAAGGACCGGAACATGTTCCGGAGGCACCGGAACATGTTCCGGAACATGTTCCGGCAGGACCGGAACATGTTCCGGAAGCGCCGGAACATGTTCCGGAAGCACCGGAACATGTTCCGGAAGCGCCGGAACATGTTCCGGAAGCGCCGGAACATGTTCTGGAAGGACCGGAACATGTTCCGAAAGCACCGGAACATGTTCCGGAAGGACCGGAACATGTTCCGGAAGGACCGGAACATGTTCCGGAGGCACCGGAACATGTTCCGGAACATGTTCCGGAAGGACCGGAACATGTTCCCGAAGCGCCGGAACATGTTCCAGAAGCACCGGAACATGTTCCGGAAGCGCTGGAACATGTTCCGGAAGGACCGGAACATGTTCCGGAAGGACCGGAACATGTTCCCGAAGCGCCGGAACATGTTCCGGAAGCACCGGAACATGTTCCGGAAGGACCCAACATGTTATGGAAGGACCGGAACATGTTCCGGAAGGACCGGAACATGTTCCGGAAGCGCCGGATCATGTTCCGGAGGCGCCGGAACATGTTCCGGAAGGACCGGAACATGTTCCGAAAGCACCGAAACATGTTCCGGAAGGACCGGAACATGTCCCGGAAGGACCGGAACATGTTCCGGAAGCGCCGGAACATGTTATGGAAGGACCGGAACATGTTCCGGAAGCGCCGGATCATGTTCCGGAGGCGCCCGAACATGTTCCGGAAGGACCGGAACATGTTCCGAAAGCACCGAAACATGTTCCGGAAGCACCGGAACATGTCCCGGAAGGACCGGAACATGTTCCGGAAGCGCCGGAACATGTTCCGGAACCACCGGAACATGTTCCAGAAGCGCCGGAACATGTTCCGGAAGGACCGGAACATGTTCCGGAAGCGCCGGATCATGTTCCGGAGGCGCCGGAACATGTTCCGGAAGGACCGGAACATGTTCCGAAAGCACCGAAACATGTTCCGGAAGGACCGGAACATGTCCCGGAAGGACCGGAACATGTTCCGGAAGCGCCGGAACATGTTATGGAAGGACCGGAACATGTTCCGGAAGCGCCGGATCATGTTCCGGAGGCGCCCGAACATGTTCCGGAAGGACCGGAACATGTTCCGAAAGCACCGAAACATGTTCCGGAAGGACCGGAACATGTCCCGGAAGGACCGGAACATGTTCCGGAAGCGCCGGAACATGTTCCGGAACCACCGGAACATGTTCCAGAAGCGCCGGAACATGTTCCGGAAGGACCGGAATATGTTCCGGAAGCGCCGGAACATGTTCCGGAAGGACTGGAACATGTTCCGGAAGGACCGGAACATGTTCCGGAAGGACCGGAACATGTTCCGGAAGCACCGGAACATGTTCCGGAAGCGCCGGATCATGTTCCGGAAGCACCGGAACATGTTCCGGAAGCGCCGGAACATGTTCCGGAAGGACCGGAACATGTTCCGGAAGGACCGGAACATGTTCCGGAAGCGCCGGAACATGTTCCGGAAGCACCGGAACATGTTCCGGAAGCGCCGGAACATGTTCCGGAAGCGCCGGAACATGTTCTGGAAGGACCGGAACATGTTCCGAAAGCACCGGAACATGTTCCGGAAGGACCGGAACATGTTCCGGAAGGACCGGAACATGTTCCGGAGGCACCGGAACATGTTCCGGAACATGTTCCGGCAGGACCGGAACATGTTCCGGAAGCGCCGGAACATGTTCCGGAAGCACCGGAACATGTTCCGGAAGCGCCGGAACATGTTCCGGAAGCGCCGGAACATGTTCTGGAAGGACCGGAACATGTTCCGAAAGCACCGGAACATGTTCCGGAAGGACCGGAACATGTTCCGGAAGGACCGGAACATGTTCCGGAGGCACCGGAACATGTTCCGGAACATGTTCCGGAAGGACCGGAACATGTTCCCGAAGCGCCGGAACATGTTCCAGAAGCACCGGAACATGTTCCGGAAGCGCTGGAACATGTTCCGGAAGGACCGGAACATGTTCCGGAAGGACCGGAACATGTTCCCGAAGCGCCGGAACATGTTCCCGAAGCACCGGAACATGTTCCGGAAGGACCCAACATGTTATGGAAGGACCGGAACATGTTCCGGAAGGACCGGAACATGTTCCGGAAGCGCCGGATCATGTTCCGGAGGCGCCGGAACATGTTCCGGAAGGACCGGAACATGTTCCGAAAGCACCGAAACATGTTCCGGAAGGACCGGAACATGTCCCGGAAGGACCGGAACATGTTCCGGAAGCGCCGGAACATGTTCCGGAACCACCGGAACATGTTCCAGAAGCGCCGGAACATGTTCCGGAAGGACCGGAATATGTTCCGGAAGCGCCGGAACATGTTCCGGAAGCGCCGGAACATGTTCCGGAAGGACTGGAACATGTTCCGGAAGCACCGGAACATGTTCCGGAAGCGCCGGAACATGTTCCGGAAGCACCGGAACATGTTCCGGAAGCGCCGGAACCTGTTCCGGAAGCGCCGGAACATGTTCTGGAAGGACCGGAACATGTTCCGAAAGCACCGGAACATGTTCCGGAAGGACCGGAACATGTTCCGGAAGGACCGGAACATGTTCCGGAGGCACCGGAACATGTTCCTAAACATGTTCCGGCAGGACCGGAACATGTTCCGGAAGCACCGGAACATGTTCCGGAAGGACCGGAACATGTTCCGGTGCTTCCGGAACATGTTGCCGAAGCGCCGGAACATGTTCCGGAAGGACCGGAACATGTTCCGGAAGGACCGGAACATGTTCCCGAAGCGCCGGAACATGTTCCGGAAGCACCGGAACATGTTCCGGAAGCACCGGAACATGTTCCGGAAGGACCCGAACATGTTATGGAAGGACCGGAACATGTTCCGGAAGGACCGGAACATGTTCCGGAAGGACCGGAACATGTTCCGAAAGCACCGAAACATGTTCCGGAAGGACCGGAACATGTCCCGGAAGGACCGGAACATGTTCCGGAAGCGCCGGAACATGTTCCGGAACCACCGGAACATGTTCCAGAAGCGCCGGAACATGTTCCGGAAGGACCGGAATATGTTCCGGAAGCGCCGGAACATGTTCCGGAAGGACTGGAACATGTTCCGGAAGGACCGGAACATGTTCCGGAAGGACCGGAACATGTTCCGGAAGCACCGGAACATGTTCCGGAAGCGCCGGATCATGTTCCGGAAGCACCGGAACATGTTCCGGAAGCGCCGGAACATGTTCCGGAAGCACCGGAACATGTTCCGGAAGGACCGGAACATGTTCCGGAAGCGCCGGAACATGTTCCGGAAGCACCGGAACATGTTCCGGAAGCGCCGGAACATGTTCCGGAAGCGCCGGAACATGTTCTGGAAGGACCGGAACATGTTCCGAAAGCACCGGAACAGGTTCCGGAAGGACCGGAACATGTTCCGGAAGGACCGGAACATGTTCCGGAGGCACCGGAACATGTTCCGGAACATGTTCCGGCAGGACCGGAACATGTTCCGGAAGCGCCGGAACATGTTCCGGAAGCACCGGAACATGTTCCGGAAGCGCCGGAACATGTTCCGGAAGCGCCGGAACATGTTCTGGAAGGACCGGAACATGTTCCGAAAGCACCGGAACATGTTCCGGAAGGACCGGAACATGTTCCGGAAGGACCGGAACATGTTCCGGAGGCACCGGAACATGTTCCGGAACATGTTCCGGAAGCACCGGAACATGTTCCCGAAGCGCCGGAACATGTTCCAGAAGCACCGGAACATGTTCCGGAAGCGCTGGAACATGTTCCGGAAGGACCGGAACATGTTCCGGTAGGACCGGAACATGTTCCCGAAGCGCCGGAACATGTTCCGGAAGCACCGGAACATGTTCCGGAAGGACCCAACATGTTATGGAAGGACCGGAACATGTTCCGGAATGACCGGAACATGTTCCGGAAGCGCCGGATCATGTTCCGGAGGCGCCGGAACATGTTCCGGAAGGACCGGAACATGTTCCGAAAGCACCGAAACATGTTCCGGAAGGACCGGAACATGTCCCGGAAGGACCGGAACATGTTCCGGAAGCGCCGGAACATGTTCCGGAACCACCGGAACATGTTCCAGAAGCGCCGGAACATGTTCCGGAAGGACCGGAATATGTTCCGGAAGCGCCGGAACATGTTCCGGAAGCGCCGGAACATGTTCCGGAAGGACTGGAACATGTTCCGGAAGCACCGGAACATGTTCCGGAAGCGCCGGAACATGTTCCGGAAGCACCGGAACATGTTCCGGAAGCGCCGGAACCTGTTCCGGAAGCGCCCGAACATGTTCTGGAAGGACCGGAACATGTTCCGAAAGCACCGGAACATGTTCCGGAAGGACCGGAACATGTTCCGGAAGCACCGGAACATGTTCCGGAAGCGCCGGAACATGTTCCGGAAGCGCCGGAACATGTTCTGGAAGGACCGGAACATGTTCCGAAAGCACCGGAACATGTTCCGGAAGGACCGGAACATGTTCCGGAAGGACCGGAACATGTTCCGGAGGCACCGGAACATGTTCCGGAACATGTTCCGGAAGCACCGGAACATGTTCCCGAAGCGCCGGAACATGTTCCAGAAGCACCGGAACATGTTCCGGAAGCGCTGGAACATGTTCCGGAAGGACCGGAACATGTTCCGGTAGGACCGGAACATGTTCCCGAAGCGCCGGAACATGTTCCGGAAGCACCGGAACATGTTCCGGAAGGACCCAACATGTTATGGAAGGACCGGAACATGTTCCGGAAGGACCGGAACATGTTCCGGAAGCGCCGGATCATGTTCCGGAGGCGCCGGAACATGTTCCGGAAGGACCGGAACATGTTCCGAAAGCACCGAAACATGTTCCGGAAGGACCGGAACATGTCCCGGAAGGACCGGAACATGTTCCGGAAGCGCCGGAACATGTTCCGGAACCACCGGAACATGTTCCAGAAGCGCCGGAACATGTTCCGGAAGGACCGGAATATGTTCCGGAAGCGCCGGAACATGTTCCGGAAGCGCCGGAACATGTTCCGGAAGGACTGGAACATGTTCCGGAAGCACCGGAACATGTTCCGGAAGCGCCGGAACCTGTTCCGGAAGCGCCGGAACATGTTCTGGAAGGACCGGAACATGTTCCGAAAGCACCGGAACATGTTCCGGAAGGACCGGAACATGTTCCGGAAGCACCGGAACATGTTCCGGAAGGACCGGAACATGTTCCGGTGCTTCCGGAACATGTTGCCGAAGCGCCGGAACATGTTCCGGAAGGACCGGAACATGTTCCGGAAGGACCGGAACATGTTCCCGAAGCGCCGGAACATGTTCCGGAAGCACCGGAACATGTTCCGGAAGCACCGGAACATGTTCCGGAAGGACCCGAACATGTTATGGAAGGACCGGAACATGTTCCGGAAGGACCGGAACATGTTCCGGAAGCGCCGGATCATGTTCCGGAGGCGCCGAAACATGTTCCGGAAGGACCGGAACATGTTCCGAAAGCACCGGAACATGTTCCGGAAGGACCGGAACATGTCCCGGAAGGACCGGAACATGTTCCGGAAGCGCCGGAACATGTTCCGGAAGGACCGGAATATGTTCCGGAAGCGCCGGAACATGTTCCGGAAGGACTGGAACATGTTCCGGAAGGACCGGAACATGTTCCGAAAGGACCGGAACATGTTCCGGAAGCACCGGAACATGTTCCGGAAGCGCCGGATCATGTTCCGGAAGCACCGGAACATGTTCCGGAAGCGCCGGAACATGTTCCGGAAGCACCGGAACATGTTCCGGAAGCACCGGAACATGTTCCGGAAGCGCCGGAACATGTTCCGGAAGCACCGAAACATGTTCCGGAAGGACCGGAACATGTTCCGGAAGGACCGGAACATGTTCCGGAAGGACCGGAACATGTTCCGGAAGCGCCGGAACATGTTCCAGAAGCACCGGAACATGTTCCGGAAGCGCTGGAACATGTTTCGGAAGGACCGGAACATGTTCCCGAAGCGCCGGAACATGTTCCGGAGGCACCGGAACATGTTCAGGAAGCACCGGAACATGTTCCGGAAGGACCCGAACATGTTATGGAAGGACCGGAACATGTTCCGGAAGGACCGGAACATGTTCCGGAAGCGCCGGATCATGTTCCGGAGGCGCCGGAACATGTTCCGGAAGGACCGGAACATGTTCCGAAAGCACCGGAACATGTTCCGGAAGGACCGGAACATGTCCCGGAAGGACCGGAACATGTTCCGGAACCGCCGGAACATGTTCCGGAACCACCGGAACATGTTCCGGAAGCGCCGGAACATGTTCCGGAAGGACCGGAATATGTTCCGGAAGCGCCGGAACATGTTCCGGAAGCGCCGGAACATGTTCCGGAAGGACTGGAACATGTTCCGGAACGACCGGAACATGTTCCGGAAGCACCGGAACATGTTCTGGAAGCGCCGGATCATGTTCCGGAAGCACCGGAACATGTTCCGGAAGTGCCGGAACATGTTCCGGAAGGACCGGAACATGTTCCGGAAGGACCGGAACATGTTCCGGAAGCGCCGGAACATGTTCCGGAAGCGCCGGAACATGTTCCGGAAGCGCCGGAACATGTTCCGGAAGCACCGGAACATGTTCCGGAAGGACCGGAACATGTTCCGATGCTTCCGGAACATGGTCCGAAAGCACCGGAACATGTTCCCGAAGCGCCGCAACGCGTTCCGGAATGACCGGAACATATTCCACAAAGACCGGAACATTTTCCGAAAGCACCGGAACATGTTCCGGAAGGACTGGAACATGTTCCGGAAGGACCGGAACATATTCCGATGCTTCCGGAACATGTTCCGAAAGCACCGGAACATGTTCCGGAAGCACCGGAACATGTTCCCGAAGCGCCGCAACACGTTCCGGAAGGACCGGAACATGTTCCGGAAGGACCGGAACATTTTCCGAAAGCACCGGAACATGTTCCGGAAGGACCGGAACATGTTCCGGAAGGACCGGAACATGTTCCGGAAGCGCCGGAACATGTTCTGGAAGGACCGGAACATGTTCCGGAAGCGCCGGAACATGTTCCGGAAGCGCCGGAACATGTTCCGGAAGCACCGGAACATGTTCCGTAAGCGCCGGAACATGTTCCGGAAGCGCCGGAACATGTTCCGGAAGCACCGGAACATGTTCCGGAAGCACCGGAACATGTTCCGGAAGCACCGGAACATGTTCTGGAAGCACCGGAACATGTTCCGGAAGGACCGGAACATGTTTCGGAAGCGCCGGAACATGTTCCGGAAGCGCCGGAACATGTTCCGGAAGCGCCGGAACATGTTCCGGAAGCACCGGAACATGTTCCGGAAGGACCGGAACATGTTCCGGAAGCGCCGGAGCATGTTCCGGAAGCGCCGGAGCATGTTCCGGAAGCACCGGAACATGTTCCGGAAGCACTGGAACATGTTCCGGAAGCGCCGGAACATGTTCCGGAAGCGCCGGAACATGTTCCGGAAGCACCGGAACATGTGCCGGAAAGACCGGAACATGTGCCGGAGGCACCGGAACATGTTCCGGAATCGCCGGAGCATGTTCCGGAAGCACCGGAACATGTTCCGGAAGGACCCGAACATGTTCCGGAAGCACCGGAACATGTTCCGTAAGGACCGGAACATGTTCCGGAAGCGCCGGAACATGTCCGGAAGGACCGGAACATGTTCCGGAAGCACCGGAACATGTTCCGGAAGCGCCGGAACATGTTCCGGAAGGACCGGAACATGTTCCGGAAGCGCCGGAACATCTTCCGGAAGCGCCGGAACATCTTCCGGAAGCGCCGGAACATGTGCCGGAAGGACCGGAACATGTTCCGGAGGCACCGGAACATGTTCCGGAATCGCCGGAACATGTTCCGGAAGGACCGGAACATGTTCCGGAAGGACCGGAACATGTTCCGGAAGAACCGGAACATGTTCCGGAAGCGCCGGAACATGTTCCGAAAGCGCCGGAACATGTTCCGGAAGCGCCGGAACATGTTCCGGAAGCACCGGAACATGTTCCGGAAGCACCGGAACATGTTCCGGAAGGACCGGAACATGTTCCGGAAGCGCCGGAACATGCTCCGGAAGCGCCGGAACATGTTCCGGAAGCACCGGAACATGTGCCGGAAGGACCGGAACATGTTCCGGAGGCACCGGAACATGTTCCGGAATCGCCGGAACATGTTCCGGAAGCACCGGAACATGTTCCGGAAGGACCGGAACATGTTCCGGAAGGACCGGAACATGTTCCGGAAGCGCCGGATCAGATTCCGGAGGGACCGGAACATGTTCCGGAAGCGCCGGAAAATGTTCCGGAAGCACCGGAACATGTTCCGGAAGGACCGGAACATGTTCGGAAAGCACCGGAACATGTTCCGGAAGGACCGGAACATGTTCTGGAGGCACCGGAACATGTTCCGAAATATGTTCCGGCAGGACCGGAACATGTTCCGGAAGCACCGGAACATGTTCCGGTGCTTCCGGAACATGTTCCCGAAGCGCTGGAACATGTTCCGGAAGGACCGGAACATGTTCCGGAAGAACCGGAACATGTTCCGGAAGCACCGGAACATGTTCCGGAAGGACCGGAACATGTTCCCGAAGCGCCGGAACATGTTCCGGAAGCACCGGAACATGTTCCGGAAGCACCGGAACATGTTCCGGAAGGACCCGAACATGTTATGGAAGGACCGGAACATGTTCCGGAAGGACCGGAATATGTTCCGGAAGCGCCGGAACATGTTCCGGAACCACCGGAACATGTTCCGGAAGGACCGGAATATGTTCCGGAAGCGCCGGAACATGTTCCGGAACCACCGGAACATGTTCCGGAAGCACCGGAACATGTTCCGGAAGGACCCGAACATGTTATGGAAGGACTGGAACATGTTCCGGAAGGACCGGAACATGTTCCGGAAGGACCGGAACATGTTCCCGAAGCGCCGGAACATGTTCCGGAACCACCGGAACATGTTCCGGAAGCAACGGAACATGTTCCGGAAGGACCCGAACATGTTCCGGAGGGACCGGAACATGTTCCGGAAGCGCCGGAACATGTTCCCGAAGGACCGGAATATGTTCCGGAAGCGCCGGAACATGTTCCGGAAGGACTGGAACATGTTCCGGAAGGACCGGAACATGTTCCGGAAGGACCGGAACGTGTTCGGGAAGCACCGGAACATGTTCCGGAAGCGCCGGAACATGTTCTGGAAGGACCGGAACATGTTCCGGAAGCGCCGGAACATGTTCTGGAAGCGCCGGAACATGTTCCGGAAGCACCGGAACATCAGCTGGAAGCACCGGAACATGTTCCGGAAGCGCCGGAACATGTTCCGGAAGCGCCGGAACATGTTCCGGAAGGACCGAAACATTTTCCGGAAGGACCGGAACATGTTCCGGAAGCACCGGAACATGTTCCGGAAGCGCCGGATCATGTTCCGGAAGGACCGGAACATGTTCCGGAAGCACCGGAACATGTTCCGGAAGCGCCGGAACATGTTCCGGAAGCGCTGGAACATGTTCCGGAAGGACCGGAACATGTTCCCGAAGCGCCGGAACATGTTCCGGAAGCACCGGAACATGTTCCGGAAGGACCCGAACATGTTATGGAAGGACTGGAACATGTTCCGGAAGGACCGGAACATGTTCCGGAAGGACCGGAACATGTTCCCGAAGCGCCGGAACATGTTCCGGAACCACCGGAACATGTTCCGGAAGCAACGGAACATGTTCCGGAAGGACCCGAACATGTTCCGGAGGGACCGGAACATGTTCCGGAAGCGCCGGAACATGTTCCGGAAGGACCGGAATATGTTCCGGAAGCGCCGGAACATGTTCCGGAAGGACCGGAACATGTTCCGGAAGGACCGGAACATGTTCCGGAAGCACCGGAACATTTTCCGGAAGGACCGGAACATGTTCCGGAAGCGCCGGAACATGTTCTGGAAGGACCGGAACATGTTCCGGAAGCGCCGGAACATGTTCTGGAAGCGCCGGAACATGTTCCGGAAGCACCGGAACATCAGCTGGAAGCACCGTAACATGTTCCGGAAGCGCCGGAACATGTTCCGGAAGCGCCGGAACATGTTCCGGAAGGACCGAAACATTTTCCGGAAGGACCGGAACATGTTCCGGAAGCACCGGAACATGTTCCGGAAGCGCCGGATCATGTTCCGGAAGGACCGGAACATGTTCCGGAAGCACCGGAACATGTTCCGGAAGCGCCGGAACATGTTCCGGAAGGAGCGGAACATCGGAACATGTTCCGGAAGGACCGGAACATGTTCCGGAAGGACCGGAACATGTTCCGGAAGCGCCGGAACATGTTCCGGAAGCACCGGAACATGTTCCGCAAGCACCGGAACATGTTTCGGAAGGACCGGAACATGTTCCGGAAGGACCGGAACATGTTCCGGAAGCGCCGGAACACGTTCCGGAAGCGCCGGAACATGTTCCGGAAGCGCCGGAACATGTTCCGGAAGCACCGGAACATGTTCCGGGAGGACCGGAACATGTTCCGGAAGGACCGGCACATGTTCCGGAAGCACCGGAACATGTTCCGGAAGCGCCGGAACATGTTCCGGAAGCACCGGAACATGCTCCGGAAGGACCCGAACATGTTCCGGAAGTGCCGGAACATGTTCCGGAAGCGCCGGAACATGTGACGGAAGGACCGGAACATGTTCCGGAAGGACCGGAACATGTTCCGGAAGCGCCGGAACATGTTCCGGAAGGACCGGAACAGTTTCCGGAAGCGCCGGAACATGTTCCGGAAGGACCTGAACATGTTCCAGAAGGGAAGGACCGGAACATGTTCCGGAAGCGCCGGATCATGTTCCGGAAGCGCCGGAACATGTTCCGGAAGGGCCGAAATATGTTCCGGAAGCACCGGAACATGTTCCGGAGGCGCCGGAACATGTTCCGGAAGGACCGGAACATGTTTCCGAAGCACCGGAACATGTTCTGGAAGCACCGGAACATGTTCCGGAAGGTCCGGAACATGTTCCGGAAGGACCGGAACATGTTCCGGAAGCGCCGGAACATGTTCCGATGCTTCCGGAACATGTTCCGGAAGGACCGGATCATGTTCCGGAAGCGCCGGGACATGTTCCGGAAGGACCGGAACATGTTCCGGAAGGACCGGAACATGTTCCGGAAGCGCCGGAACATGTTCCGGAAGCACCGGAACATGTTCCGGAAGCACCGGAACATGTTCCGGAAGCGCCGGAACATGTTCCGGAAGCGCCGGAACATGTTCCGGAAGCACCGGAACATGTGCCGGAAGGACCGGAACATGTGCCGGAGACACCGGAACATGTTCCGGAATCGCCGGAACATGTTCCGGAAGCACCGGAACATGTTCCGGAAGCACCGGAACATGTTCCGGAAGGACCGGAACATGTTCCGGAAGGACCGGAACATGTTCCGGAAGCGCCGGAACAGGTTCCGGAGGGACCGGAACATGTTCCGGAAGCGCCGGAACATGTTCCGGAAGGACCGGAACATGTTCCGGAAGCACCGGAACATGTGCCGGAAGGACCGGAACATGTGCCGGAGACACCGGAACATGTTCCGGAATCGCCGGAACATGTTCCGGAAGCACCGGAACATGTTCCGGAAGGACCGGAACATGTTCCGGAAGCACCGGAACATGTTCCGGAAGCGCCGGAACAGGTTCCGGAGGGACCGGAACATGTTCCGGAAGCGCCGGAACATGTTCCGGAAGGACCGGAACATGTTCCGGAAGGGAAGGACCGGAAAATGTTCCGGAAGCACCGGAACATGTTCCGGAAGCGCCGGATCATGTTCCGGAAGCGCCGGAACATGATCCGGAAGCGCCGGAATATGTTCCGGAAGCACCGGAACATGTTCCGGAAGCGCCGGAACATGTTCCGGAAGCACCGGAACATGTTCCGGGAGGACCGGAACATGTTGCGGAAGGACCGGAACATGTTCCGGAAGGACCGGAACATGTTCCGGAGGCACCGGAACATGTTCCGAAATATGATCCGGCAGGACCGGAACATGTTCCGGAAGCACCGGAACATGTTCCCGAAGCGCTGGAACATGTTCCGGAAGGACCGGAACATGTTCCGGAAGAACCGGAACATGTTCCGGAAGCACCGGAACATGTTCCGGAAGGACCGGAACATGTTCCCGAAGCGCCGGAACATGTTCCGGAAGCACCGGAACATGTTCCGGAAGCACCGGAACATGTTCCGGAAGGACCCGAACATGTTATGGAAGGACCGGAACATGTTCCGGAAGGACCGGAACATGTTCCGGAAGCGCCGGATCATGTTCCGGAGGCGCCGGAACATGTTCCGGAAGGACCGGAACATGTTCCGAAAGCACCGGAACATGTTCCGGAAGGACCGGAACATGTCCCGGAAGGACCGAAACATGTTCCGGAAGCGCCGGAACATGTTCCGGAACCACCGGAACATGTTCCGGAAGCACCGGAACATGTTCCGGAAGGACCCGAACATGTTCCGGAGGGACCGGAACATGTTCCGGAAGCGCCGGAACATGTTCCGGAAGGACCGGAATATGTTCCGGAAGCGCCGGAACATGTTCCGGAAGGACTGGAACATGTTCCGGAAGGACCGGAACATGTTCCGGAAGGACCGGAACATGTTCGGGAAGCACCGGAACATGTTCCGGAAGCGCCGGAACATGTTCCGGAAGGACCGGAACATGTTCCGGAAGGACCGGAACATGTTCCGGAAGCACCGGAACATTTTCCGGAAGGACCGGAACATGTTCCGGAAGCGCCGGAACATGTTCTGGAAGGACCGGAACATGTTCCGGAAGCACCGGAACATGTTCCGGAAGGACCGGATCATGTTCCGGAAGCGCCGGGACATGTTCCGGAAGGACCGGAATATGTTCCGGAAGCGCCCACCGGAACATGTTCCGGAAGCACCGGAACATCTTCCGGAAGGACCCGAACATGTTCCGGAGGGACCGGAACATGTTCCGGAAGCGCCGGAACATGTTCCGGAAGGACCGGAATATGTTCCGGAAGCGCCGGAACATGTTCCGGAAGGACCGGAACATGTTCCAGAAGGACCGGAACATGTTCCGGAAGCACCGGAACATTTTCCGGAAGGACCGGAACATGTTCCGGAAGCGCCGGAACATGTTCTGGAAGGACCGGAACATGTTCCGGAAGCACCGGAACATGTTCCGGAAGGACCGGATCATGTTCCGGAAGCGCCGGAACATGTTCCGGAAGGACCGGAATATGTTCCGGAAGCGCCGGAACATGTTCCGGAAGGACTGGAACATGTTCCGGAAGGACCGGAACATGTTCCGGAAGCACCGGAACATGTTCCGGAAAGACCGGATCATGTTCCGGAAGCGCCGGAACATGTTCCGGAAGGACCGGAACATGTTCCAGAAGCGCCGGAACATGTTCCGGAAGCGCCGGAACATGTTCCGGAAGGACCGGAACATGTTCCGGAAGCGCCGGAACATGTTCCGATGCTTCCGGAACATGTTCCGGAAGTACCGGATCATGTTCCGGAAGGACCGGATCATGTTCCGGAAGCGCCGGGACATGTTCCGGAAGGACCGGAACATGTTCCGGAAGGACCGGAACATGTTCCGGAAGCGCCGGAACATGTTCCGGAAGCGCCGGAACATGTTCCGGAAGCACCGGAACATGTTCCGGAAGCACCGGAACATGTTCCGGAAGCGCCGGAACATGTTCCGGAAGCGCCGGAACATGTTCCGGAAGCGCCGGAACATGTTCCGGAAGCACCGGAACATGTGCCGGAAGGACCAGAACATGTGCCGGAGACACCGGAACATGTTCCGGAATCGCCGGAACATGTTCCGGAAGCACCGGAACATGTTCCGGAAGCACCGGAACATGTTCCGGAAGGACCGGAACATGTTCCGGAAGCGCCGGAACAGGTTCCGGAGGGACCGGAACATGTTCCGGAAGCGCCGGAACATGTTCCGGAAGGACCGGAACATGTTCCGGAAGGGAAGGACCGGAAAATGTTCCGGAAGCACCGGAACATGTTCCGGAAGCGCCAGATCATGTTCCGGAAGCGCCGGAACATGATCCGGAAGCGCCGGAATATGTTCCGGAAGCACCGGAACATGTTCCGGAAGCGCCGGAACATGTTCCGGAAAGACCGGAACATGTTCCGGGAGGACCGGAACATGTTCCGGATGGACCGGCACATGTTCCGGAAGCACCGGAACATGTCCCGGAAGCACCGGAACATGTTCCGGAAGCACCGGAACATGCTCCGGAAGGACCCGAACATGTTCCGGAAGTGCCGGAACATGTTCCGGAAGCGCCGGAACATGTTCCGGAAGGACCGGAACATTTTCCGGAAGCGCCGGAACATGTTCCGGGAGGACCTGAACATGTTCCAGAAGGGAAGGACCGGAACATGTTCCGGAAGGGAAGGACCGGAACATGTTCCGGAAGCGCCGGATCATGTTCCGGAAGCGCCAGAACATGTTCCGGAAGGGCCGAAATATGTTCCGGAAGCACCGGAACATGTTCCGGAGGCGCCGGAACATGTTCCGGAAGGACCGGAACATGTTCCCGAAGCACCGGAACATGTTCCGGAAGCACCGGAACATGTTCCGGAAGCGCCGGAACATGTTCCGGAAGGACCGGAACATGTTCCGGAAGCGCCGGAACATGTTCCGATGCTTCCAGAACATGTTCCGGAAGTACCGGATCATGTTCCGGAAGGACCGGATCATGTTCCGGAAGCGCCGGGACATGTTCCGGAAGGACCGGAACATGTTCCGGAAGCACCGGAACATGTTCCGGAAGGACCCGAACATGTTATGGAAGGACCGGAACATGTTCCGGAAGGACCGGAACATGTTCCGGAAGCACCGGATCATGTTCCGGAGGCGCCGGAACATGTTCCGGAAGGACCGGAACATGTTCCGAAAGCACCGGAACATGTTCCGGAAGGACCCGAACATGTTCCGGAAGGACCGGAACATGTCCCGGAAGGACCGAAACATGTTCCGGAAGCGCCGGAACATGTTCCGGAAGCACCGGAACATGTTCCGGAAGCACCGGAACATGTTCCGGAAGGACCCGAACATGTTATGGAAGGACCGGAACATGTTCCGGAAGGACCGGAACATGTTCCGGAAGCGCCGGATCATGTTCCGGAGGCGCCGGAACATGTTCCAGAAGCACCGGAACATGTTCCGGAAGCACCGGAACATGTTCCGGAAGGACCCGAACATGTTCCGGAAGGACCGGAACATGTCCCGGAAGGACCGAAACATGTTCCGGAAGCGCCGGAACATGTTCCGGAACCACCGGAACATGTTCCGGAAGCACCGGAACATGTTCCGGAAGGACCCGAACATGTTCCGGAGGGACCGGAACATGTTCCGGAAGCGCCGGAACATGTTCCGGAAGGACCGGAACATGTTCCGGAAGGACCGGAACATGTTCCGGAAGGACCGGAACATGTTCGGGAAGCACCGGAACATGTTCCGGAAGCGCCGGAACATGTTCCTGAAGGACGGGAACATGTTCCGGAAGGACCGGAACATGTTCCGGAAGGACCGGAACATTTTCCGGAAGGACCGGAACATGTTCCGGAAGCGCCGGAACATGTTCTGGAAGGACCGGAACATGTTCCGGAAGCGCCGGAACATGTTCTGGAAGCGCCGGAACATGTTCCGGAAGCACCGGAACATGTTCCGGAAGGACCGGAACATGTTCCGGAAGCACCGGAACATGTGCCGGAAGCGCCGGAACATGTTCCGGAAGCACCGGAACATCGGAACATGTTCCGGAAGGACCGGAACATGTTTCGGAAGGACCGGAACATGTTCCGGAAGGACCGGAACATGTTCCGGAAGCGCCGGAACATGTTCCGGAAGCGCCGGAACATGTTCCGGAAGCGCCGGAACATGTTCCGGAAGCACCGGAACATGCTCCGGAAGGACCCGAACATGTTCCGGAAGTGCCGGAACATGTTCCGGAAGCGCCGGAACATGTTTCGGAAGCGCCGGAACATGTTCCGGAAGCGTCGGAACATGTTCCGGAAGCGCCGGAACATGTTCCGGAATCGCCGGAACATGTTCCGGAAGCACCGGAACATGTTCCGGAAGAACCGGAACATGTTCCGGAAGCACCGGAACATGTTCTGGAAGCACCGGAACATGTTCCGGAAGCACCGGAACGTGTTCTGGAAGGACCCGAACATGTTCCGAAAGCACCGGAACATGTTCCGGAAGGACCGGAACATGTCCCGGAAGGACCGGAACATGTTCCGGAAGCGCCGGAACATGTTCTGGAAGCACCGGAACATGTTCCGGAAGCACCGGAACATGTTCCGGAAGGACCGGAACATGTTCCGGAAGGACCCGAACATGTTCCGGAAGCGCCAGAACATGTTCCGGAAGCACCGGAACATGTTCCGGAAGCACCGGAACATGTTCCGGAAGCGCCGGAACATGTTCCGGAAGGACCCGAACATGTTCCGGAAGCACCGGAACATGTTCCGGAAGGACCGGAACATGTTCCGGAAGGACCCGAACATGTTCCGGAAGCGCCGGAACATGTTCCGGAAGCACCGGAACATGTTCCGGAAGCACCGGAACATGTTCCGGAAGGGCCGGAACATGTTCCGGAAGGACCAGAACATGTTCCGGAAGCGCCGGAACATGTTCCGGAAGGACCAGAACATGTTCCGGAAGGACCGGATCATGTTCCGGAAGCACCGGAACATGTTCCGGAAGGACCGGAACTTGTTCCGGAAGCACCGGAACATGTTCCGGAAAGACCGGAACATGTTCCGGAAGCGCCGGAACATGTTCCGGAAGCGCCGGAACATGTTACGGAAGGGCCGGAACATGTTCCGGAAGGACCGGAACATGTTCCGGAGGCACCGGAACATGTTCCGGAAGGACCGGAACATGTTCCGGAGGCACCAGAACATGTTCCGGAAGGACCGGATCATGTTCCGGAAGCACCGGAACATGTTCCGGAAGGACCGGAAGATGTTCCGGAAGCACCGGAACATGTTCCGGAAAGACCGGAACATGTTCCGGAAGCGCCGGAACATGTTCCGGAAGCGCCGGAACATGTTACGGAAGGGCCGGAACATGTTCCGGAAGGACCGGAACATGTTCCGGAGGCACCGGAACATGTTCCGGAAGGACCGGAACATATTCCGGAGGCACCAGACCATGTTCCGGAACATGTTCCGGCAGGACCGGAACATGTTCCGAAAGCACCGGAACATGTTCCGAAAGCACCGGAACATGTTCCGAAAGCACCGGAACATGTTCCGGTCCTTCCGGAACGTGTTCCGGAAGGACCGGAACATGTTCCCGAAGGACCGGAACATGTTCCGGAAGCGCCGGAACATGTTCCGGAAGGACCGGAACATGTTCTGGAAGGACCGGAACATGTTCCGAAAGCACCGGAACATATTCCGGAAGGACCGGAACATGTCCCGGAAGGACCGGAACATGTTCTGGAAGCGCCGGAACATGTTCCGGAAGCACCGGAACATGTTCCGGAAGCACCGGAACATGTTCCGGAAGGACCCGAACATGTTCCGAAAGGACCGGAACATCTTCCGGAAGCGCCGGAACATGTTCCGGAAGGACCGGAACATGAAGGACCGGAACATGTTCCGGAAGGACCGGAACATGTTCCGGAAGCACCGCAACATGTTCCGGAAGCACCGCAACATGTTCCGGAAGCACCGCAACATGTTCCGGAAGCACCGCAACATGTTCCGGAAGCGCCGGAACATGTTCCGGAAGCACCGGAACATGTTCCGGAAGCACCGGAACATGTTCCGGAAGCGCCGGAACATGTTCCGGAAGGACCAGAACATGTTCCGGAAGCGCCGGAACATGTTCCGGAAGGACCGGAACATGTTGCGGAAGCACCGGAACATGTTCCGGAAGGACCGGAACATGTTCCGGAAAGACCGGAACATGTTCCGGAAGCGCCGGAACATGTTCCGGAAGCGCCGGAACATGTTCCGGAAGGACCGGAACATGTTCCGGAAGGACCGGAACATGTTCCGGAGGCACCGGAACATGTTCTGGAAGGACCAGAACATGTTCCGGTGCTTCCGAAACATGTTCCGGCGCTTCTCGAACATGTTCCGTAAGCGCCAGAACATGTTCCGGAAGGACCGGAACATGTTCCGGAAGCACCAGAACATGTTCCGGAAGCGCCGGAACATGTTCCGAAAGCACCGGAACATGTTCCGAAAGCACCGGAACATGTTCCTGAAGCACCGGAACATGTTCCTGAAGCGCCGGAACATGTTCCGGAAGGACCGGAACATGTTCCGGAAGCACCGGAACATGTTCCGGAAGGACCGGAACATGTTCCGGAAGCACCGGAACATGTTCCGCAAGCACCGGAACATGTTCCGGAAGCGCCGGAACATGTTCCGGAAGCACCGGTACATGTTCCGGAAGCACCGCAACATGTTCCGGAAGCACCGCAACATGTTCCGGAAGCACCGCAACATGTTCCGGAAGCACCGGAACATGTTCCCAAAGCACCGGAACATGTTCCGGAAGCACCGGAACATGTTCCGGAAGCGGCACTTCCGGAACATGTTCGGGTCCTTCCGGAGCATGTTCCGGTGCTTCCGGAACATGTTCCGGTGCTTCCGGAACATGTTCCGGTGCTTCCGGAACATGTGCCGGTCCTTCCGGAACATGTTCCAGCGCTTCCGGAACATGTTCCGGAAGCACCGTAACATGTTCCGGAAGCGCCGGAACATGTTCAGGAAGGACCGGAACATGTTCCGGAGGCACCGGATCATGTTCCGGAGGCGCCGGAACATGTTCCGGAAGCGCCGGAACATGTTCCGGAAGCACCGCACCATGTTCTGGAAGCGCCGGGACATGTTCCGGAAGCGCCGGAACATGTTCCGGAAGCACCGGAACATGTTCCGGAAGGACCGGAACATGTTTCGGAAGCACAGGATCATGTTCCGGAAGGACCGGAACATGTTCCGGAGGCACCGGAACATGTTCAGGAATCGCCGGAACATGTTCCGGAAGCACCGGAACATGTTCCGGAAGCACCGGAACATGTTCCGGAAGCACCGTAACATGTTCCGGAAGCGCCGGAACATGTTCAGGAAGGACCGGAACATGTTCCGGAAGCACCGGATCATGTTCCGGAGGCGCCGGAACATGTTCCGGAAGCGCCGGAACATGTTCCGGCGCTTCCGGAACATGTTCTGGAAGCACCGGAACATGTTCCGGAAGCGCCGGAACATGTTCCGGAAGGACCGGAACATGTTCCGGAAGCGCCGGACCATGTTCCGGAAGCGCCGGACCATGTTCCGGAAGGACCGGACCATGTTCCGGAAGGACCGGAACATGTTCCGGAAGCACCGGAACATGTTCGGAAGCGCAGGAACATGTTCCGGAAGCACCGGAACATGTTCCGGAGGCACCGGAACATGTTCCGGAAGCACCGGAACATGTTCCGGAGGCACCGGAACATGTTCCGGAAGCACCGGAACATGTTCCGGAAGCGCCGGAACATGTTCCGGAGGCGCCAGAACATGTTCTGGAAGCGCCGGAACATGTTCCGGAAGCACCGGAACATGTTCCGGAAGCGCCGGAACATGTTCCAGAACCGCCGGAACATGTTGCGGAAGCGCCGGAACATGTTCCGGAAGCACCGGAACATGTTCCGGAAGCACCGGAACATGTTCCGGAAGCACCGGAACATGTTCCGGAAGGACCGGAACATGTTCCGGAAGGACCGGAACACGTTCCGGAAGCGCCGGAACACGTTCCGGAAGCGCCGGAACATGTTCGAGAAGCGCCGGAACATGTTCCGGAAGGACCGGAACATGTTTCGGAAGGACCGGAACATGTTCTGGAAGCACCGGAACATGTTCCGGAAGCGCCGGAACACGTTCCGGAAGCACCGGAACATGTTGCGGAAGCGCCGGAACGTGTTCCGGAAGCACCGGAATATGTTCCGGAAGCACCGGAACATGTTCCGGAAGGACCGGAACATGTTCCGGAAGCGCCGGATCATGTTCCGGAAGCGCCGGAACATGTTCCGGAAGGACCGGAAAAAGTTTCGGAAGCACCGGAACATGTTCCGGAAGCGCAGGAACATGTTCCGGAAGGACTGGAACATGTTCCGGAAGCGCCGGAACATGTTCCGGAAGGACCGGAACATGTTCCGGAAGCGCCGGAACATGTTCCGGAAGCACCGGAACATGTTCCGAAAGCACGGGAACATGTTCCGAAAGCACCGGAACATGTTCCGGAAGCACCGGAACATGTTCCGGAAGCACCGGAACACGTTGCGGAAGCACCGGAACATGTTCCAGAAGCGCCGCAACATGTTCCGGAAGCGCCGGAACATGTTCCGGAAGCACCGGAACATGTTTCGGAAGGACCGGAACATGTTCCGGAAGCACCGGAACATGTTCCGGAAGGACCGGAACATGTTCCGGAAGCACCGGAACATGTTCCGAAGCGCCGGAACATGTTCCGGAAGCCCCGGAACATGTTCCGGAAGGACCGGAACATGTTCCGGAAGGACCGGAACATGTTCCGGAAGCGCCGGAACATGTTCCGAAAGGACCGGAACATGTTCCGGAAGGACTGGAACATGTTCCGGAAGGACCGGAACATGTTCCGGAAGGACCGGAACATGTTCCGGAAGCGCCGGAACATTTTCCGGAAGCACCGGAACATGTTCCGGAAGCGCCGGAACACGTTCAGGAAGCGCCGGAACATGTTCCGGAAGCACCGGAACATGTTCCGGAAGGACCGGAACATGTTCCGGAAGGACCGGAACATGTTCCGGAAGCGCCGGAACATGTTCCGGAAGCACCCGAACATGTTCCGGAAGGACTGGAACATGTTCCGGAAGCACTGTAACATTTTCCGGAAGCACCGGAACATGTTCCGGAAGCGCCGGAACATGTTCCGCAAGCACCGGAACATGTTCTGGAAGCACCAGAACATGTTCCGAAAGCGCCGGAACATGTTCCGAAAGCACCGGAACATGTTCCGGAAGCGCCGGAACATGTTTCGGAAGCACCGGAACATGTTCCGGAAGCGCCGGAACATGTTCCGGAAGCGCCGGAACATG
Source organism: Eutreptiella sp. 'Long Island Sound 2002' (assembly GCA_964036045.1). Classification (NCBI taxonomy): domain Eukaryota; phylum Euglenozoa; class Euglenophyceae; order Eutreptiales; family Eutreptiaceae; genus Eutreptiella; species Eutreptiella sp. 'Long Island Sound 2002'. Next base: position 16,574,859 of record OZ038381.1, read on the forward strand.
TTCCGGAAGGACCGGAAATGTTCCGGAAGCACCGGAACATGTTCCGGAAGCACCGGAACATGTTCCGGAGGGACCGGAACACGTTCCGGAAGCGCCGGAACACGTTCCGGAAGCGCCGGAACATGTTCCGGAAGCACCGGAACATGTTCCGAAAGCACCGGAACATGTTCCGGAAGCACCGGAACATGTTCCGGAAGCACCGGAACATGTCCCGGAAGCGCCGGAACATGTTCCGGAAGCACCGGAACATGCCCCGGAAGTACCGGAACATTGTTCCGGAACATGTTCCGGCAGGACCGGAACATGTTCCGGAAGCAGCGCAACATGTTCCGAAAGCACCGGAACATGTTCCGAAAGCACCGGAACATGTTCCGGAAGCACCGGAACATGTTCCGGAAGCGCCGGAACATGTTCCGGAAGGACCGGAACAGGTTCCGGAAGGACCGGAACATGTTCCGGAAGGAGCGGAACATGGTCCGGAAGCGCCGGAACATGTTCCAGAAGCACCGGAACATGTTACGGAAGGACCGGAACATGTTCCGGAAGCACCGGAACATGTTCCGGTGGTTCCGGAACATGTTCCGGAAGGACCGCAACATGTTCCGGAAGGACCGGAACATGTTCCGGAAGGACCCGAACATGTTCCGGAAGGACCCGAACATGTTCCGGAAGCACCGGAACATGTTCCGGAAGCACCGGAACATGCTCCGGAAGCACCAGAACACGTTGCGGAAGCGCCGGAACATGTTCCGGAAGCACCGGAACATGTTCCGAAAGCACCGGAACATGTTCCGGAAGCACCGGAACATGTTCCGAAAGCACCGGAACATGTTCCGGAAGCACCGGAACATGTTCGAGAAGGACCGGAACATGTTCCGGAAGGACCGGAACATGTTCCGGAAGGACCGGAACATGTTCCGGAAGCACCGGAACATGTTCCGGAAGGACCGGAACATGTTCCGGAAGCACCGGAACATGTTCCGGAAGCGCCGGAACACGTTCCGGAAGCGCCGGAACACGTTCCGGAAGCGCCGGAACATGTTCCAGAAGGACCGGAACATGTTCCGGAAGGACCGGAACATGTTCCGGAAGCGCCGAAACATGTTCCGGAAGGACCGGAACATGTTCCGGAAGCACCGGAACATGTTCCGAAGCGCCGGAACATGTTCCGGCAGCGCCGGAACATGTTCCGGAAGGACCGGAACATGTTCCGGAAGGACCGGAACATGTTCCGGAAGCGCCGAAACATGTTCCGGAAGCGCCGGAACACGTTCCGGAAGCGCCGGAACACGTTCCGGAAGCGCCGGAACATGTTCCGGAAGGACCGGAACATGTTCCGGAAGGACCGGAACATGTTCCGGAAGCGCCGAAACATGTTCCGGAAGCGCCGGAACATGTTCCGGAAGGACCGGAACATGTTCCGGAAGCGCAGGAACATGTTCCGGAAGGACTGGAACATGTTCCGGAAGGACCGGAACATGTTCCAGAAGCACCGGAACATGTTCCGGAAGCACCGGAACATGTTCCGGAAGCGCCAGAACATGTTCCGGAAGCGCCGGAACATGGTCCAGAAGGACCGGAACATGTTCCGGAAGGACCGGAACATGTTCCGGAAGGACCGGAACATGTTCCGATGCTTCCGGAACATGTTCCGAAAGCACCGGAACATGTTCCGAAAGCACCGGAACATGTTCCGAAAGCACCGGAACATGTTCCGGAAGCGCCGGAACATGTTTCGGAAGCACCGGAACATGTTCCGGAAGCGCCGGAACATGTTCCGGAAGCGCCGGAACATGTTCCGGAAGGACCGGAACATGTTCCGGAAGCACCGGAACATGTTCCGGAAGGACCGGAACATGTTCCGATGCTTCCGGAACATGTTCCGGAAGCACCGGAACATGTTCCGCAAGCACCGGAACATGTTCTGGAAGCACCAGAACATGTTCCGAAAGCGCCGGAACATGTTCCGAAAGCACCGGAACATGTTCCGGAAGCGCCGGAACATGTTTCGGAAGCACCGGAACATGTTCCGGAAGCGCCGGAACATGTTCCGGAAGCGCCGGAACATGTTCCGGAAGGACCGGAACATGTTCCGGAAGCACCGGAACATGTTCCGGAAGAACCGGAACATATTCCGGAAGCACCGGAACATGTTCCGGAAGGACCGGAACATGTTCCGATGCTTCCGGAACATGTTCCGGAAGCACCGGAACATGTTCCGCAAGCACCGGAACATGTTCTGGAAGCACCAGAACATGTTCCGAAAGCACCGGAACATGTTCCGGAAGCACCGGAACATGTTCCGGAAGCACCGGAACATGTTCCGGAAGCGCCGGAACATGTTCCGGAAGCACCGGAACATGCCCCGGAAGTACCGGAACATTGTTCCGGAACATGTTCCGGCAGGACCGGAACATGTTCCGGAAGCAGCGCAACATGTTCCGAAAGCACCGGAACATGTTCCGAAAGCACCGGAACATGTTCCGGAAGCACCGGAACATGTTCCGGAAGCGCCGGAACATGTTCCGGAAGGACCGGAACAGGTTCCGGAAGGACCGGAACATGTTCCGGAAGGACCGGAACATGTTCCGGAAGCGCCGGAACATGTTCCAGAAGCACCGGAACATGTTCCGGTGGTTCCGGAACATGTTCCGGAAGGACCGCAACATGTTCCGGAAGGACCGCAACATGTTCCGGAAGGACCGGAACATGTTCCGGAAGGACCCGAACATGTTCCGGAAGGACCCGAACATGTTCCGGAAGCACCGGAACATGCTCCGGAAGCACCAGAACACGTTGCGGAAGCGCCGGAACATGTTCCGGAAGCACCGGAACATGTTCCGAAAGCACCGGAACATGTTCCGGAAGCACCGGAACATGTTCGAGAAGGACCGGAACATGTTCCGGAAGGACCGGAACATGTTCCGGAAGCACCGGAACATGTTCCGAAGCGCCGGAACATGTTCCGGAAGGACCGGAACATGTTCCGGAAGGACCGGAACATGTTCCGGAAGCGCCGGAACATGTTCCGGAAGCACCGGAACATGTTCCGCAAGCACCGGAACATGTTCCGGAAGGACCGGAACATGTTCCGGAAGGACCGGAACATGTTCCGGAAGCGCCGAAACATGTTCCGGAAGCGCCGGAACATGTTCCGGAAGGACCGGAACATGTTCCGGAAGCGCCGGAACATGTTCCGGAAGGACCGGAACATGTTCCGGAAGGACCGGAACATGTTCCGGAAGGACCGGAACATGTTCCGATGCTTCCGGAACATGTTCCGAAAGCACCGGAACATGTTCCGAAAGCACCGGAACATGTTCCGAAAGCACCGGAACGTGTTCCGGAAGCACCGGAACATGTTTCGGAAGCACCGGAACATGTTCCGGAAGCGCCGGAACATGTTCCGGAAGCGCCGGAACATGTTCCGGAAGGACCGGAACATGTTCCGGAAGCACCGGAACATGTTCCGGAAGGACCGGAACATGTTCCGGAAGCGCCGGAACATGTTCCAGAAGCACCGGAACATGTTACGGAAGCACCGGAACATGTTCCGGTGGTTCCGGAACATGTTCCGGAAGGACCGCAACATGTTCCGGAAGCGCCGGAACATGTTCCGGAAGGACCGGAACATGTTCCGGAAGCACCGGAACATGTTCCGGAAGGACCCGAACATGTTCCGGCAGGACCCGAACATGTTCCAGAAGCAGCGCAACATGTTCCGAAAGCACCGGAACATGTTCCGAAAGCACCGGAACATGTGCCGGAAGCACCGGAGCATGTTCCGGAAGCGCCGGAACATGTTCCGGAAGAACCGGAACATGTTCCGGAAGGACCGGAACATGTTCCGGAAGGACCGGAACATGTTCCGGAAGCGCCGGAACATGTTCCAGAAGCACCGGAACATGTTACGGAAGCACCGGAACATGTTCCGGTGGTTCCGGAACATGTTCCGGAAGGACCGCAACATGTTCCGGAAGCACCGGAACATGTTCCGGAAGTACCGGAACATGTTCCTGAAGCGCCGGAACATGTTCCGGAAGGACCGGAACATGTTCCGGAAGCGCCGGAACATGTTCCGGAAGGACCGGAACATGTTCCGGAAGGACCGGAACATGTTCTGGAAGCACCGGAACATGTTCCGGAAGCACCGGAACATGTTCCGGAAGGACCGGAACATGTTCCGGAACATGTTCCGGAAGGACCGGAACATGTTCCAAAAGCGCCGGAACATGTTCCGGAAGCACCGGAACATGTTCCGGAAGGACCGGAACATGTTCCAGAAGCGCCGGAACATGTTCCGGAAGGACCGGAACATGTTCCGGTGCTTCCGGAACATGTTCCGGAAGCACCGGAACATGTTCCGGAAGCACCGGAACATGTTCCGAAAGCACCGGAACATGTTCCGGAAGCGCCGGAACATGTTCCGGAAGGACCGGAACATGTTTCGGAAGGACCGGAACATGTTCCGGAAGCACCGGAACATGTTCCGGAAGCGCCGGAGCATGTTCCGGAAGCGCCGGAACATGTTCCGGAAGGACCGGAACATGTTCCGGTCCTTCCGGAACATGTTCCGGTCCTTCCGGAACATGTTCCGGCGCTTCCGGAACATGCTCCGGCGCTTCCGGAACATGATCCGGTGCTTCCGGAACATGATCCGGAAGCACCGGAACATGTTCCGGCGCTTCCGGAACATGTTCCGGTCCTTCCGGAACATCTTCCGGTCCTGCCGGAACATGTTCCGGAACATCTTCCGGTGCCTCCGGAACATGTTCCGGTCCTTCCGGAACATGTTCCGGTCCTTCCGGAACATGTTCCGGTCCCTCCGGAACATGTTCCGGCGCTTCCGGAACATGTTCCGGTGCTTCCGGAACATGTTCCGGTGCTTCCGGAACATGTTCCGGCGCTTCCGGAACATGTTCCCGTCCTTCCGGAACATGTTCCGGTGCTTCCGGAACATGTTCCGGCGCTTCCGGAACATGCTCCGGCGCTTCCGGAACATGATCCGGTGCTTTCGGAACATGTTCCGGAAGCACCGGAACATGTTCCGGCGCTTCCGGAACATGTTCCGGTCCTTCCGGAACATGTTCCGGCGCTTCCGGAACATGTTCCGGTCCTGCCGGAACATGTTCCGGAACATCTTCCGGTGCCTCCGGAACATGTTCCGGTCCTTCCGGAACATGTTCCGGTCCTTCCGGAACATGTTCTGGTCCTTCCGGAACATGTTCCGGTCCCTCCGGAACATGTTCCGGCGCTTCCGGAACATGTTCCGGTGCTTCCGGAACATGTTCCGGTGCTTCCGGAACATGTTCCGGCGCTTCCGGAACATGTTCCCGTCCTTCCGGAACATGTTCCGGTGCTTCCGGAACATGTTCCGGCGCTTCCGGAACATGTTCCGGTGCTTCCGGAACATGTTCCGGTGCTTTCGGAACATGTTCCGGTGCTTCCGGAACATGTTCCGGTGCTTCCGGAACATGTTCCGGCGCTTCCGGAACATGTTCCCGTCCTTCCGGAACATGTTCCGGTGCTTCCGGAACATGTTCCTGCGCTTCCGGAACATGTTGCGGTGCTTTCGGAACATGTTCCGGTGCTTCCGGAACATGTTCCGGCGCTTCCGGAACATGATCCGGTGCTTCCGGAACATGATCCGGAAGCACCGGAACATGTTCCGGTGCTTCCGGAACATGTTCCGGTGCTTTCGGAACATGTTCCGGTGCTTTCGGAACATGTTCCGGTCCTTCCGGAACATGTTCTGGTGCTTCCGGAACATGTTCCGGCGCTTCCGGAACATGTTCCGGTCCTTCCGGAACATCTTCCGGCGCTTCCGGAACATGTTCCGGTCCTTCCGGAACATGTTCCGGCGCTTCCGGAACATGTTCCGGTGCTTCCGGAACATGTTCCGGTGCTTCCGGAACATGTTCCGGTCCCTCCGGAACATGTTCCGGTCCTTCCGGAACATGTTCCGGCGCTTCCGGAACATGTTCCGGTGCTTCCGGAACATGTTCCGGTGCTTTCGGAACATGTTCCGGTGCTTCCGGAACATGTTCCGGTGCTTTCGGAACATGTTCCGGTGCTTCCGGAACATGTTCCGGCGCTTCCGGAACATGTTCCGGTGCTTCCGGAACATGTTCCTCCGCTTCCGGAACATGTTCCGGTGCTTCCGGAACATGTTCCGGTCCTTCCGGAACATGTTCCGGTCCTTCCGAAACATGTTCCGGTCCTTCCGGAACATGTTCCGGTCCTTCCGGAACATGTTCCGGCGCTTCCGGAACATGTTCCGGTGCTTCCGGAACATGTTCCGGTGCTTCCGGAACATGTTCCGGTGCTTCCGGAACATGTTCCGGTCCTTCCGGAACATGTTCCGGCGCTTCCGGAACATGTTCCGGCGCTTCTGGAACATGTTGGAGAAGCGCCGGAACATGTTCCGGAAGCACCGGAACATGTTCCGGTCCTTCCGGAACATGTTCCCGTGCTTCCGGAACATGTTCCGGTGCTTCCGGAACATGATCCGTCGCTTCCCGAACATGTTCGAGAAGCGCCGGAACATGTTCCGGAAGCACCGGAACATGTTCCGGTCCTTTCGGAACATGTTCCCGTGCTTCCGGAACATGTTCCGGGGGCTCCGGAACATGTTCCGGTGCTTCCGGAACATGTTCCGGCGCTTCGGGAACATGTTCCGGTCCTTCCGGAACATGTTCCGGTCCTTCCGGAACATGTCCCGGTGCTTCCGGAACATGTTTCCGTCGCTTCCGGAACATGTTCCGGTCCTTCCGGAACATGTTCCGGCGCTTACGGAACATGTTCCGGTCCTTCCGGAACATGTTCCGGTGCTTCCGGAACATGTTCCGGTCCTTCCGGAACATGTTCCGGCGCTTCCGGAACATGTTCCGACGCTTCCGGAACATGTTCCGGTGCTTCCGGAACATGTTCCGGTCCTTCCGGAACATGTTCCGGCGCTTCCGGAACATGTTCCGGCGCTTCTCGAACATGTTCCGGCGCTTCCGGACCATGTTCCGGCGCTTCCGGAACATGTTCCGGTCCTTCCGGAACATGATCCGGTCCTTCCGGAACATGTTCCGGTCCTTCCGGAACATGTTCCGGCGCTTCCGGAACATGTTCCGGCGCTTCTCGAACATGTTCCGGCGCTTCCGGAACATGTTCCGGTGCTTCCGGAACATGTTCCGGTGCTTCCGGAACATGTTTCCGTCGCTTCCGGAACATGTTCCGGTCCTTCCGGAACATGTTCCGGCGCTTACGGAACATGTTCCGGTGCTTCCGGAACATGTTCCGGTGCTTCCGGAACATGTTCCGGTCCTTCCGGAACATGTTCCGGCGCTTCCGGAACATGTTCCGACGCTTACGGAACATGTTCCGGTGCTTCCGGAACATGTTCCGGTGCTTCCGGAACATGTTCCGGTCCTTCCGGAACATGTTCCGGCGCTTCCGGAACATGTTCCGGCGCTTTCCGAACATGTTCCGGCGCTTCCGGAACATGTTCCGGTCCTTCCGGAACATGATCCGGTCCTTCCGGAACATGATCCGGTGCTTCCGGAACATGTTCGGGCGCTTCCGGAGCATGTTCCGGTCCTTCAGGAACATGTTCCGGCGCTTCCGGAACATGTTCCGGTGCTTCCGGAACATGTTCCGGCGCTTCCGGAACATGTTCCGGTGCTTCCGGAACATGTTCCGGTCCTTCCGGAACATGTTCCGGTGCTTCCGGAACATGTTCCGGTCCTTCCGGAACATGTTCCGGTGCTTTTGGAACATGTTCCGGTGCTTTCGGAACATGTTCCGGTGCTTCCGGAACATGTTCCGGAAGCATCGAAACATGTTCCGGGGCTTCCGGAACATGTTCCGGCGCTTCCGGAACATGTTCCGGTGCTTCCGGAACATGTTCCGGTGCTTCCGGAACATGTTCTGGTCCTTCCGGAACATGTTCGGGTCCTTCCGGAACATGTTCGGGTCCTTCCGGAACATGTTCGGGTCCTTCCGGAACATGTTCGGGTCCTTCCGGAACATGTTCCGGTGCTTCCGTAACATGTTCCGGTGCTTCCGGAACATGTTCCGGTCCTTCCGGAACATGTTCCGGTCCTTCCGGAACATGTTCCGGCGCTTCCGGAACATGTTCCGGCGCTTCCGGAACATGTTCGGGTCCTTCCGGAACATGTTCCGGTCCTTCCGGAACATGTTCCGGCGCTTCATGTTCCGGAGCTTCCGGAACATGCTCCGGCGCTTCCGGAACATGATCCGGTGCTTCCGGAACATGTTCCGGAAGCACCGGAACATGTTCCGGCGCTTCCGGAACATGTTCCGGTCCTGCCGGAACATGTTCCGGAACATCTTCCGGTGCCTCCGGAACATGTTCCGGTCCTTCCGGAACATGTTCCGGTCCTTCCGGAACATGTTCTGGTCCTTCCGGAACATGTTCCGGTCCCTCCGGAACATGTTCCGGCGCTTCCGGAACATGTTCCGGTGCTTCCGGAACATGTTCCTCCGCTTCCGGAACATGTTCCGGTGCTTCCGGAACATGTTCCGGTCCTTCCGGAACATGTTCCGGTCCTTCCGAAACATGTTCCGGTCCTTCCGGAACATGTTCCGGTCCTTCCGGAACATGTTCCGGCGCTTCCGGAACATGTTCCGGTGCTTCCGGAACATGTTCCGGTGCTTCCGGAACATGTTCCGGTGCTTCCGGAACATGTTCCGGTCCTTCCGGAACATGTTCCGGCGCTTCCGGAACATGTTCCGGCGCTTCTGGAACATGTTGGGAAAGCGCCGGAACATGTTCCGGAAGCACCGGAACATGTTCCGGTCCTTCCGGAACATGTTCCCGTGCTTCCGGAACATGTTCCGGTGCTTCCGGAACATGATCCGTCGCTTCCCGAACATGTTCGAGAAGCGCCGGAACATGTTCCGGAAGCACCGGAACATGTTCCGGTCCTTTCGGAACATGTTCCCGTGCTTCCGGAACATGTTCCGGTGGCTCCGGAACATGTTCCGGTGCTTCCGGAACATGTTCCGGCGCTTCGGGAACATGTTCCGGTCCTTCCGGAACATGTTCCGGTCCTTCCGGAACATGTTCCGGTGCTTCCGGAACATGTTTCCGTCGCTTCCGGAACATGTTCCGGTCCTTCCGGAACATGTTCCGGCGCTTACGGAACATGTTCCGGTGCTTCCGGAACATGTTCCTGTCCTTCCGGAACATGATCCGGTGCTTCCGGAACATGTTCGGGCGCTTCCGGAGCATGTTCCGGTCCTTCAGGAACATGTTCCGGCGCTTCCGGAACATGTTCCGGCGCTTCCGGAACATGTTCCGGTGCTTCCGGAACATGTTCCGGCGCTTCCGGAACATGTTCCGGCGCTTCCGGAACATGTTCCGGTGCTTCCGGAACATGTTCCGGTGCTTCCGGAACATGTTCCGGTCCTTCCGGAACATGTTCCGGTGCTTTTGGAACATGTTCCGGTGCTTTCGGAACATGTTCCGGTGCTTCCGGAACATGTTCCGGAAGCATCGGAACATGTTCCGGGGCTTCCGGAACATGTTCCGGCGCTTCCGGAACATGTTCCGGTGCTTCCGGAACATGTTCCGGTGCTTCCGGAACATGTTCTGGTCCTTCCGGAACATGTTCGGGTCCTTCCGGAACATGTTCGGGTCCTTCCGGAACATGTTCGGGTCCTTCCGGAACATGTTCGGGTCCTTCCGGAACATGTTCCGGTGCTTCCGTAACATGTTCCGGTGCTTCCGGAACATGTTCCGGTCCTTCCGGAACATGTTCCGGTCCTTCCGGAACATGTTCCGGCGCTTCCGGAACATGTTCCGGCGCTTCCGGAACATGTTCGGGTCCTTCCGGAACATGTTCCGGTCCTTCCGGAACATGTTCCGGCGCTTCATGTTCCGGAGCTTCCGGAACATGCCCCGGCGCTTCCGGAACATGATCCGGTGCTTCCGGAACATGTTCCGGCAGCACCGGAACATGTTCCGGCGCTTCCGGAACATGTTCCGGTCCTTCCGGAACATGTTCCGGCGCTTCCGGAACATGTTCCGGTCCTGCCGGAACATGTTCCGGAACATCTTCCGGTGCCTCCGGAACATGTTCCGGTCCTTCCGGAACATGTTCCGGTCCTTCCGGAACATGTTCTGGTCCTTCCGGAACATGTTCCGGTCCCTCCGGAACATGTTCCGGCGCTTCCGGAACATGTTCCGGTGCTTCCGGAACATGTTCCGGTGCTTCCGGAACATGTTCCGGCGCTTCCGGAACATGTTCCCGTCCTTCCGGAACATGTTCCGGTGCTTCCGGAACATGTTCCGGCGCTTCCGGAACATGTTCCGGTGCTTCCGGAACATGTTCCGGTGCTTTCGGAACATGTTCCGGTGCTTCCGGAACATGTTCCGGTGCTTCCGGAACATGTTCCGGCGCTTCCGGAACATGTTCCCGTCCTTCCGGAACATGTTCCGGTGCTTCCGGAACATGTTCCGGCGCTTCCGGAACATGTTCCGGCGCTTCCGGAACATGATCCGGTGCTTCCGGAACATGATCCGGAAGCACCGGAACATGTTCCGGTGCTTCCGGAACATGTTCCGGTGCTTTCGGAACATGTTCCGGTGCTTTCGGAACATGTTCCGGTCCTTCCGGAACATGTTCTGGTGCTTCCGGAACATGTTCCGGCGCTTCCGGAACATGTTCCGGTCCTTCCGGAACATCTTCCGGTGCTTCCGGAACATGTTCCGGCGCTTCCGGAACATGTTCCGGTCCTTCCGGAACATGTTCCGGTGCTTCCGGAACATGTTCCGGTGCTTCCGGAACATGTTCCGGTGCTTCCGGAACATGTTCCGGTCCCTCCGGAACATGTTCCGGTCCTTCCGGAACATGTTCCGGCGCTTCCGGAACATGTTCCGGTGCTTCCGGAACATGTTCCGGTGCTTCCGGAACATGTTCCGGTGCTTTCCGAACATGTTCCGGTGCTTCCGGAACATGTTCCGGTGCTTCCGGAACATGTTCCGGTGCTTTCGGAACATGTTCCGGCGCTTCCGGAACATGTTCCGGTGCTTCCGGAACATGTTCCGGTGCTTCCGGAACATGTTCCGGCGCTTCCGGAACATGTTCCGGTCCTTCCGGAACATGTTCCGGTCCTTCCGGAACATGTTCCGGTCCTTCCGGGACATGTTCCGGTGCTTCCGGAACATGTTCCGGTGCTTCCGGAACATGTTCCGGTCCCTCCGGAACATGTTCCGGTCCCTCCGGAACATGTTCCGGCGCTTCCGGAAGATGTTCCGGCGCTTCCGGAACATGTTCCGGCGCTTCCGGAACATGTTCCGGTGCTTCCGGAACATGTTCCGGTGCTTTCCGAACATGTTCCGGTGCTTTCGGAACATGTTCCGGTGCTTCCGGAACATGTTCCGGTGCTTGCGGAACATGTTCCGGCGCTTCCGGAACATGTTCCGGTGCTTCCGGAACATGTTCCGGTGCTTCCGGAACATGTTCCGGCGCTTCCGGAACATGTTCCGGTGCTTCCGGAACATGTTCCGGTCCTTCCGGAACATGTTCCGGTCCTTCCGGAACATGTTCCGGTCCTTCCGAAACATGTTCCGGTCCTTCCGGAACATGTTCCGGTCCTTCCGGAACATGTTCCGGCGCTTCCGGAACATGTTCCGGTCCTTCCGGAACATGTTCCGGCGCTTCCGGAACATGTTCCGGTGCTTCCGGAACATGTTCCGGTCCTTCCGGAACATGTTCCGGTCCTTCCGGAACATGTTCCGGCGCTTCTGGAACATGTTGGAGAAGCGCCGGAACATGTTCCGGAAGCACCGGAACATGTTCCGGTCCTTCCGGAACATGTTCCCGTGCTTCCGGAACATGTTCCGGTGCTTCCGGAACATGTTCCGTCGCTTCCCGAACATGTTCGAGAAGCGCCGGAACATGTTCCGGAAGCACCGGAACATGTTCCGGTCCTTTCGGAACATGTTCCCGTGCTTCCGGAACATGTTCCGGCGCTTCGGGAACATGTTCCGGTCCTTCCGGAACATGTTCCGGTCCTTCCGGAACATGTTCCGGTGCTTCCGGAACATGTTTCCGTCGCTTCCGGAACATGTTCCGGTCCTTCCGGAACATGTTCCGGCGCTTACGGAACATGTTCCGGTCCTTCCGGAACATGTTCCGGCGCTTCCGGAACATGTTCCGATGCTTCCGGAACATGTTCGAGAAGCGCCGGAACATGTTCCGGAAGCATCGGAACATGTTCCGGCGCTTCCGGAACATGTTCCGGTCCTTCCGGAACATGATCCGGTCCTTCCGGAACATGATCCGGTGCTTCCGGAACATGTTCCGGCGCTTCCGGAACATGTTCCGGCGCTTCCGGAACATGTTCCGGTGCTTCCGGAACATGTTCCGGTCCTTCCGGAACATGTTCCGGTGCTTTTGGAACATGTTCCGGTGCTTTCGGAACATGTTCCGGTGCTTCCGGAACATGTTCCGGAAGCATCGGAACATGTTCCGGGGCTTCCGGAACATGTTCCGGCGCTTCCGGAACATGTTCCGGTGCTTCCGGAACATGTTCCGGTGCTTCCGGAACATGTTCCGGCGCTTCCGGAACATGTTCCCGTCCTTCCGGAACATGTTCCGGTGCTTCCGGAACATGTTCCGGCGCTTCCGGAACATGTTCCGGTGCTTCCGGAACATGTTCCGGTGCTTTCGGAACATGTTCCGGTGCTTCCGGAACATGTTCCGGTGCTTCCGGAACATGTTCCGGTGCTTCCGGAACATGTTCCGGCGCTTCCGGAACATGTTCCGGAACATCTTCCGGTGCCTCCGGAACATGTTCCGGTCCTTCCGGAACATGTTCCGGTCCTTCCGGAACATGTTCTGGTCCTTCCGGAACATGTTCCGGTCCCTCCGGAACATGTTCCGGCGCTTCCGGAACATGTTCCGGTGCTTCCGGAACATGTTCCGGTGCTTCCGGAACATGTTCCGGCGCTTCCGGAACATGTTCCCGTCCTTCCGGAACATGTTCCGGTGCTTCCGGAACATGTTCCGGCGCTTCCGGAACATGTTCCGGTGCTTCCGGAACATGTTCCGGTGCTTTCGGAACATGTTCCGGTGCTTCCGGAACATGTTCCGGTGCTTCCGGAACATGTTCCGGTGCTTCCGGAACATGTTCCGGCGCTTCCGGAACATGTTCCCGTCCTTCCGGAACATGTTCCGGTGCTTCCGGAACATGTTCCGGCGCTTCCGGAACATGTTCCGGCGCTTCCGGAACATGATCCGGTGCTTCCGGAACATGATCCGGAAGCACCGGAACATGTTCCGGTGCTTCCGGAACATGATCCGGTGCTTTCGGAACATGTTCCGGTGCTTTCGGAACATGTTCCGGTCCTTCCGGAACATGTTCTGGTGCTTCCGGAACATGTTCCGGCGCTTCCGGAACATGTTCCGGTCCTTCCGGAACATCTTCCGGTCCTTCCGGAACATGTTCCGGTCCTTCCGGAACATGTTCCCGTCCTTCCGGAACATGTTCCGGTGCTTCCGGAACATGTTCCGGTGCTTCCGGAACATGTTCCGGTGCTTTCGGAACATGTTCCGGCGCTTCCGGAACATGTTCCGGTGCTTCCGGAACATGTTCCGGTGCTTCCGGAACATGTTCCGGCGCTTCCGGAACATGTTCCGGTGCTTCCGGAACATGTTCCGGCGCTTCCGGAACATGTTCCGGTGCTGCCGGAACATGTTCCGGTCCTTCCGGAACATGTTCCGGTCCTTCCGGAACATGTTCCGGTCCTTCCGGAACATGTTCCGGTCCTTCCGGAACATGTTCTGGCGCTTCCGGAACATGTTCCGGTCCTTCCGGAACATGTTCCGGCGCTTCCGGAACATGTTCCGGTGCTTCGGGAACATGTTCCGGTGCTTCCGGAACATGTTCCGGTCCTTCCGGAACATGTTCCGGCGCTTCCGGAACATGTTCCGGCGCTTCTGGAACATGTTGGAGAAGCGCCGGAACATGTTCCCCAAGCACCGGAACATGTTCCGGTCCTTCCGGAACATGTTCCCGTGCTTCCGGAACATGTTCCGGTGCTTCCGGAACATGTTCCGTCGCTTCCCGAACATGTTCGAGAAGCGCCGGAACATGTTCCGGAAGCACCGGAACATGTTCCGGTCCTTTCGGAACATGTTCCCGTGCTTCCGGAACATGTTCCGGTGGCTCCGGAACATGTTCCGGTGCTTCCGGAACATGTTCCGGCGCTTCTGGAACATGTTCCGGTCCTTCCGGAACATGTTCCGGTGCTTCCGGAACATGTTTCCGTCGCTTCCGGAACATGTTCCGGTCCTTCCGGAACATGTTCCGGCGCTTACGGAACATGTTCCGGTGCTTCCGGAACATGTTCCAGTGCTTCCGGAACATGTTCCGGTCCTTCCGGAACATGTTCCGGCCCTTCCGGAACATGTTCGAGAAGCGCCGGAACATGTTCCGGAAGCATCGGAACATGTTCCGGCGCTTCCGGAACATGTTCCGGCGCTTCCGGAATATGTTCCGGTCCTTCCGGAACACGATCCGGTCCTTCCGGAACATGATCCGGTGCTTCCGGAACATGTTCCGGCGCTTCCGGAACATGTTCCGGTCCTTCAGGAACATGTTCCGGCGCTTCCGGAACATGTTCCGGCGCTTCCGGAACATGTTCCGGTGCTTCCGGAACATGTTCCGGTGCTTTCGGAACATGTTCCGGCGCTTCCGGAACATGTTCCGGTGCTTCCGGAACATGTTCTGGTGCTTCCGGAACATGTTCCGGCGCTTCCGGAACATGTTCCGGTGCTTCCGGAACATGTTCCGGCGCTTCCGGAACATGTTCCGGTGCTGCCGGAACATGTTCCGGTCCTTCCGGAACATGTTCCGGTCCTTCCGGAACATGTTCCGGTCCTTCCGAAACATGTTCCGGTCCTTCCGGAACATGTTCCGGTCCTTCCGGAACATGTTCTGGCGCTTCCGGAACATGTTCCGGTCCTTCCGGAACATGTTCCGGCGCTTCCGGAACATGTTCCGGTGCTTCCGGAACATGTTCCGGTGCTTCCGGAACATGTTCCGGTCCTTCCGGAACATGTTCCGGCGCTTCCGGAACATGTTCCGGCGCTTCTGGAACATGTTCCGTCGCTTGCCGAACATGTTCGAGAAGCGCCGGAACATGTTCCGGTCCTTCCGGAACATGTTCCCGTGCTTCCGGAACATGTTCCGGTGCTTCCGGAACATGTTCCGTCGCTTGCCGAACATGTTCGAGAAGCGCCGGAACATGTTCCGGAAGCACCGGAACATGTTCCGGTCCTTTCGGAACATGTTCCCGTGCTTCCGGAACATGTTCCGGTGGCTCCGGAACATGTTCCGGTGCTTCCGGAACATGTTCCGGCGCTTTGGGAACATGTTCCGGTCCTTCCGGAACATGTTCCGGTCCTTCCGGAACATGTTCCGGTGCTTCCGGAACATGTTTCCGTCGCTTCCGGAACATGTTCCGGTCCTTCCGGACCATGTTCCGGTGCTTCCGGAACATGTTCCAGTGCTTCCGGAACATGTTCCGGTCCTTCCGGAACATGTTCCGGCGCTTCCGGAACATGTTCGAGAAGCGCCGGAACATGTTCCCGAAGCATCGGAACATGTTCCGGCGCTTCCGGAACATGTTCCGGCGCTTCCGGAACATGTTCCGGTCCTTCCGGAACATGATCCGGTCCTTCCGGAACATGATCCGGTGCTTCCGGAACATGTTCCGGCGCTTCCGGAACATGTTCCGGTCCTTCAGGAACATGTTCCGGCGCTTCCGGAACATGTTCCGGTCCTTCCGGAACATGTTCCGGCGCTTCCGGAACATGTTCCGGCGCTTCCGGAACATGTTCCGGTGCTTCCGGAACATGTTCCGGTCCTTCCGGAACATGTTCGGGTGCTTCCGGAACATGTTCCGGTCCTTCCGGAACATGTTCCGGCGCTTCCGGAACATGTTCCGGTGCTTTCGGAACATGTTACGGTGCTTCCGGAACATGTTCCGGAAGCATCGGAACATGTTCCGGGGCTTCCGGAACATGTTCCGGCGCTTCCGGAACATGTTCCGGTGCTTCCGGAACATGTTCCGGTGCTTCCGGAACATGTTCTGGTCCTTCCGGAACATGTCCGGGTCCTTCCGGAACATGTTCCGGTGCTTCCTTAACATGTTCCGGTGCTTCCGGAACATGTTCCGGCCCTTCCAGAACATGTTCCGGTCCTTCCGGAACATGTTCCGGTCCTTCCGGAACATGTTCCGGCGCTTCCGGAACATGTTCCGGCGCTTCCGGAACATGTTCGGGTCCTTCCGGAACATGTTCCGGTCCTTCCGGAACATGTTCCGGCGCTTCATGTTCCGGAGCTTCCGGAACATGTTCCAGTCCTTCCGGAAGATGTTCGGGTCCTTCCGGAACATGTTCCGGTGCTTCCGGAACATGTTCCGGTGCTTCCGGAACATGTTCCGGCGCTTCCGGAACATGTTCCGGTCCTTCCGGAACATGTTCGGATCCTTCCGGAACATGTTCCGGTGCTTTCGGAACATGTTCCGGAGCTTCCGGAACATGTTCCGGCGCTTCGGGAACATGTTCCGGTGCTTCCGGAACATGTTCCGGTCCTTCCGGAACATGTTCCGGTGCTTTCGGAACATGTTCAGGTGCTTCCGGAACATGTTCCGGCGCTTCCGGAACATGTTCCGGTCCTTCCGGAACATGATCCGGTCCTTCCGGAACATGATCCGGTGCTTCCGGAACATGTTCCGGCGCTTCCGGAACATGTTCCGGTCCTTCAGGAACATGTTCCGGCGCTTCCGGAACATGTTCCGGCGCTTCCGGAACATGTTCCGGTGCTTCCGGAACATGTTCCGGCGCTTCCAGAACATGTTCCGGCGCTTCCGGAAGATGTTCCGGTCCTTCCGGAACATGTTCCGGTCCTTCCGGAACATGTTCGGGTGCTTCCGGAACATGTTCCGGTCCTTCCGGAACATGTTCCGGTGCTTCCGGAACATGTTCCGGAAGCATCGGAACATGTTCCGGGGCTTCCGGAACATGTTCCGGCGCTTCCGGAACATGTTCCGGTGCTTCCGGAACATGTTCCGGTGCTTCCGGAACATGTTCTGGTCCTTCCGGAACATGTTCGGGTCCTTCCGGAACATGTTCCGGTGCTTCCGTAACATGTTCCGGTGCTTCCGGAACATGTTCCGGCCCTTCCAGAACATGTTCCGGTCCTTCCGGAACATGTTCCGGTCCTTCCGGAACATGTTCCGGCGCTTCCGGAACATGTTCCGGCGCTTCCGGAACATGTTCGGGTCCTTCCGGAACATGTTCCGGTCCTTCCGGAACATGTTCCGGCGCTTCATGTTCCGGAGCTTCCGGAACATGTTCCGGTCCTTCCGGAACATGTTCGGGTCCTTCCGGAACATGTTCCGGTGCTTCCGGAACATGTTCCGGTGCTTCCGGAACATGTTCCGGCGCTTCCGGAACATGTTCCGGTCCTTCCGGGACATGTTCCGGTCCTTCCGGAACATGTTCCGGTGCTTTCGGAACATGTTCCGGTGCTTCCGGAACATGTTCCGGCGCTTCGGGAACATGTTCCAATGCTTCCGGAACATGTTCCGGTCCTTCCGGAACATGTTCCGGTGCTTTCGGAACATGTTCCGGTGCTTCCGGAACATGTTCCGGCGCTTCGGGAACATGTTCCGGTGCTTCCGGAACATGTTCCGGTCCTTCCGGAACATGTTCGGGTCCTTCCGGAACATGTTCCGGTGCTTCCGGAACATGTTCCGGCGCTTCGGGATCATGTTCCGGTCCTTCCGGAACATGTTCCGGCGCTTCCGGAACATGTTCCGGCGCTTCCGGAACATGATCTGGTGCTTCCGGAACATGATCCGGAAGCACCGGAACATGTTCATGGTGCTTCCGGAACATGTTCCGGAAGCACCGGAACATGTTCCGGAAGCGCCGGAACATGTTCCGGTCCTTCCGGAACATGTTCGGGTGCTTCCGGAACATGTTCCGGTCCTTCCGGAACATGTTCCGGCGCTTCCGGAACATGTTCCGGTGCTTTCGGAACATGTTACGGTGCTTCCGGAACATGTTCCGGAAGCATCGGAACATGTTCCGGTGCTTCCGGAACATGTTCCGGCGCTTCCGGAACATGTTCCGGTCCTTCCGGAACATGTTCGGATCCTTCCGGAACATGTTCCGGTGCTTTCGGAACATGTTCCGGAGCTTCCGGAACATGTTCCGGCGCTTCGGGAACATGTTCCGGTGCTTCCGGAACATGTTCCGGTCCTTCCGGAACATGTTCCGGTGCTTTCGGAACATGTTCAGGTGCTTCCGGAACATGTTCCGGCGCTTCCGGAACATGTTCCGGTCCTTCCGGAACATGATCCGGTCCTTCCGGAACATGATCCGGTGCTTCCGGAACATGTTCCGGCGCTTCCGGAACATGTTCCGGTCCTTCAGGAACATGTTCCGGCGCTTCCGGAACATGTTCCGGCGCTTCCGGAAGATGTTCCGGTCCTTCCGGAACATGTTCCGGTCCTTCCGGAACATGTTCGGGTGCTTCCGGAACATGTTCCGGTCCTTCCGGAACATGTTCCGGTGCTTCCGGAACATGTTCCGGAAGCATCGGAACATGTTCCGGGGCTTCCGGAACATGTTCCGGCGCTTCCGGAACATGTTCCGGTGCTTCCGGAACATGTTCCGGTGCTTCCGGAACATGTTCTGGTCCTTCCGGAACATGTTCGGGTCCTTCCGGAACATGTTCCGGTGCTTCCGTAACATGTTCCGGTGCTTCCGGAACATGTTCCGGCCCTTCCAGAACATGTTCCGGTCCTTCCGGAACATGTTCCGGTCCTTCCGGAACATGTTCCGGCGCTTCCGGAACATGTTCCGGCGCTTCCGGAACATGTTCGGGTCCTTCCGGAACATGTTCCGGTCCTTCCGGAACATGTTCCGGCGCTTCATGTTCCGGAGCTTCCGGAACATGTTCCGGTCCTTCCGGAACATGTTCGGGTCCTTCCGGAACATGTTCCGGTGCTTCCGGAACATGTTCCGGTGCTTCCGGAACATGTTCCGGCGCTTCCGGAACATGTTCCGGTCCTTCCGGGACATGTTCCGGTCCTTCCGGAACATGTTCCGGTGCTTTCGGAACATGTTCCGGTGCTTCCGGAACATGTTCCGGCGCTTCGGGAACATGTTCCAATGCTTCCGGAACATGTTCCGGTCCTTCCGGAACATGTTCCGGTGCTTTCGGAACATGTTCCGGTGCTTCCGGAACATGTTCCGGCGCTTCGGGAACATGTTCCGGTGCTTCCGGAACATGTTCCGGTCCTTCCGGAACATGTTCGGGTCCTTCCGGAACATGTTCCGGTGCTTCCGGAACATGTTCCGGTGCTTCCGGAACATGTTCCGGCGCTTCGGGATCATGTTCCGGTCCTTCCGGAACATGTTCCGGCGCTTCCGGAACATGTTCCGGCGCTTCCGGAACATGATCTGGTGCTTCCGGAACATGATCCGGAAGCACCGGAACATGTTCATGGTGCTTCCGGAACATGTTCCGGAAGCACCGGAACATGTTCCGGAAGCGCCGGAACATGTTCCGGTCCTTCCGGAACATGTTCGGGTCCTTCCGGAACATGTTCCGTTGCTTCCGGAACATGTTCCGGTGCTTCCGGAACATGTTCCGGTGCGTTCGGAACATGTTCCGGCGCTTCCGGAACTTTCGCAACATGTTCCGGCGCTTCCGGAACATGTTCCGGCGCTTCCGGAACATGTTTCGGAAGCTTTCGGAACATGTTCCGGTGCTTTCGGAACATGTTCCGGTGCTTCCGGAACATGTTCCGGTGCTTCCGGAACATGTTCGGGAAGCATCGGAACATGTTCTGGTCCTTCCGGAACATGTTCCGGTGCCTCCGGAACATGTTCCGGTCCTTCCGGAACATGTTCCGGTCCTTCCGGAACATGTTCCGGCGCTTCCGGAACATGTTCCGGCGCTTCCGGAACATGTTCCGGTCTTTCCGGAACATGTTCCGGTGCTTCCGGAACATGTTCCGGTGCTTCCGGAACATGTTGCGGTGCTTCCGGAACATGTTGCGGTGCTTCCGGAACATGTTCTGGTCCTTCCGGAACATGTTCCTGTCCTTTCGGAACATGTTCCGGTCCTTCATGTTCCGGTCCTTCCGGAACATGTTCCGGCGCTTCCGGAAGATGTTCCGGTCCTTTCGGAACATGTTCGGGTCCTTCCGGAACATGTTCCGGTGCTTCCGGAACATGTTCCGGCGCTTCCAGAACATGTTCCGGTCCTTCCGGGACATGTTCCGGTCCTTCCGGAACATGTTCCGGTGCTTTCGGAACATGTTCCGGTCCTTCCAGAACATGTTCCGGTCCTTCCGGAACATGTTCCGGTACTTCCGGAACATGTTCCGGCGCTTCCGGAACATGTTCCGGCGCTTCCGGAACATGTTCCGGTCTTTCCCGAACATGTTCCGGTGCTTCCGGAACATGTTCCGGTGCTTCCGGAACATGTTCCGGTCCTTCCGGAACATGTTCCGGCGCTTCCGGAACATGTTCTGGTCCTTCCGGAACATGTTCCGGTGCTTCCGGAACATGTTCCGGCGCTTCCGGAACATGTTCCGGTGCTTCCGGAACATGTTGCGGTGCTTCCGGAACATGTTGCGGTGCTTCCGGAACATGTTCTGGTCCTTCCGGAACATGTTCCTGTCCTTTCGGAACATGTTCCGGTCCTTCATGTTCCGGTCCTTCCGGAACATGTTCCGGCGCTTCCGGAAGATGTTCCGGTCCTTTCGGAACATGTTCGGGTCCTTCCGGAACATGTTCCGGTGCTTCCGGAACATGTTCCGGCGCTTCCAGAACATGTTCCGGTCCTTCCGGGACATGTTCCGGTCCTTCCGGAACATGTTCCGGTGCTTTCGGAACATGTTCCGGTCCTTCCAGAACATGTTCCGGTCCTTCCGGAACATGTTCCGGCGCTTCCGGAACATGTTCCGGTCCTTCGGGAACATGTTCCGGTCCTTCCGGAACATGTTCCTGTCCTTCCGGAACATGTTCCGGCGCTTCCGGAACATGTTCCGGCGCTTCCGGAATATGATCCGGTGCTTCCGGAACATATTCCGGAAGCACCGGAACATGTTCCGGAAGCACCGGAACATGTTCCGGTGCTTCCGGAACATGTTCCGGTGCTTTCGGAACATGTTCCGGTGCTTTCGGCACATGTTCTGGTGCTTCCGGAACATGTTCCGGTCCTTCCGGAACATGTTCCGGTGCCTCCGGAACATGTTCCGGTCCTTCCGGAACATGTTCCGGTCCTTCCGGAACATGTTCCGGCCCTTCCGTAACATGTTCCGGCGCTTCCGGAACATGTTCCGGTCTTTCCGGAACATGTTCCGGTGCTTCCGGAACATGTTCCGGTCCTTCCGGAACATGTTCCGGTCCTTCCGGAACATGTTCTGGTCCTTCCGGAACATGTTCCGGCGCTTCCGGAACATGTTCCGGTGCTTCCGGAACATGTTCCGGTGCTCCCGGAACATGTTCTGGCGCTTCCGGAACATGTTCCGGCTCTTCCGGAACATGTTCCGGTGCTTCCGGAACATGATCCGGCGCTTCCGGAACATGTTCCGGTCCTTCCGGAACATGTTCCGGTGCTTCCGGAACATGTTCCGGTCCTTCCCGAACATCTTCCGGTGCCTCCGGAACATGTTCCGGCGCTTCCGGAACATGTTCCGGTCCTTCGGGAACATGTTCCGGTGCTTCCGGAGCATGTTCCGGTGCTTCCGGAACATGTTCCGGTGCTTCCGGAACATGTTCCGGTCCTTCCGGAACATGTTCCGGTGCTTCCGGAACATGTTCCGGTACTTCCGGAACATATTCCGGCGTCTCCGGAACATGTTGCGGTCCTTCCGGAACATGTTCCGGTGCTTCCGGAACATGTTCCGGTGCTTCCGGAACATGTTCCGGTGCCTCCGGAACATGTTCCGGTCCTTCCGGAACATGTTCCGGTCCTTCCGGAACATGTTCCGGCGCTTCCGGAACATGTCCCGGCGCTTCGGGAACATGTTCCGGCGCTTCCGGAACATGTTCCGGTGCTTTCGGAACATGTTCCGGCGCTTCCGGAACTTTCGGAACATGTTCCGGCGCTTCCGGAACATGTTCCGGCGCTTCCGGAACATGTTTCGGTGCTTCCGGAACATGTTCCGGCGCTTCCGGAACATGTTCCGGTGCTTTCTGAACATGTTCTGGTGCTTTCGGAACATGTTCCGGTGCTTCCGGAACATGTTCCGGTGCTTCAGGAACATGTTCCGGTCCTTCCGGAACATGTTCCGGTTCTTCCGGAACATGTTTCGGTGCTTCCAGAACATGTTCCGGCGCTTCCGGAACATGTTCCTGTTCTTCCGGTACATGTTCCGGTGCTTCCGGAACATGTTCCGGTGCTTCCAGAACATGTTCCGGCGCTTCGGGAACATGTTCCGGTGCTTCCGGAACATGTTCCGGCGCTTCCGAAACATGATCCGGCGCTTCCGGAACATGTTCCGGTGCTTCCGGAACATGTTCCGGCTCTTCCGGAACATGTTCCGGTGCTTCCAGAACATGTTCCGGCGCTTCCGGAACATGTTCCGGCGCTTCCGAAACATGTTCCGGCGCTTCCGGAACATGTTCCGGTCCTTCCGGAAAATGTTCCGGTCCTTCCGGAACATGTTCCGGCGCTTCCGGAACATGTTCCGGTGCTTCCGGAACATGTTCCGGCGCTTCCGGAACATGTTCCGGCGCTTCCGGAACATGTTCCGGCGCTTCCGGAACATGTTCCGGCGCTTCCGGAACATGTTTCGGTGCTTCCGGAACATGTTCCGGTGCTTCCGGAACATGTTCCGGCGCTTCCGGAACATGTTCCGGCGCTTCCGGAACATGTTCCGGTGCTTCCGGAACATGTTCCGGTGCTTTCGGAACATGTTCTGGTGCTTTCGGAACATGTTCCGGTGCTTCCGGAACATGTTCCGGTGCTTCAGGAACATGTTCCGGTCCTTCCGGAACATGTTCCGGTTCTTCCGGAACATGTTCCGGTGCTTCCGGAACATGTTCCGGCGCTTCCGGAACATGTTCCGGTTCTTCCGGTACATGTTCCGGTGCTTCCGGAACATGTTCCGGTGCTTCCAGAACATGTTCCGGTGCTTCCGGAACATGTTCCGGCGCTTCGGGAACATGTTCCGGTGCTTCCGGAACATGTTCCGGCGCTTCCGGAACATGTTCCGGCGCTTCCGAAACATGATCCGGCGCTTCCGGAACATGTTCCGGTCCTTCCGGAACATGTTCCGGTTCTTCCGGAACATGTTCCGGTGCTTCCGGAACATGTTCCGGCGCTTCCGGAGCATGTTCTGGTGCTTCCGGAACATGTTCCGGCGCTTCCGGAACATGTTCCGGCGCTTCCGAAACATGTTCCGGCGCTTCCGGAACATGTTCCGGTCCTTCCGGAAAATGTTCCGGTCCTTCCGGAACATGTTCCGGCGCTTCCGGAACATGTTCCGGCGCTTCCGGAACATGTTCCGGTGCTTCCGGAACATGTTCCGGCGCTTCCGGAACATGTTCCGGCGCTTCCGAAACATGTTCCGGCGCTTTCGGAACATGTTGCGGCGCTTCCGGAACATGTTCCGGTGCTTCCGGAACATGTTCCGGTGCTTCCGGAACATGTTCCGGTCTTCCGGCGCTTCCGGAACATGTTCCGGCGCTTCCGGAACATGTTCCGGCGCTTCCGGAACATGTTCCGGAGCTTCCGGAACATGTTCCGGTCCTTCCGGAACACCTTGCGGCGCTTCCGGAACATGTTCCGGTGCTTCCGGAACATGTTCCGGTGCTTCCGGAACATGTTCCGCCGCTTCCGGAACATGTTCTGGCGCTTCCGGAACATGATTCGACGCTTCTGGAACATGTTCCGGTGCTTCCGGAACATGTTCCGGTCCTTCCGGAACATGTTCCGGTGCTTTCGGAACATGTTCCGGTGCTTCCGGAACATGTTCCGGTCCTTCCGGAACATGTTCCGGTGCTTTCGGAACATGTTCCGGTCCTTCCGGAACATGTTCCGGCGCTTCCGGAACATGTTCCGGCGCTTCCGGAACATGTTCCGGTCCTTGCAGAACATGTTCCGGCGCTTCCGGAACTTTCGGAACATGTTCCGGCGCTTCCGGAACATGTTCCGGCGCTTCCGGAACATCTTCCGGTGCTTCCGGAACATGTTCCGGCGCTTCCGGAACATGTTCCGGCGCTTCCGGAACATTTTCCGGTGCTTCCGGAACATGTTCCGGTGCTTTCGGAACATGTCCCGGTGCTTTCGGAACATGTTCCGGTGCTTCCGGAACATGTTCCGGTGCTTCCGGAACATGTTCCGGCGCTTCCGGAACATGTTCCAGCGCTTCCGGAACATGATCTGGTGCATCCGGAACATGATCCGGAAGCACCGGAACATGTTCACGGTGCTTCCGGAACATGTGCCGGAAGCACGGGAACATGTTCCGGTGCTTCCGGAACATGTTCCGGTGCTTCCGGAACATGTTCCGGTCCTTCCGGAACATGTTCCGGTGCTTCCGGAACATGTTCCGGCGCTTCCGGAACATGTTCCGGTCCTTCCGGAACATGTTCCGGCGCTTCCGGAACATGTTCCGGTGCTTCCGGAACATGTTCCGGTGCTTCCGGAACATGTTCCGGTCCTTTCGGAACATGTTCCGGCGCTTCCGGAACATGTTCCGGCGCTTCCGGAACATGTTCCGGAAGCTTTCGGAACACGTTCCGGGGCTTTCGGAACATGTTCCGGTGCTTCCGGAACAAGTTCCGGTGCTTCCGGAACATGTTCGGGAAGCATCGGAACATGTTCCGGCGCTTCCGGAACATGTTCCGGTCCTTCCGGAACATGTTCCGGTGCTTCCGGAACATGTTCCCTCTCTTCCGGAACATGTTCCGGTGCTTCCGGAACATGTTCCGGTGCTTCCGGAACATGTTCCGGTGCTTTCGGAACATGTTCCGGTGCTTCCGGAACATGTTCCGGAAGCATCGGAACATGTTCCGGCGCTTCCGGAACATGTTCCGGTGGCGCCGGAACATGTTCCGATGCTTCCGGAACATGTTCCGGTGCTTCCGGAACATGTTCCGGTCCTTCCGGAACATTTTGCGCTGCTTCCGGAACATGTACCGGTGCGTCCGGAACATGTTCCGGCGCTTCCGGAACATGTTCCGGTGCTTCCGGAACATGATCCAGCGCTTCGGGAACATGTTCCGGTGCTTCCGGAACATGTTCCGGTCCTTCCGGAACATGTTCCGGTGCTTCCGGAACATGTTCCGGTGCTTCCGGAACATGTTCCGGTCCTTCCGGAACATGTTCCGGCGCTTCATGTTCCGGTCCTTCCGGAACATGTTCCGGCGCTTCCGGAACATGATCCGGTGCTTCCGGAACATGTTCCGGCGCTTCCGGAACATGTTCCTGTGCTTCCGGAACATGTTCCGGTGCTTCCGGAACATGTTCCGGTCCTTCCGGAACATGTTCCGGCGCTTCATGTTCCGGTCCTTCCGGAACATGTTCCGGCGCTTCCGGAACATGTTCCGGTCCTTCCGGAACATGTTCGGGTCCTTCCGGAACATGTTCCGGTGCTTCCGGAACATGTTCCGGTGCTTCCGGAACATGTTCCGGTGCTTCCGGAACACGTTCCGGCGCTTCCGGAACATGTTCCGGCGCTTCCGGAACATGTTCCGGTCCTTCCGGAACATGTTCTGGCGCTTCCGGAACATGTTCCGGTGCTTCCGGAACATGTTCCGGTGCCTCCGGAACATGTTCCGGTGCTTCCGGAACATGTTCCGGCGCTTCCGGAACATGTTCCGGCGCTTCCGGAACATGTTCTGTTGCTTCCGGAACATGTTCCGGTGCTTCCGGAACATGTTCCGGTGCTTTCGGAACATGTTCCGGCGCTTCCGGAACTTTCGCAACATGTTCCGGCGCTTCCGGAACATGTTCCGGAAGCTTTCGGAACATATTCCGGTGCTTTCGGAACATGTTCCGGTGCTTCCGGAACATGTTCGGGAAGCATCGGAACATGTTCCGGTGCTTCCGGAACATGTTCCGGTCCTTCCGGCACATGTTCCGGTGCTTCCGGAACATGTTCCGGCGCTTCCGGAACATGTTCCGGCGCTTCGGGAACATGTTCCGGTGCTTCCGGAACATGTTCCGGTGCTTCCGGAACATGTTCCGGTGCTTCCGGAACATGTTCCGGTGCTTTCGGAACATGTTCGGGTGCTTCCGGAACATGTTCCGGTCCTTCCGGAACATGTTGCGGTGCTTCCGGAACATGTACCGGTGCTTCCGGAACATGTTCCGGCGCTTCCGGAACATGTTCCGGTGCTTCCGGAACATGATCCGGCGCTTCCGGAACATGTTCCGGTGCTTGCGGAACATGTTCCGGTGCTTCCGGAACATGTTCGGGTCCTTCCGGAACATGTTCCGGTGCTTCCGGAACATGTTCCGGTGCTTCCGGAACATGTTCCGGTCCTTCCGGAACATGTTCCGGCGCTTCAGGAACATGTTCCGGTGCTTCCGGAACATGTTCCGGTGCTTTCGGAACATGTTCCGGTGCTTTCGGAACATGTTCCGGTGCTTCCGGAACATGTTCCGGCGCTTCCGGAACATGATTCGACGCTTCTGGAACATGTTCCGGTGCTTCCGGAACATGTTCCGGTCCTTCCGGAACATGTTCCGGTGCTTTCGGAACATGTTCCGGTCCTTCCGGAACATGTTCCGGTCCTTCCGGAACATGTTCCGGTGCTTTCGGAACATGTTCCGGTCCTTCCAGAACATGTTCCGGCGCTTCCGGAACATGTTCCGGTCCTTGCAGAACATGTTCCGGCGCTTCCGGAACTTTCGGAACATGTTCCGGCGCTTCCGGAACATGTTCCGGCGCTTCCGGAACATGTTCCGGTGCTTCCGGAACATGTTCCGGTGCTTCCGGAACATGTTCCGGCGCTTCCGGAACATGTTCCGGCGCTTCCGGAACATTTTCCGGTGCTTCCGGAACATGTTCCGGTGCTTTCGGAACATGTCCCGGTGCTTTCGGAACATGTTCCGGCGCTTCCGGAACATGTTCCGGTCCTTGCAGAACATGTTCCGGCGCTTCCGGGACTTTCGGAACATGTTCCGGCGCTTCCGGAACATGTTCCGGCGCTTCCGGAACATGTTCCGGTGCTTCCGGAACATGTTCCGGTGCTTCCGGAACATGTTCCGGCGCTTCCGGAACATGTTCCGGCGCTTCCGGAACATTTTCCGGTGCTTCCGGAACATGTTCCGGTGCTTTCGGAACATGTCCCGGTGCTTCCGGAACATGTTCCGGTGCTTCCGGAACATGTTCCGGTGCTTCCGGAACATGTTCCGGCGCTTCCGGAACATGTTCCGGCGCTTCCGGAACATGATCTGGTGCTTCCGGAACATGATCCGGAAGCACCGGAACATGTTCCGGTCCTTCCGGAACATGTTCCGGTGCTTCCGGAACATGTTCCGGTGCTTTCGGAACATGTTCCGGTGCTTTCGGAACATGTTCCGGCGCTTCCGGAACATGTTCCGGTGCTTCCGGAACATGTTCCGGTGCTTCCGGAACATGTTCCGGTCCTTCCGGAACATGTTCCGGCGCTTCCGGAACATGTTCCGGTCCTTCCGGAACATGTTCCGGTGCCTCCGGAACATGTTCCGGTCCTTCCGGAACATGTTCCGGCGCTTCCGGAACATGTTCCGGTCCTTCCGGAACATGTTCCGGCGCTTCCGGAACATGTTCCGGAAGCTTTCGGAACACGTTCCGGAACTTTCGGAACATGTTCCGGCGCTTCCGGAACATGTTCCGGAAGCTTTCGGAACACGTTCCGGTGCTTTCGGAACATGTTCCGGTGCTTCCGGAACAAGTTCCGGTGCTTCCGGAACATGTTCGGGAAGCATCGGAACATGTTCCGGCGCTTCCGGAACATGTTCCGGTCCTTCCGGAACATGTTCCGGTGCTTCCGGAACATGTTCCCTCGCTTCCGGAACATGTTCCGGTGCTTCCGGAACATGTTCCGGAGGCATCGGAACATGTTCCGGCGCTTCCGGAACATGTTCCGGTCCTTCCGGAACATTTTGCGCTGCTTCCGGAACATGTACCGGTGCGTCCGGAACATGTTCCGGCGCTTCCGGAACATGTTCCGGTGCTTCCGGAACATGATCCAGCGCTCCGGGAACATGTTCCGGTCCTTCCGGAACATGTTCCGGTCCTTCCGGAACATGTTCCGGTGCTTCCGGAACATGTTCCGGTGCTTCCGGAACATGTTCTGGTGCTTCCGGAACATGTTCCGGTGCTTCCGGAACATGTTGCGGTCCTTCCGGAACATGTTCCGGTCCTTCCGGAACATGTTGCGGTCCTTCCGGAACATGTTCCGGCGCTTCATGTTCCGGTCCTTCCGGAACATGTTCCGGCGCTTCCGGAACATGATCCGGTGCTTCCGGAACATGTTCCGGCGCTTCCGGAACATGTTCCTGTGCTTCCGGAACATGTTCCGGTGCTTCCGGAACATGTTCCGGTCCTTCCGGAACATGTTCCGGCGCTTCATGTTCCGGTCCTTCCGGAACATGTTCCGGCGCTTCCGGAACATGTTCCGGTCCTTCCGGAACATGTTCGGGTCCTTCCGGAACATGTTCCGGTGCTTCCGGAACATGTTCCGGTGCTTCCGGAACATGTTCCGGTGCTTCCGGAACATGTTCCGGTGCTTCCGGAACATGTTCCGGCGCTTCCGGAACATGTTCAGGTCCTTCCGGAACATGTTCCGGCGCTTCATGTTCCGGTCCTTCCGGAACATGTTCCGGCGCTTCCGGAACATGTTCCGGTCCTTCCGGAACATGTTCAGGCGCTTCCGGAACATGTTCCGGTGCTTCCGGAACATGTTCCGGTGCCTCCAGAACATGTTCCGGTCCTTCCGGAACATGATCCGGCGCTTCCGGAACATGTTCCGTTGCTTCCGGGACATGTTCCGGTGCTTCCGGAACATGTTCCGGTGCTTTCGGAACATGTTCCGGCGCTTCCGGAACTTTCGCAACATGTTCCGGCGCTTCCGGAACATGTTCCGGAAGCTTTCGGAACATATTCCGGTGCTTTCGGAACATGTTCCGGTGCTTCCGGAACATGTTCCGGTGCTTCCGGAACATGTTCGGTAAGCATCGGAACATGTTCCGGCGCTTCCGGAACATGTTCCGGCGCTTCCGGAACATGTTCCGGTCCTTCCGGAACATGTTCCGGTGCTTCCGGAACATGTTCCGGCGCTTCCGGAACATGTTCCGGCGCTTCCGGAACATGTTCCGGTCCTTCCGGAACATGTTCCGGTGCTTCCGGAACATGTTCCGGCGCTTCCGGAACATGTTCCCTCGCTTCCGGAACATGTTCCGGTGCTTTCGGAACATGTTCCGGTGCTTCCGGAACATGTTCCGGTGCTTCCGGAACATGTTCCGGTCCTTCCGGAACATGTTGCGGTGCTTCCGGAACATGTACCGGTGCTTCCGGAACATGTTCCGGCGCTTCCGGAACATGTTCCGGTGCTTCCGGAACATGATCCGGCGCTTCCGGAACCTGTTCCGGTGCTTGCGGAACATGTTCCGGTGCTTCCGGAACATGTTCGGGTCCTTCCGGAACATGTTCCGGTGCTTCCGGAACATGTTCCGGTGCTTCCGGAACATGTTCCGGTCCTTCCGGAACATGTTCCGGCGCTTCAGGAACATGTTCCGGTGCTTCCGGAACATGTTCCGGTGCTTCCGGAACATGTTCCGGTGCTTTCGGAACATGTTCTGGTGCTTCCGGAACATGTTCCGGTCCTTCCGGAACATGTTCCGGCGCTTCCGGAACATGTTCCGGTCCTTCCGGAACATGTTCCGGCGCTTCCGGAACATGTTCTGGTGCTTCCGGAACATGTTCCGGTGCTTCCGGAACATGTTTCAGTCCTTCCGGAACATGTTCCGGCGCTTACGGAACATGTTCCGGCGCTTCCGGAACATGTTCCGTTGCTTCCGGAACATGTTCCGGTGCTTCCGGAACATGTTCCGGTGCTTTCGGAACATGTTCCGGCGCTTCCGGAACTTTCGCAACATGTTCCGGCGCTTCCGGAACATGTTCCGGCGCTTCCGGAACATGTTCCGGAAGCTTTCGGAACATATTCCGGTGCTTTCGGAACATGTTCCGGTGCTTCGGGAACATGTTCCGGTGCTTCCGGAACATGTTCGGGAAGCATCGGAACATGTTCTGGTCCTTCCGGAACATGTTCCGGTTCCTCCGGAACATGTTCCGGTCCTTCCGGAACATGTTCCGGTCCTTCCGGAACATGTTCCGGCGCTTCCGGAACATGTTCCGGTCTTTCCGGAACATGTTCCGGTGCTTCCGGAACATGTTCCGGTCCTTCCGGAACATGTTCCGGTGCTTCCGGAACATGTTCCGGTCCTTCCGGAACATGTTCCGGCGCTTCCGGAACATGTTCCGTTGCTTCCGGAACATGTTCCGGTGCTTCCGGAACATGTTCCGGTGCTTTCGGAACATGTTCCGGCGCTTCCGGAACTTTCGCAACATGTTCCGGCGCTTCCGGAACATGTTCCGGAAGCTTTCGGAACATATTCCGGTGCTTTCGGAACATGTTCCGGTGCTTCCGGAACATGTTCCGGTGCTTCCGGAACATGTTCGGGAAGCATCGGAACATGTTCCGGTGCTTCCGGAACATGTTCCGGTGCTTCCGGAACATGTTCCGGTGCTTCCGGAACATGTTCCGGTGCTTCCGGAACATGTTCCGGCGCTTCCGGAACATGTTCCGGCGCTTCCGGAACATGTTCCGGTGCTTCCGGAACATGTTCCGGTGCTTCCGGAACATGTTCCGGCGCTTCCGGAACATGTTCCCTCGCTTCCGGAACATGTTCTGGTGCTTCCGGAACATGTTCCGGTGCTTCCGGAACATGTTCCGGTGCTTCCGGAACATGTTCCGGTGCTTTCGGAACATGTTCCGGTGCTTCCGGAACATGTTCCGGTGCTTCCGGAACATGTTCCGGTCCTTCCGGAACATGTTGCGGTGCTTCCGGAACATGTACCGGTGCTTCCGGAACATGTTCCGGCGCTTCCGGAACCTGTTCCGGTGCTTCTGGAACATGATCCGGCGCTTCCGGAACATGTTCCGGTGCTTGCGGAACATGTTCCGGTGCTTCCGGAACATGTTCCGGCGCTTCCGGAACATGTTCCGGTCTTTCCGGAACATGTTCCGGTGCTTCCGGAACATGTTCCGGTCCTTCCGGAACATGTTCCGGTGCTTCCGGAACATGTTCCGGTCCTTCCGGAACATGTTCCGGCGCTTCCGGAACATGTTCCGTTGCTTCCGGAACATGTTCCGGTGCTTCCGGAACATGTTCCGGTGCTTTCGGAACATGTTCCGGCGCTTCCGGAACTTTCGCAACATGTTCCGGCGCTTCCGGAACATGTTCCGGAAGCTTTCGGAACATATTCCGGTGCTTTCGGAACATGTTCCGGTGCTTCCGGAACATGTTCCGGTGCTTCCGGAACATGTTCGGGAAGCATCGGAACATGTTCCGGTGCTTCCGGAACATGTTCCGGTCCTTCCGGAACATGTTCCGGCGCTTCCGGAACATGTTCCCTCGCTTCCGGAACATGTTCTGGTGCTTCCGGAACATGTTCCGGTGCTTCCGGAACATGTTCCGGTGCTTCCGGAACATTTTCCGGTGCTTTCGGAACATGTTCCGGTGCTTCCGGAACATGTTCCGGTGCTTCCGGAACATGTTCCGGTCCTTCCGGAACATGTTGCGGTGCTTCCGGAACATGTACCGGTGCTTCCGGAACATGTTCCGGCGCTTCCGGAACATGTTCCGGTGCTTCTGGAACATGATCCGGCGCTTCCGGAACATGTTCCGGTGCTTGCGGAACATGTTCCGGTGCTTCCGGAACATGTTCGGGTCCTTCCGGAACATGTTCCGGTGCTTCCGGAACATGTTCCGGTCCTTCCGGAACATGTTCCGGCGCTTCAGGAACATGTTCCGGTGCTTCCGGAACATGTTCCGGTGCTTTCGGAACATGTTCCGGTGCTTCCGGAACATGTTCCGGTGCTTCCGGAACATGTTCCGGCGCTTCCGGAACATGTTCCGGTGCTTCCGGAACATGTTCCGGTCCTTCCGGAACATGTTCCGGCGCTTACGGAACATGTTCCGGCGCTTCCGGAACATGTTCCGTTGCTTCCGGAACATGTTCCGGTGGTTCCGGAACATGTTCCGTTGCTTCCGGAACATGTTCCGGCGCTTCCGGAACTTTCGCAACATGTTCCGGCGCTTCCGGAACATGTTCCGGAAGCTTTCGGAACATATTCCGGTGCTTTCGGAACATGTTCCGGTGCTTCCGGAACATGTTCCGGTCCTTCCGGAACATGTTCGGGAAGCATCGGAACATGTTCCGGTGCTTCCGGAACATGTTCCGGTCCTTCCGGAACATGTTCCGGTCCTTCCGGAACATGTTCCGGTGCTTCCGGAACATGTTCCGGCGCTTCCGGAACATGTTCCGGCGCTTCCGGAACATGTTCCGGTGCTTCCGGAACATGTTCCGGTGCTTCCGGAACATGTTCCGGCGCTTCCGGAACATGTTCCCTCGCTTCCGGAACATGTTCCGGTGCTTCCGGAACATGTTCCGGTACTTCCGGAACATGTTCCGGTGCTTTCGGAACATGTTCCGGTGCTTCCGGAACATGTTCCGGTGCTTCCGGAACATGTTCCGGTCCTTCCGGAACATGTTGCGGTGCTTCCGGAACATGTACCGGTGCTTCCGGAACATGTTCCGGCGCTTCCGGAACATGTTCCGGTGCTTGCGGAACATGTTCGGGAAGCATCGGAACATGTTCTGGTGCTTCCGGAACATGTTCCGGTGCTTCCGGAACATGTTCCGGCGCTTCCGGAACATGTTCCCTCGCTTCCGGAACATGTTCTGGTGCTTCCGGAACATGTTCCGGTGCTTCCGGAACATGTTCCGGTGCTTTCGGAACATGTTCCGGTGCTTCCGGAACATGTTCCGGTGCTTCCGGAACATGTTCCGGTCCTTCCGGAACATGTTGCGGTGCTTCCGGAACATGTACCGGTGCTTCCGGAACATGATCCGGCGCTTCCTGAACATGTTCCGGTGCTTGCGGAACATGTTCCGGTGCTTCCGGAACATGTTCCGGTCCTTCCGGAACATGTTCCGGCGCTTCAGGAACATGTTCCGGTGCTTCCGGAACATGTTCCGGTGCTTTCGGAACATGTTCCGGTGCTTCCGGAACATGTTCCGGTCCTTCCGGAACATGTTCCGGTGCTTCCGGAACATGTTCCGGTCCTTCCGGAACATGTTGCGGTGCTTCCGGAACATGTACCGGTGCTTCCGGAACATGTTCGGGTCCTTCCGGAACATGTTCCGGTGCTTCCGGAACATGTTCCGGTGCTTCCGGAACATGTTCCGGTCCTTCCGGAACATGTTCCGGCGCTTCAGGAACATGTTCCGGTGCTTCCGGAACATGTTCCGGTGCTTTCGGAACATGTTCCGGTGCTTCCGGAACATGTTCCCGTCCTTCCGGAACATGTTCCGGCGCTTCCGGAACATGTTCCGGTCCTTCCGGAACATGTTCCGGTGCTTCCGGAACATGTTCCGGTCCTTCCGGAACATGTTCCGGCGCTTACGGAACATGTTCCGGCGCTTCCGGAACATGTTCCGTTGCTTCCGGAACATGTTCCGGTCCTTCCGGAACATGTTCCGGTGCTTTCGGAACATGTTCCGGCGCTTCCGGAACATGTTCCGTTGCTTCCGGAACATGTTCCGGTCCTTCCGGAACATGTTCCGGTGCTTTCGGAACATGTTCCGGCGCTTCCGGAACTTTCGCAACATGTTCCGGCGCTTCCGGAACATGTTCCGGAAGCTTTCGGAACATATTCCGGTGCTTCCGGAACATGTTCCGGTGCTTCCGGAACATGTTCCGGTGCTTCCGGAACATGTTCGGGAAGCATCGGAACATGTTCTGGTCCTTCCGGAACATGTTCCGGTGCCTCGGAACATGTTCCGGTCCTTCCGGAACATGTTCCGGTCCTTCCGGAACATGTTCCGGCGCTTCCGGAACATGTTCCGGCGCTTCCGGAACATGTTCCGGTCTTTCCGGAACATGTTCCGGTGCTTCCGGAACATGTTCCGGTCCTTCCGGAACATGTTCCGGTGCTTCCGGAACATGTTCCGGTCCTTCCGGAACATGTTCCGGCGCTTCCGGAACATGTTCTGGTCCTTCCGGAACATGTTCCGGTGCTTCCGGAACATGTTCCGGTGCTTCCAGAACATGTTGCGGTGCTTCCGGAACATGTTGCGGTGCTTCCGGAACATGTTGCGGTGCTTCCGGAACATGTTCCGGTCCTTCCGGAACATGTTCCGGTCCTTCCGGAACATGTTCCGGTCCTTCATGTTCCGGTCCTTCCGGAACATGTTCCGGCGCTTCCGGAAGATGTTCCGGTCCTTTCGGAACATGTTCGGGTCCTTCCGGAACATGTTCCGGTGCTTCCGGAACATGTTCCGGTGCTTCCGGAACATGTTCCGGCGCTTCCAGAACATGTTTCGGTCCTTCCGGGACATGTTCCGGTCCTTCCGGAACATGTTCCGGTGCTTTCGGAACATGTTCCGGTCCTTCCAGAACATGTTCCGGTCCTTCCGGAACATGTTCCGGTCCTTCCGGAACATGTTCCGGTCCTTCCGGAACATGTTCCGGCGCTTCCGGAACATGTTCCGGCGCTTCCGGAATATGATCCGGTGCTTCCGGAACATATTCCGGAAGCACCGGAACATGTTCCGGAAGCACCGGAACATGTTCCGGTCCTTCCGGAACATGTTCCGGTGCTTTCGGAACATGTTCCGGTGCTTTCGGAACATGTTCCGGTGCTTTCGGAACATGTTCCGGTCCTGCCGGAACATGTTCCGGAACATGGTCTGGTGCCTCCGGAACATGTTCCGGTCCTTCCGGAACATCTTCCGGTGCCTCCGGAACATGTTCCGGTCCTTCCGGAACATGTTCCGGTCCTTCCGGAACATGTTCCGGCCCTTCCGTAACATGTTCCGGCGCTTCCGGAACATGTTCCGGCGCTTCCGGAACATGTTCCGGTCTTTCCGGAACATGTTCCGGTCCTTCCGGAACATGTTCCGGCGCTTACGGAACATGTTCCGGCGCTTCCGGAACATGTTCCGTTGCTTCCGGAACATGTTCCGGTGGTTCCGGAACATGTTCCGGTGCTTTCGGAACATGTTCCGGCGCTTCCGGAACTTTCGCAACATGTTCCGGCGCTTCCGGAACATGTTCCGGCGCTTCCGGAACATGTTCCGGAAGCTTTCGGAACATATTCCGGTGCTTCCGGAACATGTTCCGGTGCTTCCGGAACATGTTCGGGAAGCATCGGAACATGTTCTGGTCCTTCCGGAACATGTTCCGGTGCCTCCGGAACATGTTCCGGTCCTTCCGGAACATGTTCCGGTCCTTCCGGAACATGTTCCGGCGCTTCCGGAACATGTTCCGGTCTTTCCGGAACATGTTCCGGTGCTTCCGGAACATGTTCCGGTCCTTCCGGAACATGTTCCGGTGCTTCCGGAACATGTTCCGGTCCTTCCGGAACATGTTCCGGCGCTTCCGGAACATGTTCTGGTCCTTCCGGAACATGTTCCGGTGCTTCCGGAACATGTTCCGGTGCTTCCGGAACATGTTGCGGTGCTTCCGGAACATGTTGCGGTGCTTCCGGAACATGTTGCGGTGCTTCCGGAACATGTTCCGGTCCTTCCGGAACATATTCCGTTCCTTCATGTTCCGGTCCTTCCGGAACATGTTCCGGCGCTTCCGGAAGATGTTCCGGTCCTTTCGGAACATGTTCGGGTCCTTCCGGAACATGTTCCGGTGCTTCCGGAACATGTTCCGGCGCTTCCAGAACATGTTCCGGTCCTTCCGGGACATGTTCCGGTCCTTCCGGAACATGTTCCGGTGCTTTCGGAACATGTTCCGGTCCTTCCAGAACATGTTCCGGTCCTTCCGGAACATGTTCCGGCGCTTCCGGAACATGTTCCGGTCCTTCGGGAACATGTTCCGGTCCTTCCGGAACATGTTCCGGTCCTTCCGGAACATGTTCCGGTCCTTCCGGAACATGTTCCGGTCCTTCCGGAACATGTTCCGGCGCTTCCGGAACATGTTCCGGCGCTTCCGGAATATGATCCGGTGCTTCCGGAACATATTCCGGAAGCACCGGAACATGTTCCGGAAGCACCGGAACATGTTCCGGTCCTTCCGGAACATGTTCCGGTGCTTTCGGAACATGTTCCGGTGCTTTCGGAACATGTTCCGGTGCTTTCGGAACATGTTCCGGTCCTGCCGGAACATGTTCCGGAACATGGTCTGGTGCCTCCGGAACATGTTCCGGTGCTTCCGGAACATGTTCCGGTCCTTCCGGAACATGTTCCGGTCCTTCCGGAACATGTTCCGGCCCTTCCGTAACATGTTCCGGCGCTTCCGGAACATGTTCCGGTGCTTCCGGAACATGTTCCGGTCCTTCCAGAACATGTTCCGGTGCTTCCGGAACATGTTCCGGTGCTTCCGGAACATGTTCCGGTCCTTCCGGAACATGTTCTGGTCCTTCCGGAACATGTTCCGGCGCTTCCGGAACATGTTCTGGTCCTTCCGGAACATGTTCCGGCGCTTCCGGAACATGTTCCGGTGCTTCCGGAACATGTTCCGGTGCTGCCGGAACATGTTCTGGCGCTTCCGGAACATGTTCCGGCTCTTCCGGAACATGTTCCGGTGCTTCCGGAACATGTTCCGGTGCTTCCGGAACATGTTCCGGTGCTTCCGGAACATGTTGCGGTGCTTCCGGAACATGTTCCGGTCCTTCCGGAACATGTTGCGGTGCTTCCGGAACATGTTCCGGTCCTTCCGGAACATGTTCCGGTGCTTCCGGAACATGTTCGGGTCCTTCCGGATCATGTTCCGGTCCTTCCGGGACATGTTCCGGTCCTTCCGGAACATGTTCCGGTGCTTTCGGAACATGTTCCGGTCCTTCCAGAACATGTTCCGGTCCTTCCGGAACATGTTCCGGCGCTTCCGGAACATGTTCCGGTCCTTCGGGAACATGTTCCGGTGCTTCCGGAGCATGTTCCGGTCCTTCCGGAACATGTTCCGGTGCTTCCGGAACATGTTCCGGTTCCGGTGCTTCCGGAACATGTTCCGGTACTTCCGGAACATGTTCCGGCGCCTCCGGAACATGTTGCGGTCCTTCCAGAAACATGTTCCGGTGCTTCCGGAACATGTTCCGGTGCTTCCAGAACATTTTCCGGTGCCTCCGGAACATGTTCCGGTCCTTCCAGAACATGTTCCGGTCCTTCCGGAACACGTTCCGGCGCTTCCGGAACATGTTCCGGCGCTTCGGGAACATGTTCCGGCGCTTCCCGAACATGTTCCGGTGCTTTCGGAACATGTTCCGGCGCTTCCGGAACTTTCGGAACATGTTCCGGCGCTTCCGGAACATGTTCCGGCGCTTCCGGAACATGTTTCGGTGCTTCCGGAACATGTTCTGGTGCTTCCGGAACATGTTCCGGCGCTTCCGGAACATGTTCCGGCGCTTCCGGAACATGTTCCGGTGCTTCCGGAACATGTTGCGGTGCTTCCGGAACATGTTGCGGTGCTTCCGGAACATGTTCCGGTGCTTCCGGAACATGTTCCGGTCCTTCCGGAACATGTTCCGGTCCTTCATGTTCCGGTCCTTCCGGAACATGTTCCGGCGCTTCCGGAAGATGTTCCGGTCCTTTCGGAACATGTTCGGGTCCTTCCGGAACATGTTCCGGTGCTTCCGGAACATGTTCCGGCGCTTCCAGAACATGTTCCGGTCCTTCCGGGACATGTTCCGGTCCTTCTGGGACATGTTCCGGTCCTTCCGGAACATGTTCCGGTGCTTTCGGAACATGTTCCGGTCCTTCCAGAACATGTTCCGGTCCTTCCGGAACATGTTCCGGCGCTTCCGGAACATGTTCCGGTCCTTGGGGAACATGTTCCGGTCCTTCCGGAACATGTTCCGGTCCTTCCGGAACATGTTCCGGCGCTTCCGGAACATGTTCCGGCGCTTCCGGAATATGATCCGGTGCTTCCGGAACATATTCCGGAAGCACCGGAACATGTTCCGGTGCTTTCGGAACATGTTCCGGTGCTTTCGGAACATGTTCCGGTCCTGCCGGAACATGTTCCGGAACATGGTCTGGTGCCTCCGGAACATGTTCCGGTGCTTCCGGAACATGTTCCGGTCCTTCCGGAACATGTTCCGGTCCTTCCGAAACATGTTCCGGCCCTTCCGTAACATGTTCCGGCGCTTCCGGAACATGTTCCGGCGCTTCCGGAACATGTTCCGGTCTTTCCGGAACATGTTCCGGTGCTTTCGGAACATGTTCCGGTCCTGCCGGAACATGTTCCGGAACATGGTCTGGTGCCTCCGGAACATGTTCCGGTGCTTCCGGAACATGTTCCGGTCCTTCCGGAACATGTTCCGGCCCTTCCGTAACATGTTCCGGCCCTTCCGTAACATGTTCCGGCGCTTCCGGAACATGTTCCGGTCTTTCCGGAACATGTTCCGGTGCTTCCGGAACATGTTCCGGTCCTTCCAGAACATGTTCCGGTGCTTCCGGAACATGTTCCGGTGCTTCCGGAACATGTTCCGGTCCTTCCAGAACATGTTCTGGTCCTTCCGGAACATGTTCCGGCGCTTCCGGAACATGTTCTGGTCCTTCCGGAACATGTTCCGGCGCTTCCGGAACATGTTCCGGTGCTTCCGGAACATGTTCCGGTGCTGCCGGAACATGTTCTGGCGCTTCCGGAACATGTTCCGGCTCTTCCGGAACATGTTCCGGTGCTTCCGGAACATGATCCGGCGCTTCCGGAACATGTTCCGGTGCTTCCGGAACATGTTGCGGTGCTTCCGGAACATGTTCCGGTCCTTCCGGAACATGTTCCGGTCCTTCCGGAACATGTTCCGGTCCTTCCGGAACATGTTCCGGTGCTTCCGGAACATGTTCGGGTCCTTCCGGATCATGTTCCGGTCCTTCCGGGACATGTTCCGGTCCTTCCGGAACATGTTCCGGTGCTTTCGGAACATGTTCCGGTCCTTCCAGAACATGTTCCGGTCCTTCCGGAACATGTTCTGGCGCTTCCGGAACATGTTCCGGTCCTTCGGGAACATGTTCCGGTCCTTCCGGAGCATGTTCCGGTCCTTCCGGAACATGTTCCGGTGCTTCCGGAACATGTTCCGGTGCTTCCGGAACATGTTCCGGTGCTTCCGGAACATGTTCCGGTACTTCCGGAACATGTTCCGGCGCCTCCGGAACATGTTGCGGTCCTTCCAGAAACATGTTCCGGTGCTTCCGGAACATGTTCCGGTGCTTCCAGAACATTTTCCGGTGCCTCCGGAACATGTTCCGGTCCTTCCAGAACATGTTCCGGTCCTTCCGGAACACGTTCCGGCGCTTCCGGAACATGTTCCGGCGCTTCGGGAACATGTTCCGGCGCTTCCGGAACATGTTCCGGTGCTTTCGGAACATGTTCCGGTGCTTCCGGAACATGTTTCGGTGCTTCCGGAACATGTTCCGGTGCTTCCGGAACATGTTCCGGCGCTTCCGGAACATGTTCCGGCGCTTCCGGAACATGTTCCGGTGCTTCCGCAACATGTTCCGGTGCTTTCGGAACATGTTCTGGTGCTTTCGGAACATGTTCCGGTGCTTCCGGAACATGTTCCGGTGCTTCAGGAACATGTTCCGGTCCTTCCGGAACATGTTCCGGTTCTTCCGGAACATGTTCCGGTGCTTCCAGAACATGTTCCGGCGCTTCCGGAACATGTTCTGGTTCTTCCGGTACATGTTCCGGTGCTTCCGGAACATGTTCCGGTGCTTCCGGAACATGTTCCGGTGCTTCCGGAACATGTTCCGGTTCTTCCGGAACATGTTCCGGTG
Source organism: Eutreptiella sp. 'Long Island Sound 2002' (assembly GCA_964036045.1). Taxonomy (NCBI): domain Eukaryota; phylum Euglenozoa; class Euglenophyceae; order Eutreptiales; family Eutreptiaceae; genus Eutreptiella; species Eutreptiella sp. 'Long Island Sound 2002'. The sequence continues at coordinate 16,614,919 of OZ038381.1, forward strand.
CTTCCGGAACATGTTCCGGCGCTTCGGGAACATGTTCCGGTGCTTCCGGAACATGTTCCGGCGCTTCCGGAACATGTTCCGGCGCTTCCGAAACATGTTCCGGCGCTTCCGGAACATGTTCCGGTCCTTCCGGAAAATGTTCCGGTCCTTCCGGAACATGTTCCGGCGCTTCCGGAACATGTTCCGGAGCTTCCGCAACATGTTCCGGAAGCGCCGGAACATGTTCCGGAGCTTCCGGAACATGTTCCGGAGCTTCCGGAACATGTTCCGGTCCTTCCGGAACACGTTGCGGCGCTTCCGGAACATGTTCCGGTGCTTCCGGAACATGTTCCGGTGCTTCCGGAACATGTTCCGGTGCTTTCGGACATGTTCCGGAAGCATCGGAACATGTTCTGGTCCTTCCGGAACATGTTCCGGTGCTTCCGGAACATGTTCCGCCGCTTCCGGAACATGTTCCGGCGCTTCCGGAACATGATTCGACGCTTCTGGAACATGTTCCGGTCCTTCCGGAACATGTTCCGGTGCTTTCGGAACATGTTCCGGTGCCTTCGGAACATGTTCCGGTCCTTCCAGAACATGTTCCGGCGCTTCCAGAACATGTTCCGGCGCTTCCGGAACATGTTCCGGTCCTTGCAGAACATGTTCCGGCGCTTTCGGAACTTTCGGAACATGTTCCGGCGCTTCCGGAACATGTTCCGGCGCTTCCGGAACATGTTCCGGTGCTTCCGGAACATGTTCCGGTGCTTCCGGAACATGTTCCGGTGCTTCCGGAACATGTTCCGGCGCTTCCGGAACATGTTCCGGCGCTTCCGGAGCATTTTCCGGTGCTTCCGGAACATGTTCCGGTGCTTTCGGAACATGTCCCGGTGCTTTCGGAACATGTTCCGGTGCTTCCGGAACATGTTCCGGTGCTTCCGGAACATGTTCCGGCGCTTCCGGAACATGTTCCGGCGCTTCCGGAACATGTTCCGGTCCTTCCGGAACATGTTCCGGTTCTTCCGGAACATGTTCCGGTGCTTCCGGAACATGTTCCGGCGCTTCCGGAATCTGGAACATGTTCCGGCGCTTCCGGAACATGTTCCGGTGCTTCCGGAACATGTTCCGGTGCTTCCGGAACATGTTCCGGCGCTTCCGGAACATGTTCCGGCGCTTCCGGAACATGTTCCGGTCCTTCCGGAACATGTTCCGGTCCTTCCGGAACATGTTCCGGTCCTTCCGGAACATGTTTCGGTGCTTCCGGAACATGTTCCGGCGCTTCCGGAGCATTTTCCGGTGCTTCCGGAACATGTTCCGGTGCTTTCGGAACATGTCCCGGTGCTTTCGGAACATGTTCCGGTGCTTCCGGAACATGTTCCGGTGCTTCCGGAACATGTTCCGGCGCTTCCGGAACATGTTCCGGCGCTTCCGGAACATGTTCCGGTCCTTCCGGAACATGTTCCGGTTCTTCCGGAACATGTTCCGGTGCTTCCGGAACATGTTCCGGCGCTTCCGGAATCTGGAACATGTTTCGGCGCTTCCGGAACATGTTCCGGTGCTTCCGGAACATGTTCCGGTGCTTCCGGAACATGTTCCGGTCCTTCCGGAACATGTTCCGGTCCTTCCGGAACATGTTCCGGCGCTTCCGGAACATGTTCCGGCGCTTTCGGAACATGTTCCGGCGCTTCCGGAACATGTTCCGGTGCTTCCGGAACATGTTCCGGTCTTCCGGTGCTTCCGGAACATGTTCCGGTCTTCCGGCGCTTCCGGAATATGTTCCGGCGCTTCCGGAACATGTTCCGGTGCTTCCGGAACATGTTCCGGTGCTTCCGGAACATGTTCCGGTGCTTCCGGAACATGTTCCGGTGCTTCCGGAACGTGTTCCGGCGCTTCCGGAACATGTTCCGGCGCTTCCGGAACACGTTCCGGTCCTTCGGGAACACGTTGCGGCGCTTCCGGAACATGTTCCGGTGCTTCCGGAACATGTTCCGGTGCTTCCGGAACATGTTCCGGTGCTTCCGGAACATGATTCGACGCTTCTGGAACATGTTCCGGTGCTTCCGGAACATGTTCCGGTGCTTTCGGAACATGTTCCGGTCCTTCCGGAACATGTTCCGGTCCTTCCGGAACAGGTTCCGGCGCTTCCGGAACATGTTCCGGTCCTTGCAGAACATGTTCGGGTCCTTCCGGGACATGTTCCGGTGCTTTCGGAACATGTTCCGGCGCTTCCGGAACATGTTCCGGTCCTTCCGGAACATGGTCCGGTGCTTTCGGAACATGTTCCGGTCCTTCCGGAACATGTTCCGGTCCTTCCGGAACATGTTCCGGCGCTTCCGGAACATGTTCCGGTCCTTCCGGAACATGTTCCGGTCCTTCCGGAACATGTTTCGGTCCTTCCGGAACATGTTCCGGCGCTTCCGGAACATGTTCCGGCGCTTCGGGAACATGTTCCGGTCCTTGCAGAACATGTTCGGGTCCTTCCGGAACATGTTCCGGTGCTTCCGGAACATGTTCCGGTGCTTCCGGAACATGTTCCGGCCCTTCCGGAACATGTTCCGGTCCTTCCGGAACATGTTCCGGTGCTTTCGGAACATGTTCCGGCGCTTCCGGAACATGTTCCGGTCCTTCCGGAACATGTTCCGGAAGCACCGGAACATGTTCCGGCGCTTCCGGAACATGTTCCGGCGCTTCCGGAACATGTTCCGGTCCTTCCGGAGCATGTTCCGGTCCTTCCGGAACATGTTCCGGCGCTTCCAGAACATGTTCCAGTGCTTCCGGAACATGTTCCGGTCCTTCCGGAACATGTTCCGGCGCTTCCGGAACATGTTCGAGAAGCGCCGGAACATGTTCCGGAAGCATCGGAACATGTTCCGGCGCTTCCGGAACATGTTCCGGTGCTTCTGGAACATGCTCCGGCGCTTCCGGAACATGTTCCGGTCCTTCCGGAACATGTTCCGGTGCTTCCGGAACATGTTCCGGTCCTTCCGGAACATGATCCGGTGCTTCCGGAACATGTTCCGGCGCTTCCAGAACATGTTCCGGTCCTTCCGGAACATGTTCCGGTGCTTCAGGAACATGTTCCGGTGCTTCCGGGACATGTTCCGGTCCTTCCGGAACATGTTCGGGTCCTTCCGGAACACGTTCCGGTCCTTCCGGAACGTGTTCCGGTCCTTCCGGAACATGTTCCGGCGCTTCATGTTCCGGAGCTTCCGGAACATGTTCCGGTCCTTCCGGAACATGTTCGGGTCCTTCTGGAACATGTTCCGGCGCTTCCGGAACATGTTCCGGTCCTTCCGGAACATGTTCCGGTGCTTTCGGAACATGTTCCGGTGCTTCCGGAACATGTTCCGGCGCTTCGGGAACATGTTCCGGTGCTTCCGGAACATGTTCCGGTGCTTCCGGAACATGTTCCGGTCCTTCCGGAACATGTTCGGGTCCTTCCGGAACATGTTCCGGTGCTTCCGGAACATGTTCCGGTGCTTCCGGAACACGTTCGAGAAGCGCCGGAACATGTTCCGGTCCTTCCGGAACATGTTCCGGTCCTTCCGGAACATGTTCCGGCGCTTCCGGAACATGTTCGAGAAGCGCCGGAACATGTTCCGGAAGCATCGGAACATGTTCCGGCGCTTCCGGAACATGTTCCGGCGCGTCCGGAACATGTTCAGGTCCTTCCGGAACATGTTCCGGTGCTTCCGGAACATGATCCGGTGCTTCCGGAACATGTTGCGGTCCTTCCGGAACATGTTCCGGCGCTTCATGTTCCGGTCCTTCCGGAACATGTTCCGGCGCTTCCGGAACATGATCCGGTGCTTCCGGAACATGTTCCGGCGCTTCCGGAACATGTTCCGGTGCTTCCGGAACATGTTCCGGTCCTTTCGGAACATGTTCCGGTGCTTCCGGGACATGTTCCGGTCCTTCCGGAACATGTTCCGGTGCTTTCGGAACATGTTCCGGTCCTTCCAGAACATGTTCCGGTCCTTCCGGAACATGTTCCGGTGCTTCCGGAACATGTTCCGGTCCTTCCGGAACATGTTCGGGTCCTTCCGGAACATGTTCCGGTCCTTCCGGAACGTGTTCCGGTCCTTCCGGAACATGTTCCGGCGCTTCATGTTCTGGAGCTTCCGGAACATGTTCCGGTCCTTCCGGAACATGTTGGGATCCTTCCGGAACATGTTCCGGCGCTTCCGGAACATGTTCCGGTCCTTCCGGGACATGTTCCGGCGCTTCCGGAACATGTTCGAGAAGCGCCGGAACATGTTCCGGAAGCATCGGAACATGTTCCGGCCCTTCCGGAACATGTTCCGGCGCGTCCGGAACATGTTCCGGACCTTCCGGAACATGTTCCGGTCCTTCCGGAACATGTTCCGGTGCTTCCGGAACATGATCCGGTGCTTCCGGAACATGATCCGGTGCTTCCGGAACATGTTCCGGCGCTTCCGGAACATGTTCCGGTGCTTCCGGAACATGTTCCGGTCCTTTCGGAACATGTTCCGGTCCTTTCGGAACATGTTCCGGTGCTTCCCGAACATGTTCCGGTCCTTCCAAAACATGTTCCGGTCCTTCCCGAACATGTTCCGGTCCTTCCAGAACATGTTCCGGTGCCTCCGGAACATGTTCCGGTCCTTCCGGACCATGTTCGGGTCCTTCCGGAACATGTTCCGGTCCTTCCGGAACGTGTTCCGGTCCTTCCGGAACATGTTCCGGCGCTTCATGTTCCGGAGCTTCCGGAACATGTTCCGGTCCTTCCGGAACATGTTCGGGTCCTTCCGGAACATGTTCCGGCGCTTCCGGAACATGTTCCGGTCCTTCCGGGACATGTTCCGGTCCTTCCGGAACATGTTCCGGTGCTTTCGGAACATGTTCCGGTGCTTCCGGAACATGTTCCGGCGCTTCGGGAACATGTTCCGGTGCTTCCGGAACATGTTCCGGTGCTTCCGGAACATGTTCGAGAAGCGCCGCAACATGTTCCGGAAGCACCGGAACATGTTCCGGTCCTTCCGGAACATGTTCTGGTGCTTCCGGAACATGTTCCGGTCCTTCCGGAACATGTTCCGGTCCTTCCGGAACATGTTCCGGCGCTTCCGGAACATGTTCCGGCGCTTCCGGAACATGTTCCGGTCCTTCCGGAACATGTTCCGGCGCTTCCGGAACATGTTCGAGAAGCGCCGGAACATGTTCCGGAAGCATCGGAACATGTTCCGGCGCTTCCGGAACATGTTCCGGCGCGTCCGGAACATGTTCCGGTGCTTCCGGAACATGATCCGGTGCTTCCGGAACATGATCCGGTGCTTCCGGAACATGATCCGGTGCTTCCGGAACATGTTCCGGCGCTTCCGGAACATGTTCGGGTGCTTCCGGAACATGATCCGGTGCTTCCGGAACATGTTCCAGCGCTTCCTGAACATGTTCCGGTCCTTCCGGAACATGTTCCGGTGCTTCTGGAACATGTTCCGGCGCTTCCGGAACATGTTCCGGTGCTTCTGGAACATGTTCCGGCGCTTCCGGAACATGTTCCGGCGCTTCCGGAACATGTTCCGGTGCTTCCGGAACATGTTGCGGTCCTTCTGGAACATGTTCCGGCGCTTCATGTTCCGGTCCTTCCGGAACATGTTCCGGCGCTTCCGGAACATGATCCGGTGCTTCCGGAACATGTTCCGGCGCTTCCGGAACATGTTCCGGTGCTTCCGGAACATGTTCCGGTGCTTCCGGAACATGTTCCGGTCCTTTCGGAACATGTTCCGGTGCTTCCGGGACATGTTCCGGTCCTTCCGGAACATGTTCCCGTGCTTTCGGAACATGTTCCGGTCCTTCCAGAACATGTTCCGGTCCTCCTGGAACATGTTCCGGTCCTTCCGGAACATGTTCCGGTGCTTCCGGAACATGTTCCGGTCCTTCCGGAACATGTTCGGGTCCTTCCGGAACATGTTCCGGTCCTTCCGGAACGTGTTCCGGTCCTTCCGAAACATGTTCCGGCGCTTCATGTTCTGGAGCTTCCGGAACATGTTCCGGTCCTTCCGGAACATGTTCGGATCCTTCCGGAACATGTTCCGGCGCTTCCGGAACATGATCCGGTGCTTCCGGAACATGTTCCGGCGCTTCCGGAACATGTTCCGGTCCTTCCGGAACATGTTCCGGTGCTTCCGGAACATGTTCCGGCGCTTCCGGAACATGTTCCGGCGCTTCCGGAACATGTTCCGGCGCTTCCGGAACATGTTCCGGTGCTTCCGGAACATGTTGCGGTCCTTCCGGAACATGTTCCGGCGCTTCATGTTCCGGTCCTTCCAGAACATGTTCCGGTGCTTCCGGAACATGTTCCGGTCCTTTCGGAACATGTTCCGGTGCTTCCGGGACATGTTCCGGTCCTTCCGGAACATGTTCCGGTGCTTTCGGAACATGTTCCGGTCCTTCCAAAACATGTTCCGGTCCTTCCCGAACATGTTCCGGTCCTCCGGAACATGTTCCGGTGCCTCCGGAACATGTTCCGGTCCTTCCGGAACATGTTCGGGTCCTTCCGGAACATGTTCCGGTCCTTCCGGAACGTGTTCCGGTCTTTCCGGAACATGTTCCGGCGCTTCATGTTCCGGAGCTTCCGGAACATGTTCCGGTCCTTCCGGAACATGTTCGGGTCCTTCCGGAACATGTTCCGGTGCTTCCGGAACATGTTCCGGTGCTTCCGGAACATGTTCCGGCGCTTCGGGAACATGTTCCGGTCCTTCCGGAACATGTTCCGGCGCTTCCGGAACATGTTCCGCCGCTTCCGGAACATGATCCGGTGCTTCCGGAACATGATCCGGAAGCACCGCAACATGTTCTTGGTGCTTCCGGAACATGATCCGGAAGCACCGGAACATGTTCCGGTGCTTCCGGAACATGTTCCGGTGCTTCCGGAACATGTTCCAGTGCTTCCGGAACATGTTCCGGAAGCACCGGAACATTTTCCGGTCCTTCCGGAACATGTTCCGGTCCTTCCGGAACATGTTCCGGTCCTTCCGGAACATGTTCCGGCGCTTCCGGAACATGTTCCGGTCCTTCCGGACCATGTTCCGGTGCTTCCGGAACATGTTCCGGTGCTTTCGGAACATGTTCCGGTGCTTTCGGAACATGTTCCGGCGCTTCCGGAACATGTTCCGGTCCTTCCGGAACATGTTCCGGTGCCTCCGGAACATGTTCCGGTCCTTCCGGAACATGTTCCGGCGCTTCCGGAACATGTTCCGGAAGCGCCGGAACATGTTCCGGTGCTTCCGGAACATGTTCCGGTGCTTTCGGAACATGTTCCGGCGCTTCCGGATCTTTCGGAACATGTTCCGGCGCTTCCGGAACATGTTCCGGCGCTTCCGGAACATGTTCCGGAAGCTTTCGGAACACGTTCCGGTGCTTTCGGAACATGTTCCGGTGCTTCCGGAACAAGTTCCGGTGCTTCCGGAACATGTTCGGGAAGCATCGGAACATGTTCCGGCACTTCCGGAACATGTTCCGGTCCTTCCGGAACATGTTCCGGTGCTTCCGGAACATGTTCCCTCGCTTCCGGAACATGTTCCGGTGCTTTCGGAACATGTTCCGGTGCTTCCGGAACATGTTCCGGTGCTTTCGGAACATGTTCCGGTGCTTCCGGAACATGTTCTGGAAGCATCGGAACATGTTCCGGCGCTTCCGGAACATGTTCCGGTGGCGCCGGAACATGTTCCCTCGCTTCCGGAACATGTTCCGGTGCTTCCGGAACATGTTCCGGTCCTTCCGGAACATGTTCGGGTCCTTCCGGAACATGTTCCGGTCCTTCCGGAACGTGTTCCGGTCCTTCCGAAACATGTTCCGGCGCTTCATGTTCTGGAGCTTCCGGAACATGTTCCGGTCCTTCCGGAACATGTTCGGATCCTTCCGGAACATGTTCCGGCGCTTCCGGAACATGATCCGGTGCTTCCGGAACATGTTCCGGCGCTTCCGGAACATGTTCCGGTCCTTCCGGAACATGTTCCGGTCCTTCCGGAACATGTTCCGGCGCTTCCGGAACATGTTCCGGCGCTTCCGGAACATGTTCCGGCGCTTCCGGAACATGTTCCGGTGCTTCCGGAACATGTTCCGGTCCTTCCGGAACATGTTCCGGCGCTTCATGTTCCGGTCCTTCCAGAACATGTTCCGGTGCTTCCGGAACATGTTCCGGTGCTTCCGGAACATGTTCCGGTCCTTGCGGAACATGTTCCGGTGCTTCCGGGACATGTTCCGGTCCTTCCGGAACATGTTCCGGTGCTTTCGGAACATGTTCCGGTCCTTCCAAAACATGTTCCGGTCCTCCGGAACATGTTCCGGTGCCTCCGGAACATGTTCCGGTCCTTCCGGAACATGTTCGGGTCCTTCCGGAACATGTTCCGGTCCTTCCGGAACGTGTTCCGGTCTTTCCGGAACATGTTCCGGCGCTTCATGTTCCGGAGCTTCCGGAACATGTTCCGGTCCTTCCGGAACATGTTCGGGTCCTTCCGGAACATGTTCCGGCGCTTCCGGAACATGTTCCGGTCCTTCCGGGACATGTTCCGGTCCTTCCGGAACATGTTCCGGTGCTTTCGGAACATGTTCCGGTGCTTCCGGAACATGTTCCGGCGCTTCGGGAACATGTTCCGGTGCTTCCGGAACATGTTCCGGTGCTTCCGGAACATGTTCCGGTCCTTCCGGAACATGTTCGCGTCCTTCCGGAACATGTTCCGGTGCTTCCGGAACATGTTCCGGTGCTTCCGGAACATGTTCCGGCGCTTCGGGAACATGTTCCGGTCCTTCCGGAACATGTTCCGGCGCTTCCGGAACATGTTCCGCCGCTTCCGGAACATGATCCGGTGCTTCCGGAACATGATCCGGAAGCACCGGAACATGTTCTTGGTGCTTCCGGAACATGATCCGGAAGCACCGGAACATGTTCCGGTGCTTCCGGAACATGTTCCGGTGCTTCCGGAACATGTTCCAGTGCTTCCGGAACATGTTCCGGAAGCACCGGAACATTTTCCGGTCCTTCCGGAACATGTTCCGGTCCTTCCGGAACATGTTCCGGTCCTTCCGGAACATGTTCCGGCGCTTCCGGAACATGTTCCGGTCCTTCCGGAACATGTTCCGGTGCTTCCGGAACATGTTCCGGTGCTTTCGGAACATGTTCCGGTGCTTTCGGAACATGTTCCGGCGCTTCCGGAACATGTTCCGGTCCTTCCGGAACATGTTCCGGTGCCTCCGGAACATGTTCCGGTCCTTCCGGAACATGTTCCGGCGCTTCCGGAACATGTTCCGGAAGCGCCGGAACATGTTCCGGTGCTTCCGGAACATGTTCCGGTGCTTTCGGAACATGTTCCGGCGCTTCCGGATCTTTCGGAACATGTTCCGGCGCTTCCGGAACATGTTCCGGCGCTTCCGGAACATGTTCCGGAAGCTTTCGGAACACGTTCCGGTGCTTTCGGAACATGTTCCGGTGCTTCCGGAACAAGTTCCGGTGCTTCCGGAACATGTTCGGGAAGCATCGGAACATGTTCCGGCACTTCCGGAACATGTTCCGGTCCTTCCGGAACATGTTCCGGTGCTTCCGGAACATGTTCCCTCGCTTCCGGAACATGTTCCGGTGCTTTCGGAACATGTTCCGGTGCTTCCGGAACATGTTCCGGTGCTTTCGGAACATGTTCCGGTGCTTCCGGAACATGTTCCGGTCCTTCCGGATCATTTTGCGCTGCTTCCGGAACATGTACCGGTGCTTCCGGAACATGTTCCGGCGCTTCCGGAACACGTTCCGGTGCTTCCGGAACATGATCCGGCGCTTCGGGAACATGTTCCGGTGCTTCCGGAACATGTTCCGGTGCTTCCGGAACATGTTCCGGTGCTTCCGGAACATGTTCCGGTGCTTCCGGAACATGATCCGGCGCTTCGGGAACATGTTCCGGTGCTTTCGGAACATGTTCCGGTGCTTCCGGAACATGTTCCGGTGCTTCCAGAACATGTTCCGGTCCTTCCGGAACATGTTCCGGCGCTTCATGTTCCGGTCCTTCCGGAACATGTTCCGGTGCTTCCGGAACATGTTCCGGTGCTTCCGGAACATGTTCCGGTGCTTCCGGAACATGTTCCGGTGCTTCCAGAACATGTTCCGGCGCTTTCGGAACATGTTCCGGTCCTTCCGGAACATGTTCCGGTGGCGGCAGAAACATGTTCCGATGCTTCCGGAACATGTTCCGGTGCTTCCGGAACATGTTCTGGTCCTTCTGGAACATTTTGCGCTGCTTCCGGAACATGTACCGGTGCTTCCGGAACATGTTCCGGCGCTTCCGGAACATGTTCCGGTGCTTCCGGAACATGATCCGGCGCTTCGGGAACATGTTCCGGTGCTTCCGGAACATGTTCCGGTCCTTCCGGAACATGTTCCGGTGCTTCCGGAACATGTTCCGGTGCTTTCGGAACATGTTCCGGTGCTTTCGGAACATGTTCCGGTGCTTCCGGAACATGTTCCGGCGCTTCCGGAACATGTTCCGGTGCTTCCGGAACATGTTCCGGTGCTTCCAGAACATGTTCCGGTCCTTCCGGAACATGTTCCGGTCCTTCCCGAACATGTTGCGGTCCTTCCGGAACATGTTCCGGCGCTTCATGTTCCGGTCCTTCCGGAACATGTTCCGGCGCTTCCGGAACATGATCCGGTGCTTCCGGAACATGTTCCGGCGCTTCCGGAACATGTTCCGGTGCTTCCGGAACATGTTCCGGTGCTTCCGGAACATGTTCCGGTCCTTCCGGAACATGTTCCGGTGCGCTTCGGGAACATGTACCGGTCCTTCCGGAACATGTTCCGGTCCTTCCGGAACATGTTCGGGTCCTTCCGGAACATGTTCCGGCGCTTCCGGAACATGTTCCGGCGCTTCCGGAACATGTTCCGGTCCTTCCGGAACATGTTCGGGTCCTTCCGGAACATGTTCTGGTCCTTCCGGAACATGTTCCGGTGCTTCCGGAACATGTTCGGGTCCTTCCGGAACATGTTCCGGTGCTTCCGGAACATGTTCCGGTGCTTCCAGAACATGTTCCGGCGCTTCCGGAACATGTTCCGGTCCTTCCGGAACATGTTCCGGTGCTTCCGGAACATGTTCCGGTGCTTCCGGAACATGTTCCGGTGCTTCCGGAACATGTTCCGGTGCTTTCGGAACATGTTCCGGTGCTTCCGGGACATGTTCCGGTCCTTCCGGAACATGTTCCGGTGCTTCCGGAACATGTTCCGGTCCTTCCGGAACATGTTCGGGTCCTTCCGGAACATGTTTCGGTCCTTCCGGAACGTGTTCCGGGCCTTCCGGAACATGTTCCGGCGCTTCATGTTCCGGACCTTCCGGAACATGTTCCGGTCCTTCCGGAACATGTTCGGGTCCTTCCGGAACATGTTCCGGCGCTTCCGGAACATTTTCCGGTCCTTCCGGGACATGTTCCGGTCCTTCCGGAACATGTTCCGGTGCTTTCGGAACATGTTCCGGTGCTTCCGGAACATGTTCCGGCGCTTCGGGAACATGTTCCGGTGCTTCCGGAACATGTTCCGGTGCTTCCGGAACATGTTCCGGTCCTTCCGGAACATGTTCGGGTCCTTCCGGAACATGTTCCGGTGCTTCCGGAACATGTTCCGGTGCTTCCGGAACATGTTCCGGCGCTTCGGGAACATGTTCCGGTCCTTCCGGAACATGTTCCGGCGCTTCCGAAACATGTTCTGGCGCTTCCGGAACATGATCCGGTGCTTCCGGAACATGATCCGGAAGCACCGGAACATGTTCTTGGTGCTTCCGGAACATGTTCCGGAAGCACCGGAACATGTTCCGGTGCTTCCGGAACATGTTCCGGCGCTTCCGGAACATGTTCCAGTGCTTCCGGAACATGTTCCAGTGCTTCCGGAACATGTTCCGGAAGCACCGGAACATGTTCCGGTCCTTCCGGAACATGTTCCGGTGCTTCCGGAACATGTTCCGGCGCTTCCGGAACATGTTCCGGTCCTTCCGGAACATGTTCCGGTGCTTCCGGAACATGTTCCGGTGCTTTCGGAACATGTTTCGGTGCTTTCGGAACATGTTCCGGCGCTTCCGGAACATGTTCCGGTCCTTCCGGAACATGTTCCGGTGCCTCCGGAACATGTTCCGGTCCTTCCGGAACATGTTCCGGCGCTTCCGGAACATGTTCCGGAAGCTTTCGGAACACGTTCCGGTGCTTTCGGAACATGTTCCGGTGCTTCCGGAACAAGTTCCGGTGCTTCCGGAACATGTTCGGGAAACATCGGAACGTGTTCCGGCGCTTCCGGAACATGTTCCGGTCCTTCCGGAACATGTTCCGGTGCTTCCGGAACATGTTCCCTCGCTTCCGGAACATGTTCTGGTGCTTCCGGAACATGTTCCGGTGCATGTTCTGGAAGCATCGGAACATGTTCCGGCGCTTCCGGAACATGTTCCGGTGGCGCCGGAACATGTTCCGATGCTTCCGGAACATGTTCCGGTGCTTCCGGAACATGTTCCGGTCATTCCGGAACATTTTGCGCTGCTTCCGGAACATGTACCGGTGCTTCCGGAACATGTTGTGGCGCTTCCGGAACATGTTCCGGTGCTTCCGGAACATGATCCGGCGCTTCGGGAACATGTTCCGGTGCTTCGGGAACATGTTTCGGTGCTTCGGGAACATGTTCCGGTCCTTCCGGAACATGCTCCGGTCCTTCCGGAACATGCTCCGGTCCTTCCGGAACATGTTCCGGTGCTTCCGGAACATGTTCCGGTGCTTCCGGAACATGTTCCGGTCCTTCCGGAACATGTTCCGGTGCGCTTCCGGAACATGTTCCGGTGCTTCCGGAACATGTTCCGGTCCTTCCGGAACATGTTCCGGTCCTTCCGGAACATGTTCCGGCGCTTCATGTTCCGGTCCTTCCGGAACATGTTCCGGCGCTTCCGGAACATGTTCCGGTCCTTCCGGAACATGTTCGGGTCCTTCCGGAACATGTTCCGGTCCTTCCGGAACATGTTCCGGTGCTTCCGGAACATGTTCCGGTGCTTCCGGAACATGTTCCGGTGCTTCCGGAACATGTTCCGGTGCTTCCAGAACATGTTCCGGCGCTTCCGGAACATGTTCCGGTCCTTCCGGAACATGTTCCGGTGCTTCCAGAACATGTTCCGGTGCTTCCGGAACATGTTCCGGTTCTTTCGGAACCTGTTCCGGTGCTTTCGGAACATGTTCCGGTGCTTCCGGAACATGTTCCGGTCCTTCCGGAACATGCTCCGGCGCTTCCGGGACATGTTCCGGTCCTTCCGGAACATGTTCCGGCGCTTCCGGAACATGTTCCGCTGCTTCCGGAACATGTTCCGGTGCTTCCGGAACATGTTCCGGTCCTTCCGGAACATGTTGCGGCGCTTCCGGAACATGTTCCGGTGCTTCCGGAACATGTTCCGGTGCTTCCGGAACATGTTCCGGTGCCTCCGGAACATGTTCCGGTCCTTCCGGAACATGTTCCGGTGCTTCCGGAACATGTTCTGTTGCTTCCGGAACATGTTCCGGTGCTTCCGGAACATGTTCCGGTGCTTTCGGAACATGTTCCGGCGCTTCCGGAACTTTCGCAACATGTTCCGGCGCTTCCGGAACATGTTCCGGAAGCTTTCGGAACATATTCCGGTGCTTTCGGAACATGTTCCGGTGCTTCCGGAACATGTTCCGGTCCTTCCGGAACATGTTCCGGTGCTTCCGGAACATGTTCCGGTGCTTCCGGAACATGTTCCGGTGCTTCCGGAACATGTTCCGGCGCTTCCGGAACATGTTCCGGCGCTTCCGGAACATGTTCCGGCGCTTCCGGAACATGTTCCCTCGCTTCCGGAACATGTTCCGGTCCTTCCGGAACATGTTCCGATGCTTCCGGAACATGTTCCGGTCCTTCCGGAACATGTTCCGGTGCTTCCGGAACATGTTCCGGTGCTTTCGGAACATGTTCCGGTCCTTCCGGAACATGTTCTGGTCCTTCCGGAACATGTTCCGGTGCTTCCGGAACATGTTCCGGCGCTTCCGGAACATGTTCCGGCGCTTCCGGAACATGTTCTGGTCCTTCCGGAACATGTTCCGGTGCTTCCGGAACATGTTCCGGTGCTTCCGGAACATGTTCCGGTGCTTCCGGAACATGTTCCGGTGCTTCCGGAACATGTTCCGGTGCTTTCGGAACATGTTCCGGTGCTTCCGGAACATGTTCCGGTGCTTCCGGAACATGTTCCGGTCCTTCCGGAACATGTTGCGGTGCTTCCGGAACATGTACCGGTGCTTCCGGAACATGTTCCGGCGCTTCCGGAACATGTTCCGGTGCTTCCGGAACATGATCCGGCGCTTCCGGAACATGTTCCGGTGCTTGCGGAACATGTTCCGGTGCTTCCGGAACACGTTCCGGTCCTTCCGGATCATGTTCCGGCGCTTCAGGAACATGTTCCGGTGCTTCCGGAACATGTTCCGGTGCTTTCGGAACATGTTCCGGTGCTTTCGGAACATGTTCCGGTGCTTCCGGAACATGTTCCGGTCCTTCCGGAACATCATGTTCCGGTCCTTCCGGAACATGTTCCGGCGCTTCCGGAACATGTTCTGGTGCTTCCGGAACATGTTCCGGTGCTTCCGGAACATGTTCCGGTCCTTCCGGAACATGTTCTGGCGCTTACGGAACATGTTCGAGAAGCGCCGGAACATGTTCCGGAAGCACCGGAACATGTTCTGGTCCTTCCGGAACATGTTCCGGTGCCTCCGGAACATGTTCCGGTCCTTCCGGAACATGTTCCGGCGCTTCCGGAACATGTTCCGGTCTTTCCGGAACATGTTCCGGTGCTTCCGGAACATGTTCCGGTCCTTCCGGAACATGTTCCGGTCCTTCCGGAACATGTTCCGGTGCTTCCGGAACATGTTCCGGTCCTTCCCGAACATGTTCCGGCGCTTCCGGAACATGTTCTGGTCCTTCCGGAACATGTTCCGGCGCTTCCGGAACATGTTCCGGTGCTTCCGGAACATGTTCCGGTGCTTCCGGAACATGTTCCGGCGCTTCCGGAACATGTTCCGGTGCTTCCGGAACATGTTGCGGTGCTTCCGGAACATGTTCCGGTCCTTCCGGAACATGTTCCGGTCCTTCATGTTCCGGTCCTTCCGGAACATGTTCCGGCGCTTCCGGAAGATGTTCCGGTCCTTTCGGAACATGTTCGGGTCCTTCCGGAACATGTTCCGGTGCTTCCGGAACATGTTCCGGTGCTTCCGGAACATGTTCCGGCGCTTCCAGAACATGTTCCGGTCCTTCCGGGACATGTTCCGGTCCTTCCGGAACATGTTCCGGTGCTTTCGGAACATGTTCCGGTCCTTCCAGAACATGTTCCGGTCCTTCCGGAACATGTTCCGGCGCTTCCGGAACACGTTCCGGTCCTTCGGAAACATGTTCCGGTCCTTCCGGAACATGTTCCGGTCCTTCCGGAACATGTTCCGGCGCTTCCGGAACATGTTCCGGCGCTTCCGGAACATGATCCGGTGCTTCCGGAACATATTCCGGAAGCACCGGAACATGTTCCGGAAGCACCGGAACATGTTCCGGTGCTTCCGGAACATGTTCCGGTGCTTTCGGAACATGCTCCGGTGCTCTCGGAACATGTTCCGGTCCTGCCGGAACATGTTCCGGAACATGGTCTGGTGCCTCCGGAACATGTTCCGGTCCTTCCGGAACATGTTCCGGTGCCTCCGGAACATGTTCCGGTCCTTCGGGAACATGTTCCGGTCCTTCCGGAACATGTTCCGGCCCTTCCGTAACATGTTCCGGTCTTTCCGGAACATGTTCCGGTCTTTCCGGAACATGTTCCGGTGCTTCCGGAACATGTTCCGGTGCTTCCGGAACATGTTCCGGTCCTTCCGGAACATGTTCTGGTCCTTCCGGAACATGTTCCGGCGCTTCCGGATCATGTTCCGGTGCTTCCGGAACATGTTCCGGTCCTTCCGGAACATGTTCCGGCGCTTCCGGAACATGTTCCGGTGCTTCCGGAACATGTTCTGGCGCTTCCGGAACATGTTCCGGCGCTTCCAGAACATGTTCCGGTGCTTCCGGAACATGTTCCGGTCCTTCCGGAACATGTTCGGGTCCTTCCGGAACATGTTCCGGTCCTTCCGGAACATGTTCCGGTGCTTCCGGAACATGTTCCGGTGCTTCCGGAACATGTTCCGGTGCTTCCGGAACATGTTCCGGTGCTTCCAGAACATGTTCCGGCGCTTCCGGAACATGTTCCGGTCCTTCCGGAACATGTTCCGGTGCTTCCAGAACATGTTCCGGTGCTTCCGGAACATGTTCCGGTTCTTTCGGAACCTGTTCCGGTGCTTTCGGAACATGTTCCGGTGCTTCCGGAACATGTTCCGGTCCTTCCGGAACATGCTCCGGCGCTTCCGGGACATGTTCCGGTCCTTCCGGAACATGTTCCGGCGCTTCCGGAACATGTTCCGCTGCTTCCGGAACATGTTCCGGTGCTTCCGGAACATGTTCCGGTCCTTCCGGAACATGTTGCGGCGCTTCCGGAACATGTTCCGGTGCTTCCGGAACATGTTCCGGTGCTTCCGGAACATGTTCCGGTGCCTCCGGAACATGTTCCGGTCCTTCCGGAACATGTTCCGGTGCTTCCGGAACATGTTCTGTTGCTTCCGGAACATGTTCCGGTGCTTCCGGAACATGTTCCGGTGCTTTCGGAACATGTTCCGGCGCTTCCGGAACTTTCGCAACATGTTCCGGCGCTTCCGGAACATGTTCCGGAAGCTTTCGGAACATATTCCGGTGCTTTCGGAACATGTTCCGGTGCTTCCGGAACATGTTCCGGTCCTTCCGGAACATGTTCCGGTGCTTCCGGAACATGTTCCGGTGCTTCCGGAACATGTTCCGGTGCTTCCGGAACATGTTCCGGCGCTTCCGGAACATGTTCCGGCGCTTCCGGAACATGTTCCGGCGCTTCCGGAACATGTTCCCTCGCTTCCGGAACATGTTCCGGTCCTTCCGGAACATGTTCCGATGCTTCCGGAACATGTTCCGGTCCTTCCGGAACATGTTCCGGTGCTTCCGGAACATGTTCCGGTGCTTTCGGAACATGTTCCGGTCCTTCCGGAACATGTTCTGGTCCTTCCGGAACATGTTCCGGTGCTTCCGGAACATGTTCCGGCGCTTCCGGAACATGTTCCGGCGCTTCCGGAACATGTTCTGGTCCTTCCGGAACATGTTCCGGTGCTTCCGGAACATGTTCCGGTGCTTCCGGAACATGTTCCGGTGCTTCCGGAACATGTTCCGGTGCTTCCGGAACATGTTCCGGTGCTTTCGGAACATGTTCCGGTGCTTCCGGAACATGTTCCGGTGCTTCCGGAACATGTTCCGGTCCTTCCGGAACATGTTGCGGTGCTTCCGGAACATGTACCGGTGCTTCCGGAACATGTTCCGGCGCTTCCGGAACATGTTCCGGTGCTTCCGGAACATGATCCGGCGCTTCCGGAACATGTTCCGGTGCTTGCGGAACATGTTCCGGTGCTTCCGGAACACGTTCCGGTCCTTCCGGATCATGTTCCGGCGCTTCAGGAACATGTTCCGGTGCTTCCGGAACATGTTCCGGTGCTTTCGGAACATGTTCCGGTGCTTTCGGAACATGTTCCGGTGCTTCCGGAACATGTTCCGGTCCTTCCGGAACATCATGTTCCGGTCCTTCCGGAACATGTTCCGGCGCTTCCGGAACATGTTCTGGTGCTTCCGGAACATGTTCCGGTGCTTCCGGAACATGTTCCGGTCCTTCCGGAACATGTTCTGGCGCTTACGGAACATGTTCGAGAAGCGCCGGAACATGTTCCGGAAGCACCGGAACATGTTCTGGTCCTTCCGGAACATGTTCCGGTGCCTCCGGAACATGTTCCGGTCCTTCCGGAACATGTTCCGGCGCTTCCGGAACATGTTCCGGTCTTTCCGGAACATGTTCCGGTGCTTCCGGAACATGTTCCGGTCCTTCCGGAACATGTTCCGGTCCTTCCGGAACATGTTCCGGTGCTTCCGGAACATGTTCCGGTCCTTCCCGAACATGTTCCGGCGCTTCCGGAACATGTTCTGGTCCTTCCGGAACATGTTCCGGCGCTTCCGGAACATGTTCCGGTGCTTCCGGAACATGTTCCGGTGCTTCCGGAACATGTTCCGGCGCTTCCGGAACATGTTCCGGTGCTTCCGGAACATGTTGCGGTGCTTCCGGAACATGTTCCGGTCCTTCCGGAACATGTTCCGGTCCTTCATGTTCCGGTCCTTCCGGAACATGTTCCGGCGCTTCCGGAAGATGTTCCGGTCCTTTCGGAACATGTTCGGGTCCTTCCGGAACATGTTCCGGTGCTTCCGGAACATGTTCCGGTGCTTCCGGAACATGTTCCGGCGCTTCCAGAACATGTTCCGGTCCTTCCGGGACATGTTCCGGTCCTTCCGGAACATGTTCCGGTGCTTTCGGAACATGTTCCGGTCCTTCCAGAACATGTTCCGGTCCTTCCGGAACATGTTCCGGCGCTTCCGGAACACGTTCCGGTCCTTCGGAAACATGTTCCGGTCCTTCCGGAACATGTTCCGGTCCTTCCGGAACATGTTCCGGCGCTTCCGGAACATGTTCCGGCGCTTCCGGAACATGATCCGGTGCTTCCGGAACATATTCCGGAAGCACCGGAACATGTTCCGGAAGCACCGGAACATGTTCCGGTGCTTCCGGAACATGTTCCGGTGCTTTCGGAACATGCTCCGGTGCTCTCGGAACATGTTCCGGTCCTGCCGGAACATGTTCCGGAACATGGTCTGGTGCCTCCGGAACATGTTCCGGTCCTTCCGGAACATGTTCCGGTGCCTCCGGAACATGTTCCGGTCCTTCGGGAACATGTTCCGGTCCTTCCGGAACATGTTCCGGCCCTTCCGTAACATGTTCCGGTCTTTCCGGAACATGTTCCGGTCTTTCCGGAACATGTTCCGGTGCTTCCGGAACATGTTCCGGTGCTTCCGGAACATGTTCCGGTCCTTCCGGAACATGTTCTGGTCCTTCCGGAACATGTTCCGGCGCTTCCGGATCATGTTCCGGTGCTTCCGGAACATGTTCCGGTCCTTCCGGAACATGTTCCGGCGCTTCCGGAACATGTTCCGGTGCTTCCGGAACATGTTCTGGCGCTTCCGGAACATGTTCCGGCGCTTCCAGAACATGTTCCGGTGCTTCCGGAACATGATCCGGCGCTTCCGGAACATGTTCCGGTGCTTCCGGAACATGTTGCGGTGCTTCCGGAACATGTTCCGGTCCTTCCGGAACATGTTCCGGTCCTTCCGGAACATGTTCCGGTCCTTCCGGAACATGTTCCGGTGCTTCCGGAACATGTTCGGGTCCTTCCGGATCATGTTTCGGTGCTTCCGGAACATGTTCCGGTGCTTCCAGAACATGTTCCGGCGCTTCCGGAACATGTTCCGGTGGTTCCGGGACATGTTCCGGTCCTTCCGGAACATGTTCCGGTTCTTTCGGAATATATTCCGGTCCTTCCAGAACATGTTCCGGTCCTTCCGGAACATGTTCCGGCGCTTCCGGAACATGTTCCGGTCCTTCGGGAACATGTTCCGGTGCTTCCGGAGCATGTTCCGGTCCTTCCGGAACATGTTCCGGTGCTTCCAGAACATGTTCCGCTGCTTCCGGAACATGTTCCGGTGCTTCCGGAACATGTTCCGGTACTTCCGGAACATGTTCCGGCGCCTCCGGAACATGTTGCGGTCCTTCCGGAACAGGTTCCGGTGCTTCCGGAACATGTTCCGGTGCTTCCGGAACATGTTCCGGAAGCGCCGGAACATGTTCGGGTGCTTTCGGAACATGTTCCGGCGCTTCCGGAACTTTCGGAACATGTTCACATGATCCGGTGCTTCCGGAACATGATCCGGAAGCACCGGAACATGTTCCAGTGCTTCCGGAACATGTTCCGGCGCTTCCGGAACATGTTCCGGTCCTGCCGGAACATGTTCCGGAACATGTTCCGGTGCCTCCGGAACATGTTCCGGTCCTTCCGGAACATGTTCCGGTCCTTCCGGAACATGTTCCGGTGCTTCCGGAACATGTTCCGGCGCTTCCGGAACATGTTCCGGTCCTGCCGGAACATGTTCCGGTGACTTCGGAACATGTTCCGGTCCTTCCGGAACATGTTCCGGCCCTTCCGGAACATGTTCCGGTCCTTCCTGAACATGTTTCGGCCCTTCCGGAACATGTTCCGGTCCTTCCAGAACATGTTCCGGTCCTTCCGGAACATGTTCCGGTCCTTCCGGAACATGTTCCGGTCCTTCCGGAACATGTTCCGGCGCTTCCGGAACATGTTCGAGAAGCACCGGAACATGTTCCGGAAGCATCGGAACATGTTCCGGCGCTTCCGGAACATGTTCCGGTCCTTCCGGAACATGATCCGGTCCTTCCGGAACATGATCCGGTGCTTCCGGAACATGTTCCGGCGCTTCCGGAACATGTTCCGGTCCTTCAGGAACATGTTCCGGCGCTTCCGGAACATGTTCCGGCGCTTCCGGAACATGTTCCGGTGCTTCCGGAACATGTTCTGGCGCTTCCGGAACATGTTCCGGTCCTTCCGGAACATGTTCCGGTCCTTCCGGAACATGTTCCGGTGCTTCCGGAACATGTTCCGGTCCTTCCGGAACATGTTCCGGTGCTTTTGGAACATGTTCCGGTGCTTTCGGAACATGTTCCGGTGCTTCCGGAACATGTTCCGGAACTATCGGAACATGTTCCGGCGCTTCCGGAACATGTTCCGGTCCTTCCGGAACATGTTCCGGTGCTTCCGGAACATGTTTCCGTCGCTTCCGGAACATGTTCCGGTCCTTCCGGAACATGTTCCGGCGCTCACGGAACATGTTCCGGTGCTTCCGGAACATGTTCCAGTGCTTCCGGAACATGTTCCGGCGCTTCCGGAACATGTTCGAGAAGCGCCGGAACATGTTCCGGAAGCATCGGAACATGTTCCGGCGCTTCCGGAACATGTTCCGGTCCTTCCGGAACATGATCCGGTCCTTCCGGAACATGATCCGGTGCTTCCGGAACATGTTCCGGCGCTTCCGGAACATGTTCCGGTCCTTCAGGAACATGTTCCGGCGCTTCCGGAACATGTTCCGGCGCTTCCGGAACATGTTCCGGTGCTTCCGGAACATGTTCCGGTCCTTCCGGAACATGTTCCGGTGCTTTTGGAACATGTTCCGGTGCTTTCGGAACATGTTCCGGTGCTTCCGGAACATGTTCCGGTCCTTCCGGAACATGTTCCGCCGCTTCCGGAACATGTTCCGGTCCTTCCCGAACATGTTCCGGTCCTTCCTGAACATGTTCCAGTGCTTCCGGAACATGTTCCGGTGCTTCCGGAACATGTTCCGGTCCTTCCGGAACATATTCCGGCGCTTCCGGAACATGTTCCGGAAGCACCGGAACATCTTCCGGTGGTTCCGGAACATGTTGCGGTGCTTCCGGAACATGTTCCGGTCCTTCCGGAACATGTTCCGGTGCTTCCGGAACATGTTCCGGCCCTTCCGGAACATGTTCCGGCCCTTCCGGAACATGTTTCGGTGCTTCCGGAACATGTGCCGGTCCTTCCGGAACATGTTCCGGTCCTTCCGGAACATGTTCCGCTGCTTTCGGAACATGTTCCGGTCCTTCCGGAACATGTTCCGGTCCTTCCGGAACATGTTCCGGCGCTTCCGGAACATGTTCCGGTCCTTCCGGAACATGTTCCGGTGCTTCCGGAACATGTTCCGGTCCTTCCGGAACATGTTCGCGTCCTTCCGGAACATGTTCCGGTGCTTCCGGAACATGTTCCGGTGCTTCCGGAACATGATCCGGCGCTTCGGGAACATGTTCCGGTCCTTCCGTAACATGTTCCGGTCCTTCCGGAACATGTTCCGGCGCTTCCGGAACATGCTCCGGCGCTTCCGGAACATGATCCGGTGCTTCCGGAACATGATCCGGAAGCACCGGAACATGTTCCAGTGCTTCCGGAACATGTTCCGGCGCTTCCGGAACATGTTCCGGTCCTGCCGGAACATGTTCCGGAACATGTTCCGGTGCCTCCGGAACATGTTCCGGTGACTTCGGAACATGTTCCGGTCCTTCCGGAACATGTTCCGGCCCTTCCGGAACATGTTCCGGTCCTTCCTGAACATGTTTCGGCCCTTCCGGAACATGTTCCGGTCCTTCCAGAACATGTTCCGGTCCTTCCGGAACATGTTCCGGTCCTTCCGGAACATGTTCCGGTCCTTCCGGAACATGTTCCGGCGCTTCCGGAACATGATCCGGCGCTTCCGGAACATGTTCCGGTCCTTCCGGAACATGTTCCGGTCCTTCCGGAACATGTTCCGGTCCTTCCGGGACATGTTCCGGTCCTTCCGGAACATGTTCCGCTGCTTTCGGAACATGTTCCGGTCCTTCCGGAACATGTTCCGGTCCTTCCATAACATGTTCCGGCGCTTCCGGAACATGTTCCGGTCCTTCCGGAACATGTTCCGGTGCTTCCGGAACATGTTCCGGTCCTTCCGGAACATGTTCGGGTCCTTCCGGAACATGTTCCGGTGCTTCCGGAACATGTTCCGGTGCTTCCGGAACATGTTCCGGTGCTTCCGGAACATGTTCCGGCGCTTCGGGAACATGTTCCGGTCCTTCCGTAACATGTTCCGGTCCTTCCGTAACATGTTCCGGACCTTCCGGAACATGTTCCGGCGCTTCCGGAACATGCTCCGGCGCTTCCGGAACATGTTCCGGTCCTTCCGGAACATGTTGCGGCGCTTCCGGAACATGTTCCGGTGCCTCCGGAACATGTTCCGGAACATGTTCCGGTGCCTCCGGAACATGTTCCGGTCCTTCCGGAACATGTTCCGGTCCTTCCGGAACATGTTCCGGTCCTTCCGGAACATGTTCCGGCGCTTCCGGAACATGTTCCGGTGCTTCCGGAACATGTTCCGGCGCTTCCGGAACATGTTCCGGTCCTTCCGGAACATCTTCCGGTGCTTCCAGAACATGTTCCGGCGCTTCCGGAACATGTTCCGGTGCTTCCGGAACATGTTCCGGTGCCTCCGGAACATGTTCCGGTCCCTCCGGAACATGTTCCGGTCCTTCCGGAACATGTTCCGGTCCTTCCGGAACATGTTCCGGTCCTTCCGGAACATGTTCCGGTGCTTCCGGAACATGTTCCGGTGCTTCCGGAACATGTTCCGGTGCTTTCGGAACATGTTCCGGCGCTTCCGGAACATGTTCCGGTGCTTCCGGAACATGTTCCGGCGCTTCCGGAACATGTTCCGGTGCTTCCGGAACATGTTCCGGTCCTTCCGGAACATGTTCCGGTCCTTCCGGAACATGTTCCGGTGCTTCCGAAACATGTTCCGGTCCTTCCGGAACATGTTCCGGTCCTTCCGGAACATGTTCCGGCGCTTCCGGAACATGTTCCGGTGCTTCCGGAACATGTTCCGGTGCTTCCGGAACATGGTCCGGTCCTTCCGGAACATGTTCCGGCGCTTCCGGAACATGTTCCGGTCCTTCCGGAACATGTTCCGGCGCTTCAGGAACATGTTCCGGCGCTTCTGGAACATGTTCGAGAAGCGCCGGAACATGTTCCGGAAGCACCGGAACATGTTCCCGTGCTTCCGGAACATGTTCCGGTGCCTCCGGAACATGTTCCGGTGCTTCCGGAACATGTTCCGGCGCTTCGGGAACATGTTCCGGTCCTTCCGGAACATGTTCCGGTCCTTCCGGAACATGTTTCCGTCGCTTCCGGAACATGTTCCGGTCCTTCCGGAACATGTTCCGGCGCTCACGGAACATGTTCCGGTGCACCGGAACATGTTCCAGTGCTTCCGGAACATGTCCCGGTCCTTCCGGAACATGTTCCGGCGCTTCCGGAACATGTTCGAGAAGCGCCGGAACATGTTCCGGAAGCATCGGAACATGTTCCGGCGCTTCCGGAACATGTTCCGGTCCTTCCGGAACATGATCCGGTCCTTCCGGACCATGATCCGGTGCTTCCGGAACATGTTCCGGCGCTTCCGGAACATGATCCGGTGCTTCCGGAACATGTTCCGGCGCTTCCGGAACATGTTCCGGTCCTTCAGGAACATGTTCCGGCGCTTCCGGAACATGTTCCGGCGCTTTCGGAACATGTTCCGGTGCTTCCGGAACATGTTCCGGTCCTTCCGGAACATGTTCCGGTGCTTTTGGAACATGTTCCGGTGCTTTTGGAACATGTTCCGGTGCCTCCGGAACATGTTCCGGTGCTTCCGGAACATGTTCCGGCGCTTCGGGAACATGTTCCGGTCCTTCCGGAACATGTTCCGGTCCTTCCGGAACATGTTTCCGTCGCTTCCGGAACATGTTCCGGTCCTTCCGGAACATGTTCCGGCGCTCACGGAACATGTTCCGGTGCTTCCGGAACATGTTCCAGTGCTTCCGGAACATGTTCCGGTCCTTCCGGAACATGTTCCGGCGCTTCCGGAACATGTTCGAGAAGCGCCGGAACATGTTCCGGAAGCATCGGAACATGTTCCGGCGCTTCCGGAACATGTTCCGGTCCTTCCGGAACATGATCCGGTCCTTCCGGAACATGATCCGGTGCTTCCGGAACATGTTCCGGCGCTTCCGGAACATGATCCGGTGCTTCCGGAACATGTTCCGGCGCTTCCGGAACATGTTCCGGTCCTTCAGGAACATGTTCCGGCGCTTCCGGAACATGTTCCGGCGCTTTCGGAACATGTTCCGGTGCTTCCGGAACATGTTCCGGTCCTTCCGGAACATGTTCCGGCGCTTCCGGAACATGTTCCGGTCCTTCCGGAACATGTTCCGGTCCTTCCGGAACATGTTCCGGTGCTTTTGGAACATGTTCCGGTCCTTCCCGAACATGTTCCGGTGCTTCCGGAACATGTTCCGGCGCTTCCGGAACATGTTCCGGCGCTTCCGGAACATGATCCGGCGCTTCCGGAACATGTTCCGGTGCTTCCGGAACATGTTCCGGTGCTTCCGGAACATGTTCCGGTGCTTCCGGAACATGTTCCGGTGCTTCCGGAACATGTTCCGGTCCTTCCGGAACATGTTCCGGCGCTTCCGGAACATGTTCCGGTGCTTCCGGAACATGTTCCGGTGCTTCCGGAACATGTTCCGGTGCTTTCGGAACATGTTCCGGTGCTTCCGGAACATGTTCCGGTCCTTCCGGAACATGTTCCGGCGCTTCTGGACCATGTTCCGGTCCTTCCGGAACATGTTCCGGCGCTTCCGGAACATGTTCCGGTCCTTCCGGAACATGTTCCGGTGCTTCCGGAACATGTTCCGGTGCTTCCGGAACATGTTCCGGTGCTTCCGGAACATGTTCCGGTGCTTCCGGAACATGTTCCGGTGCTTCCGGAACATGTTCCGGCGCTTCCGGAACATGTTCCGGTCCCTCCGGAACATGATCCGGAAGCACCGGAACATGTTCCGGTGCTTCCGGAACATGTTCCGGTGCTTTCGGAACATGTTCCGGTGCTTTCGGAACATGTTCCGGTCCTTCTGGAACATGTTCCGGTGCTTCCGGAACATGTTCCGGTGCTTCCGGAACATGTTCCGGTGCTTTCGGAACATGTTCCGGTGCTTTCGGAACATGTTCCGGCGCTTCCGGAACATGTTCCGGAAGCATCGGAACATGTTCCGGCGCTTCCGGAACGTGTTCCGGTGCTTCCGGAACATGTTCCGGTGCTTCCGGAACATGTTCCGGTGCTTCCGGAACATGTTCCGGCGCTTCCGGAACATGTTCCGGTGCTTCCGGAACATGTTCCGGTGCTTCCGGAACATGTTCCGGTGCTTCCGAAACATGTTCCCGTCTTTCCGGAACATGTTCCGGTCCTTCCGGAACATGTTCCGGCGCTTCCGGAACATGTTCCGGTGCTTCCGGAACATGTTCCGGTGCTTCCGGAACATGGTCCGGTCCTTCCGGAACATGTTCCGGCGCTTCCGGAACATGTTCCGGTCCTTCCGGAACATGTTCCGGCGCTTCCGGAACATGTTCCGGCGCTTCTGGAACATGTTCCGGCGCTTCTGGAACATGTTCGAGAAGCGCCGGAACATGTTCCGGAAGCACCGGAACATGTTTCGGTCCTTCCGGCACATGTTCCCGTGCTTCCGGAACATGTTCCGGTGCCTCCGGAACATGTTCCGGTGCTTCCGGAACATGTTCCGGCGCTTCGGGAACAAGTTCCGGTCCTTCCGGAACATGTTCCGGTGCTTCCGGAACATGTTTCCGTCGCTTCCGGAACATGTTCCGGTCCTTCCGGAACATGTTCTGGCGCTCACGGAACATGTTCCGGTGCTTCCGGAACATGTTCCAGTGCTTCCGGAACATGTTCCGGTCCTTCCGGAACATGTTCCGGCGCTTCCGGAACATGTTCGAGAAGCGCCGGAACATGTTCCGGAAGCATCGGAACATGTTCCGGCGCTTCCGGAACATGTTCCGGTCCTTCCGGAACATGATCCGGTCCTTCCGGAACATGATCCGGTGCTTCCGGAACATGTTCCGGCGCTTCCGGAACATGTTCCGGTCCTTCAGGAACATGTTCCGGCGCTTCTGGAACATGTTCCGGCGCTTCCGGAACATGTTCCGGTGCTTCCGGAACATGTTCCGGTCCTTCCGGAACATGTTCCGGTGCTTTTGGAACATGTTCCGGTGCTTTCGGAACATGTTCCGGTGCTTCCGGAACATGTTCCGGAAGCATCGGAACATGTTCCGGCGCTTCCGGAACATGTTCCGGTCCTTCCCGAACATGTTCCGGTCCTTCCCGAACATGTTCCGGTGCTTCCGGAACATGTTCCGGCGCTTCCGGAACATGTTCCGGCGCTTCCGGAACATGATCCGGCGCTTCCGGAACATGTTCCGGTGCTTCCGGAACATGTTCCGGTGCTTCCGGAACATGTTCCGGTGCTTCCGGAACTTGTTCCGGTCCTTCCGGAACATGTTCCGGCGCTTCCGGAACATGTTCCGGTGCTTCCGGAACATGTTCCGGTGCTTCCGGAACATGTTCCGGTGCTTTCGGAACATGTTCCGGTGCTTCCGGAACATGTTCCGGTCCTTCCGGAACATGTTCCGGCGCTTCTGGACCATGTTCCGGTGCTTCCGGAACATGTTCCGGTGCTTCCGGAACATGTTCCGGTGCTTCAGGAACATGTTCCGGTGCTTCCGGAACATGTTCCGGCGCTTCCGGAACATGTTCCGGTGCTTTCGGAACATGTTCCGGTGCTTTCGGAACATGTTCCGGTGCTTCCGGAACATGTTCCGGTGCTTCCGGAACATGTTCCGGCGCTTCCGGAACATGTTCCGGTCCTTCCGGAACATCTTCCGGTGCTTCCGGAACATGTTCCGGCGCTTCCGGAACATGTTCCGGTACTTCCGGAACATGTTCTGGTGCTTTCGGAACATGTTCCGGTGCTTCCGGAACATGTTCCGGTGCTTCCGGAACATGTTCCGGTGCTTCCGGAACATGTTCCGGCGCTTCCGGAACATATTCCGGTGCTTCCAGAACATGTTCCGGTCCTCCCGGAACATGTTCCGGTGCTTCCGAAACATGTTCCGGTCCTTCCGGAACATGTTCCGGTCCTTCCGGAACATGTTCCGGCGCTTCCGGAACATGTTCCGGTGCTTCCGGAACATGTTCCGGTGCTTCCGGAACATGTTCCGGTCCTTCCGGAACATGTTCCGGTCCTTCCGGAACATTTTCCGGCGCTTCCGGAACATGTTCTGGTCCTTCCGGAACATGTTCCGGCGCTTCCGGAACATGTTCCGGCGCTTCTGGAACATGTTCGAGAAGCGCCGGAACATGTTCCGGTCCTTCCGGAACATGTTCCGGCGCTTCGGGAACATGTTCCGGTCCTTCCGGAACATGTTCCGGTGCTTCCGGAACATGTTTCCGTCGCTTCCGGAACATGTTCCGGTCCTTCCGGAACATGTTCCGGCGCTTACGGAACATGTTCCGGTGCTTCCGGAACATGTTCCAGTGCTTCCGGAACATGTTCCGGTCCTTCCGGAACATGTTCCAGCGCTTCCGGAACATGTTCCGGTCCTTCCGGAACATGATCCGGTCCTTCCGGAACATGATCCGGTGCTTCCGGAACATGTTCCGGCGCTTCCGGAACATGTTCCGGTCCTTCAGGAACATGTTCCGGCGCTTCCGGAACATGTTCCGGCGCTTCCGGAACATGTTCCGGTGCTTCCGGAACATGTTCCGGCGCTTCCGGAACATGTTCGGGTGCTTCCGGAACATGTTCCGGTCCTTCCGGAACATGTTCCGGTCCTTCCGGAACATGTTCCGGTCCTTCCGGAACATGTTCCGGTGCTTTTGGAACATGTTCCGGTGCTTTCGGAACATGTTCCGGTGCTTCCGGAACATGTTCCGGAAGCATCGGAACATGTTCCGGCGCTTCCGGAACATGTTCCGGTCCTTCCTGAACATGTTCCGGTCCTTCCCGAACATGTTCCGGTGCTTCCGGAACATGTTCCGGCGCTTCCGGAACATAATCCGCCGCTTCCGGAACATGTTCCGGTGCTTCCGGAACATGTTCCGGTGCTTCCGGAACGTGTTCCGGTGCTTCCGGAATTTGTTCCGGTCCTTCCGGAACATGTTCCAGTGCTTCCGGAACATGTTCCGTTCCTTCCGGAACATGTTCCGGCGCTTCCGGAACATGTTCCGGTCCTTCCGGAACATGTTCCGGCGCTTCCGGAACATGTTCTGGTGCTTCCGGAACATGTTCCGGTGCTTCCGGAACATGTTCCGGCGCTTCCGGAACATGTTCGAGAAGCGCCGGAACATGTTCCAGTAACACCGGAACATGTTCCGGTCCTTCCGGAACTGCTCCGGTGCTTCCGGAACATGTTCGGGTCCTTCCGGAACATGTTCCGGTGCCTCCGGAACATGTTCCGGTCCTTCCGGAACATGTTCCGGTCCTTCCGGAACATGTTCCGGCGCTTCCGGAACATGTTCCGGTCCTTCCGGAACATGTTCCGGTCCTTCCGGAACATGTTCCGGCGCTTCCGGAACATGTTCCGGCGCTTCCGGAACATGTTCCGGTCCTTCCGGAACATGTTTCGGCCCTTCCGGAACATGTTCCGGTCCTTCCGGAACATGTTCCGGTCCTTCCGGAACATGTTCCGGCGCTTCCGAAACATGTTCCGGTCCTTCCGGAACATGTTCCGGTCCTTCCGGAACATGTTCCGGCGCTTCCGGAACATGTTCCGGTCCTTCCGGAACATGTTCCGGTGCTTCCGGAACATGTTCCGGTGCTTCCGGAACATGTTCCGGTCCTTCCGGAACATGTTCCGGTGCTTCCGGAACATGTTCCGGCGCTTCGGGAACAAGTTCCGGTCCTTCCGGAACATGTTCCGGTGCTTCCGGAACATGTTTCCGTCGCTTCCGGAACATGTTCCGGTCCTTCCGGAACATGTTCTGGCGCTCACGGAACATGTTCCGGTGCTTCCGGAACATGTTCCAGTGCTTCCGGAACATGTTCCGGTCCTTCCGGAACATGTTCCGGCGCTTCCGGAACATGTTCGAGAAGCGCCGGAACATGTTCCGGAAGCATCGGAACATGTTCCGGCGCTTCCGGAACATGTTCCGGTCCTTCCGGAACATGATCCGGTCCTTCCGGAACATGATCCGGTGCTTCCGGAACATGTTCCGGCGCTTCCGGAACATGTTCCGGTCCTTCAGGAACATGTTCCGGCGCTTCTGGAACATGTTCCGGCGCTTCCGGAACATGTTCCGGTGCTTCCGGAACATGTTCCGGTCCTTCCGGAACATGTTCCGGTGCTTTTGGAACATGTTCCGGTGCTTTCGGAACATGTTCCGGTGCTTCCGGAACATGTTCCGGAAGCATCGGAACATGTTCCGGCGCTTCCGGAACATGTTCCGGTCCTTCCCGAACATGTTCCGGTCCTTCCCGAACATGTTCCGGTGCTTCCGGAACATGTTCCGGCGCTTCCGGAACATGTTCCGGCGCTTCCGGAACATGATCCGGCGCTTCCGGAACATGTTCCGGTGCTTCCGGAACATGTTCCGGTGCTTCCGGAACTTGTTCCGGTCCTTCCGGAACATGTTCCGGCGCTTCCGGAACATGTTCCGGTGCTTCCGGAACATGTTCCGGTGCTTCCGGAACATGTTCCGGTGCTTTCGGAACATGTTCCGGTGCTTCCGGAACATGTTCCGGTCCTTCCGGAACATGTTCCGGCGCTTCTGGAACATGTTCCGGCGCTTCTGGACCATGTTCCGGTGCTTCCGGAACATGTTCCGGTGCTTCCGGAACATGTTCCGGTGCTTCAGGAACATGTTCCGGTGCTTCCGGAACATGTTCCGGCGCTTCCGGAACATGTTCCGGTGCTTTCGGAACATGTTCCGGTGCTTTCGGAACATGTTCCGGTGCTTCCGGAACATGTTCCGGTGCTTCCGGAACATGTTCCGGCGCTTCCGGAACATGTTCCGGTCCTTCCGGAACATCTTCCGGTGCTTCCGGAACATGTTCCGGCGCTTCCGGAACATGTTCCGGTACTTCCGGAACATGTTCTGGTGCTTTCGGAACATGTTCCGGTGCTTCCGGAACATGTTCCGGTGCTTCCGGAACATGTTCCGGTGCTTCCGGAACATGTTCCGGCGCTTCCGGAACATATTCCGGTGCTTCCAGAACATGTTCCGGTCCTCCCGGAACATGTTCCGGTGCTTCCGAAACATGTTCCGGTCCTTCCGGAACATGTTCCGGTCCTTCCGGAACATGTTCCGGCGCTTCCGGAACATGTTCCGGTGCTTCCGGAACATGTTCCGGTGCTTCCGGAACATGTTCCGGTCCTTCCGGAACATGTTCCGGTCCTTCCGGAACATTTTCCGGCGCTTCCGGAACATGTTCTGGTCCTTCCGGAACATGTTCCGGCGCTTCCGGAACATGTTCCGGCGCTTCTGGAACATGTTCGAGAAGCGCCGGAACATGTTCCGGAAGCACCGGAACATGTTCCGGTCCTTCCGGAACATGTTCCCGTGCTTCCGGAACATGTTCCGGTGCCTTCGGAACATGTTCCGGTGCTTCCGGAACATGTTCCGGCGCTTCGGGAACATGTTCCGGTCCTTCCGGAACATGTTCCGGCGCTTCGGGAACATGTTCCGGTCCTTCCGGAACATGTTCCGGTGCTTCCGGAACATGTTTCCGTCGCTTCCGGAACATGTTCCGGTCCTTCCGGAACATGTTCCGGCGCTTACGGAACATGTTCCGGTGCTTCCGGAACATGTTCCAGTGCTTCCGGAACATGTTCCGGTCCTTCCGGAACATGTTCCAGCGCTTCCGGAACATGTTCCGGTCCTTCCGGAACATGATCCGGTCCTTCCGGAACATGATCCGGTGCTTCCGGAACATGTTCCGGCGCTTCCGGAACATGTTCCGGTCCTTCAGGAACATGTTCCGGCGCTTCCGGAACATGTTCCGGCGCTTCCGGAACATGTTCCGGTGCTTCCGGAACATGTTCCGGCGCTTCCGGAACATGTTCGGGTGCTTCCGGAACATGTTCCGGTCCTTCCGGAACATGTTCCGGTGCTTTTGGAACATGTTCCGGTGCTTTCGGAACATGTTCCGGTGCTTCCGGAACATGTTCCGGAAGCATCGGAACATGTTCCGGCGCTTCCGGAACATGTTCCGGTCCTTCCTGAACATGTTCCGGTCCTTCCCGAACATGTTCCGGTGCTTCCGGAACATGTTCCGGCGCTTCCGGAACATAATCCGCCGCTTCCGGAACATGTTCCGGTGCTTCCGGAACATGTTCCGGTGCTTCCGGAACGTGTTCCGGTGCTTCCGGAATTTGTTCCGGTCCTTCCGGAACATGTTCCAGTGCTTCCGGAACATGTTCCGTTCCTTCCGGAACATGTTCCGGCGCTTCCGGAACATGTTCCGGTCCTTCCGGAACATGTTCCGTCTTTCCGGAACATGTTCTGGTGCTTCCGGAACATGTTCCGGTGCTTCCGGAACATGTTCCGGCGCTTCCGGAACATGTTCGAGAAGCGCCGGAACATGTTCCAGTAACACCGGAACATGTTCCGGTCCTTCCGGAACTGCTCCGGTGCTTCCGGAACATGTTCGGGTCCTTCCGGAACATGTTCCGGTGCCTCCGGAACATGTTCCGGTCCTTCCGGAACATGTTCCGGTCCTTCCGGAACATGTTCCGGCGCTTCCGGAACATGTTCCGGTCCTTCCGGAACATGTTCCGGTCCTTCCGGAACATGTTCCGGCGCTTCCGGAACATGTTCCGGCGCTTCCGGAACATGTTCCGGTCCTTCCGGAACATGTTTCGGCCCTTCCGGAACATGTTCCGGTCCTTCCGGAACATGTTCCGGTCCTTCCGGAACATGTTCCGGCGCTTCCGAAACATGTTCCGGTCCTTCCGGAACATGTTCCGGTCCTTCCGGAACATGTTCCGGCGCTTCCGGAACATGTTCCGGTCCTTCCGGAACATGTTCCGGTGCTTCCGGAACATGTTCCGGTGCTTCCGGAACATGTTCCGGTCCTTCCGGAACATGTTCCGGCGCTTCCGGAACATGTTCCGGTCCTTCCGGAACATGTTCCGGCGCTTCCGGAACATGTTCCGGCGCTTCTGGAACATGTTCGAGAAGCGCCGGAACATGTTCCGGAAGCACCGGAACATGTTCCGGTCCTTCCGGAACATGTTCCCGTGCTTCCGGAACATGTTCCGGTGCCTTCGGAACATGTTCCGGTGCTTCCGGAACATGTTCCGGCGCTTCGGGAACATGTTCCGGTCCTTCCGGAACATGTTCCGGTGCTTCCGGAACATGTTTCCGTCGCTTCCGGAACATGTTCCGGTCCTTCCGGAACATGTTCCGGCGCTTACGGAACATGTTCCGGTGCTTCCGGAACATGTTCCAGTGCTTCCGGAACATGTTCCGGTCCTTCCGGAACATGTTCCAGCGCTTCCGGAACATGTTCCGGTCCTTCCGGAACATGATCCGGTCCTTCCGGAACATGATCCGGTGCTTCCGGAACATGTTCCGGCGCTTCCGGAACATGTTCCGGTCCTTCAGGAACATGTTCCGGCGCTTCCGGAACATGTTCCGGCGCTTCCGGAACATGTTCCGGTGCTTCCGGAACATGTTCCGGCGCTTCCGGAACATGTTCGGGTGCTTCCGGAACATGTTCCGGTCCTTCCGGAACATGTTCCGTTCCTTCCGGAACATGTTCCGGCGCTTCCGGAACATGTTCCGGTCCTTCCGGAACATGTTCCGGCGCTTCCGGAACATGTTCTGGTGCTTCCGGAACATGTTCCGGTGCTTCCGGAACATGTTCCGGCGCTTCCGGAACATGTTCGAGAAGCGCCGGAACATGTTCCAGTAACACCGGAACATGTTCCGGTCCTTCCGGAACTGCTCCGGTGCTTCCGGAACATGTTCGGGTCCTTCCGGAACATGTTCCGGTGCCTCCGGAACATGTTCCGGTCCTTCCGGAACATGTTCCGGTCCTTCCGGAACATGTTCCGGCGCTTCCGGAACATGTTCCGGTCCTTCCGGAACATGTTCCGGTCCTTCCGGAACATGTTCCGGCGCTTCCGGAACATGTTCCGGCGCTTCCGGAACATGTTCCGGTCCTTCCGGAACATGTTTCGGCCCTTCCGGAACATGTTCCGGTCCTTCCGGAACATGTTCCGGTCCTTCCGGAACATGTTCCGGCGCTTCCGAAACATGTTCCGGTCCTTCCGGAACATGTTCCGGTCCTTCCGGAACATGTTCCGGCGCTTCCGGAACATGTTCCGGTCCTTCCGGAACATGTTCCGGTGCTTCCGGAACATGTTCCGGTGCTTCCGGAACATGTTCCGGTCCTTCCGGAACATGTTCCGGCGCTTCCGGAACATGTTCCGGTCCTTCCGGAACATGTTCCGGCGCTTCCGGAACATGTTCCGGCGCTTCTGGAACATGTTCGAGAAGCGCCGGAACATGTTCCGGAAGCACCGGAACATGTTCCGGTCCTTCCGGAACATGTTCCCGTGCTTCCGGAACATGTTCCGGTGCCTTCGGAACATGTTCCGGTGCTTCCGGAACATGTTCCGGCGCTTCGGGAACATGTTCCGGTCCTTCCGGAACATGTTCCGGTGCTTCCGGAACATGTTTCCGTCGCTTCCGGAACATGTTCCGGTCCTTCCGGAACATGTTCCGGCGCTTACGGAACATGTTCCGGTGCTTCCGGAACATGTTCCAGTGCTTCCGGAACATGTTCCGGTCCTTCCGGAACATGTTCCAGCGCTTCCGGAACATGTTCCGGTCCTTCCGGAACATGATCCGGTCCTTCCGGAACATGATCCGGTGCTTCCGGAACATGTTCCGGTCCTTCAGGAACATGTTCCGGCGCTTCCGGAACATGTTCCGGCGCTTCCGGAACATGTTCGGGTGCTTCCGGAACATGTTCCGGTCCTTCCGGAACATGTTCCGGTGCTTCCGGAACATGTTCCGGTCCTTCCGGAACATGTTCCGATGCTTTTGGAACATGTTCCGGTGCTTTCGGAACATGTTCCGGTGCTTCTGGAACATGTTCCGGAAGCATCGGAACATGTTCCGGCGCTTCCGGAACATGTTCCGGTCCTTCCTGAACATGTTCCGGTCCTTCCCGAACATGTTCCGGTGCTTCCGGAACATGTTCCGGCGCTTCCGGAACATGTTCCGGCGCTTCCGGAACATGTTCCGGCGCTTCCGGAACATGATCCGGCGCTTCCGGAACATGTTCCGGTGCTTCCGGAACATGTTCCGGTGCTTCCGGAACGTGTTCCGGTGCTTCCGGAACTTGTTCCGGTGCTTCCGGAACATGTTCCGGTGCTTCCGGAACATGTTCCGGTCCTTCCGGAACATGTTCCGGCGCTTCCGGAACATGTTCCGGTGCTTCCGGAACATGTTCCGGTGCTTTCAGAACATGTTCCGGTGCTTCCGGAACATGTTCCGGCGCTTCCGGAACATGTTCCGGTCCTTCCGGAACATGTTCCGGCGCTTCTGGACCATGTTCCGGTCCTTCCGGAACATGTTCCGGCGCTTCCGGAACATGTTCCGGTGCTTCCGGAACATGTTCCGGTCCTTCCGGAACATGTTCAGTTCCTTCCGGAACATGTTCCGGCGCTTCCGGAACATGTTCCGGTCCTTTCTGGAACATGTTCCGGCGCTTCCGGAACATGTTCTGGTGCTTCCGGAACATGTTCCGGTGCTTCCGGAACATGTTCCGGCGCTTCCGGAACATGTTCGAGAAGCGCCGGAACATGTTCCGGAAGCATCGGAACATGTTCCGGCGCTTCCGGAACATGTTTCGGCGCTTCCGGAACATGTTCCGGTGCTTCCGGAACATGTTCCGGCGCTTCCGGAACATGTTGCGGTCCTTCCGGAACATGTTCCGGTGCTTCCGGAACATGTTGCGGCGCTTTTGGAACATGTTCCGGAAGCGCCGGAACATGTTCCGGAAGCACCGGAACATGTTCCGGTCCTTCCGGAACATGTTCCGGTCCTCGGCGCTTCCGGAACATGTTCCGGCGCTTCCGGAACATGTTTCGGTGCTTCCGGAACATGTTCCGGTGCTTCCGGAACATGTTCCGGCGCTTCCGGAACATGTTCCGGCGCTTCCGGAACATGTTCCGGTGCTTTCGGAACATGTTCCGGTGCTTTCGGAACATGTTCCGGTGCTTCCGGAACATGTTCCGGTGCTTCAGGAACATGTTCCGGTCCTTCCGGAACATGTTCCGGTCCTTCCGGAACATGTTCCGGTCCTTCATGTTCCGGTCCTTCCGGAACATGTTCCGGCGCTTCCGGAAGATGTTCCGGTCCTTTCGGAACATGTTCGGGTCCTTCCGGAACATGTTCCGGTGCTTCCGGAACATGTTCCGGCGCTTCCAGAACATGTTCCGGTCCTTCCGGGACATGTTCCGGTCCTTCCGGAACATGTTCCGGTGCTTTCGGAACATGTTCCGGTCCTTCCAGAACATGTTCCGGTCCTTCCGGAACATGTTCCGGCGCTTCCGGAACATGTTCCGGTCCTTCCGGAACATGTTCCGGTCCTTCCGGAACATGTTCCGGTCCTTCCGGAACATGTTCCGGCGCTTCCGGAACATGATCCGGTGCTTCCGGAATATATTCCGGAAGCACCGGAACATGTTCCGGTGCTTCCGGAACATGTTCCGGTGCTTTCGGAACATGTTCCGGTGCTTTCGGAACATGTTCCGGCTCTGCCGGAACATGTTCCGGAACATGGTCTGGTGCCTCCGGAACATGTTCCGGTCCTTCCGGAACATGTTCCGGTCCTTCCGGAACATGTTCCGGTCCTTCCGGAACATGTTCCGGCCCTTCCGTAACATGTTCCGGCGCTTCCGGAACATGTTCCGGCGCTTCCGGAACATGTTCCGGTCTTTCCGGAACATGTTCCGGTGCTTCCGGAACATGTTCCGGTGCTGTTCCGGTGCTTCCGGAACATGTTCCGGTGCTTCCGGAACATGTTCCGGTCCTTCCGGAACATGTTCTGGTCCTTCCGGAACATGTTCCGGCGCTTCCGGAACATGTTCTGGTCCTTCCGGAACATGTTCCGGCGCTTCCGGAACATGTTCCGGTGCTTCCGGAACATGTTCCGGTGCTTCCGGAACATGTTCTGGCGCTTCCGGAACATGTTCCGGCGCTTCCGGAACATGTTCCGGTGCTTCCAGAACATGTTCCGGCGCTTCCGGAACATGTTCCGGTGCTTCCGGAACATGTACCGGTTCTTCCGGAACATGTTCCGGTGCTTCCGGAACATGTTCTGGCGCTTCCGAAACATGTTCCGGCGCTTCCGGAACATGTTCCGGTCCTTCCGGAACATGTTCCGGTTCTTCCGGAACATGTTCCGGTGCTTCCGGAACATGTTCCGGCGCTTCCGGAACATGTTCCGGTCCTTCCGGAAAATGTTCCGGTCCTTCCGGAACATGTTCCGGCGCTTCCGGAACATGTTCCGGCGCTTCCGGAACATGTTCCGGTGCTTCCGGAACATGTTCCGGCGCTTCCGGAACATGTTCCGGCGCTTCCGAAACATGTTCCGGCGCGTTCGGAACATGTTGCTGCGCTTCCGGAACATGTTCCGGTGCTTCCGGAACATGTTCCGGTCTTCCGGCGCTTCCGGAACATGTTCCGGCGCTTCCGGAACATGTTCCGGTGCTTCCGGAACATGTTCCGGTGCTTCCGGAACATGTTCCGGCGCTTCCGGAACATGTTCCGGAGCTTCCGGAACACGTTGCGGCGCTTCCGGAACATGTTCCGGTGCTTCCGGAACATGTTCCGGTGCTTTCGGACATGTTCCGGAAGCATCGGAACATGTTCCGGTCCTTCCGGAACATGTTCCGGTGCTTCCGGAACATGTTCCGCCGCTTCCGGAACATGTTCCGGCGCTTCCGGAACATGATTCGACGCTTCTGGAACATGTTCCGGTGCTTCCGGAACATGTTCCGGTCCTTCCGGAACATGTTCCGGTGCTTTCGGAACATGTTCCGGTCCTTCCGGAACATGTTCCGGTGCTTCCGGAACATGTTCCGGCGCTTTCGGAACATGTTCCGGTCCTTCCAGAACATGTTCCGGCGCTTCCGGAACATGTTCCGGTCCTTGCAGAACATGTTCCGGCGCTTCCGGAACTTTCGGAACATGTTCCGGCGCTTCCGGAACATGTTCCGGTGCTTCCGGAACATGTTCCGGTGCTTCCGGAACATGTTCCGGCGCTTCCGGAACATGTTCCGGCGCTTCCGGAACATGTTCCGGTGCTTCCGGAACATGTTCCGGTGCTTCTGGAACATGTTCTGGTGCTTCCGGAACATGTTCCGGTGCTTCCAGAACATGTTCCGGTGCGTTCGGAACAATGTCCGGTGATTTCGGAACATGTTCCGGTGCTTCCGGAACATGTTCCGGTGCTTCCGGAACATGTTCCGGCGCTTCTGGAACATGTTCCCGTGCTTTCGGAACATGTTCCGGTCCTTCCGGAACATGTTCCGGCGCTTCCGGAACATGTTCCGGTCCTTCCGAAACATGTTCTGGCGCTTCCGGAACATGTTCCGATGCTTCCGGAACATGTTCCGGTCCTTCCGGAACATGTTCCGGCGCTTCCGGAACATGTTCCGGTGCTTCCGGAACATGTTCCGGCGCTTCCGGAACACGTTGCGGCGCTTCCGGAACATGTTCCGGTGCTTCTGGAACATGTTCCGGTGCTTTCGGACATGTTCCGGAAGCATCGGAACATGTTCCGGTCCTTCCGGAACATGTTCCGGTGCTTCCGGAACATGTTCCGCCGCTTCCGGAACATGTTCCGGTGCTTCCGGAACATGATTCGACGCTTCTGGAACATGTTCCGGTGCTTCCGGAACATGTTCCGGTCCTTCCGGAACATGTTCCGGTGCTTTCGGAACATGTTCCGGTCCTTCCGGAACATGTTCCGGTCCTTCCGGAACATGTTCCGGTGCTTTCGGAACATGTTCCGGTCCTTCCGGAACATGTTCCGGCGCTGCCGGAACATGTTCCGGCGCTTCCGGAACATGTTCCGGTCCTTGCAGAACATGTTCCGGCGCTTCCGGAACTTTCGGAACATGTTCCGGCGCTTCCGGAACATGTTTCAGGTGCTTCCGGAACATGTTCCGGTGCTTCCGGAACATGTTCCGGCGCTTCCGGAACATGTTCCGGCGCTTCCGGAACATGTTCCGGTGCTTCCGGAACATGTTCCGGTGCTTCCGGAACATGTTCCGGTGCTTCCGGAACATGTTCCGGTGCTTCCAGAACATGTTCCGGTGCGTTCGGAACAATGTCCGGTGCTTTCGGAACATGTTCCGGTGCTTCCGGAACATGTTCCGGTGCTTCCGGAACATGTTCCGGCGCTTCCGGAACATGTTCCGGTGCTTTCGGAACATGTTCCGGTGCTTCCGGAACATGTTCCGGCGCTTCCGGAACATGTTCCGGTCCTTCCGAAACATGTTCTGGCGCTTCCGGAACATGTTCCGGTGCTTCCGGAACATGTTCCGGTCCTTCCGGAACATGTTCCGGCGCTTCCGGAACATGTT
This sequence comes from Eutreptiella sp. 'Long Island Sound 2002', assembly GCA_964036045.1. Taxonomy (NCBI): domain Eukaryota; phylum Euglenozoa; class Euglenophyceae; order Eutreptiales; family Eutreptiaceae; genus Eutreptiella; species Eutreptiella sp. 'Long Island Sound 2002'. The sequence continues at coordinate 16,653,979 of OZ038381.1, forward strand.
CCGGTGCTTCCGGAACATGTTCCGGCGCCTCCGGAACATGTTCCGGTGCTTCCGGAACATGTTCCGGTGCTTCCGGAACATGTTCCGGTGCTTCCGGAACATGTTCCGGTGCTTCCGGAACATGTTCCGGCGCCTCCGGAACATGTTCCGGTGCCTCCGGAACATGTTCCGGTGCCTCCGGAACATGTTCCGGTCCTTCCGGAACATGTTCCGGTGCCTCCGGAACATGTTCCGGCGCTTCCGGAACATGTTCCGGTGCTTCCGGAACATGTTCCGGCGCTTCCGGAACATGTTCCGGTGCTTCCGGAACATGTTCCGGCACTTCCGGAACATGTTCCGGTGCTTCCGGAACATGTTCCGGTGCTTCCGGAACATGTTCCGGTGCCTCCGGAACGTGTTCCGGCGCTTCCGGAACATGTTCCGGTGCTTCCGAAACATGTTCCGGCGCTTCCGGAACATGTTCCGGCGCCTCCGGAACATGTTCCGGCGCCTCCGGAACATGTTCCGGTCCTTCCGGAACATGTTCCGGCGCTTCCGGAACATGTTCCGGCGCTTCCGGAACATGTTCCGGTCCTCCCGGAACATGTTCCGGTGCTTCCGGAACATGTTCCGGCGCTTCCGGAACATGTTCCGGCGCTTCCGGAACATGTTCCGGTCCTTCCGGAACATGTTCCGGTCCTTCCGGAACATGTTCCGGCGCTTCCGGAACATGTTCCGGTGCTTCCCGATCATGTTCCGGCGCTTCCGGAACATGTTCCGGCGCTTCCGGAACATGTTCCGGTGCTTCCGGAACATGTTCCGGTGCTTCCGGAACATGTTCCGGTGCTTCCGGAACATGTTCCGGTGCTTCCGGAACATGTTCCGGCGCTTCCGGAACATGTTCCGGCGCTTCCGGAACATGTTCCGGTCCTTCCGGAACACGTTGCGGCGCTTCCGGAACATGTTCCGGTGCTTCCGGAACATGTTCCGGTGCTTTCGGACATGTTCCGGAAGCATCGGAACGTGTTCCGGTCCTTCCGGAACATGTTGCGTTGCTTCCGGAACATGTTCCGGCGCTTCCGGAACATGTTCCGGTGCTTCCGGAACATGTTCCGGTCCTTCCGGAACATGTTCCGGTGCTTCCGGAACATGTTCCGGTGCTTCCGGAACATGATTCAACGCTTCTGGAACATGTTCCGGTGCTTCCGGAACATGTTCCGGTGCTTCCGGAACATGTTCCGGTCCTTCCGGAACATGTTCCGGTCCTTCCGGAACATGTTCCGGTCCTTGCAGAACATGTTCCGGTCCTTCCGGAACATGTTCCGGCGCTTCCGGAACATGTTCCGGTCCTTCCGGAACATGTTCCGGTGCTTTCGGAACATGTTCCGGTCCTTCCGGAACATGTTCCGGTCCTTCCGGAACATGTTCCGGTCCTTCCGGAACCTGTTCCGGTGCTTCCGGAACATGTTCCGGCGCTTCGGGAACACGTTCCGGTCCTTCCGGAACATGTTCCGGTCCTTCCGGAACATGTTCCGGTGCTTCCGAACATGTTCCGGTGCTTCCGGAACATCTTCCGGCGCTTCCGGAACATGTTCCGGTCCTTCCGGAACATGTTCCGGTGCTTTCGGAACATGTTGCAGTCCTTCCGGAACATGTTCCGGTCCTTCCGGAACATGTTCCGGTCCTTCCGGAACATGTTCCGGTCCTTCCGGAACATGTTCCGGTGCTTCCGGAACATGTTCCGGCGCTTCGGGAACATGTTTCGGTCCTTCCGGAACATGTTCCTGTCCTTCCGGAACATATTCCGGTGCTTTCGGAACATGTTCCGGTGCTTCTGGAACATGTTCCGGTGCTTCCGGAACATGTTCCGGTGCTTCCGGAACATGTTCCGGTGCTTTCGGAACATGTTCCGGTGCTTCCGGAACATGTTCCGGTGCTTCCGGAACATGTTCCGGTGCTTTCGGAACATGTTCCGGTCCTTCCGGAACATGTTCCGGTCCTTCCGGAACATGTTCCGGCGCTTCCGGAACATGTTCCGGTGCTTCCGGAACATGTTCCGGTGCTTCCGGAACATGTTCCGGTGCTTCCGGAACATGTTCCGGCGCTTCCGGAACATGTTCCGGCGCTTCCGGAACATGTTCCGGTGCTTCCGGAACATGTTCCGGTGCTTTCGGAACATGTTCCGGTCCTTCCGGAACATGTTCCGGCGCTTCCGGAACATGTTCCGGCGCTTCCGGAACATGTTCCGGTGCTTCCGGAACATGTTCCGGTGCTTCCGGAACATGTTCCGGTGCTTCCGGAACATGTTCCGGCGCCTCCGGAACATGTTCCGGTGCCTCCGGAACATGTTCCGGTGCCTCCGGAACATGTTCCGGTGCCTCCGGAACATGTTCCGGTCATTCCGGAACATGTTCCGGTCCTTCCGGAACATGTTCCGGCGCTTCCGGAACATTTTCCGGTGCTTTCGGAACATGTTCCGGTCCTTCCGGAACATGTTCCGGTCCTTCCGAAACATGTTCCGGTGCTTCCGGAACATGTTCCGGCGCTTCCGGAACACGTTGCGGCGCTTCCGGAACATGTTCCGGTGCTTCCGGAACATGTTCCGGTGCTTCCCGAACATGTTCCGGTGCTTTCGGACATGTTCCGGAAGCCTCGGAACATGTTCCGGTCCTTCCGGAACATGTTGCGTTGCTTCCGGAACATGTTCCGGCGCTTCCGGAACATGTTCCGGTGCTTCCGGAACATGTTCCGGTCCTTCCGGAACACGTTCCGGTGCTTCCGGAACATGATTCGACGCTTCTGGACCATGTTCCGGTGCTTCCGGAACATGTTCCGGTGCTTCCGGAACATGTTCCGGTCCTTCCGGAACATGTTCCGGTGCTTTCGGAACATGTTCCGGTCCTTCCGGAACACGTTGCGGCGCTTCCGGAACATGTTCCGGTGCTTCCGGAACATGTTCCGGTGCTTTCGGACATGTTCCGGAAGCATCGGAACATGTTCCGGTCCTTCCGGAACATGTTGCGTTGCTTCCGGAACATGTTCCGGCGCTTCCGGAACATGTTCCGGTCCTTCCGGAACATGTTCCGGTGCTTCCGGAACATGTTCCGGTGCTTCCGGAACATGATTCGACGCTTCTGGAACATGTTCCGGTGCTTCCGGAACATGTTCCGGTGCTTCCGGAACATGTTCCGGTCCTTCCGGAACATGTTCCGGTGCTTGCAGAACATGTTCGGGTCCTTCCGGAACATGTTCCGGTGCTTCCGGAACATGTTCCGGTGCTTCCGGAACATGATCCGGAAGCACCGGAACATGTTCCGGTCCTTCCGGAACATGTTCCGGTCCTTCCGGAACCTGTTCCGGTGCTTCCGGAACATGTTCCGGCGCTTCGGGAACACGTTCCGGTCCTTGCAGAACATGTTCGGGTCCTTCCGGAACATGTTCCGGTGCTTCCGGAACATGTTCCGGTGCTTCCGGAACATCTTCCGGCGCTTCCGGAACATGTTCCGGTGCTTCCGGAACATCTTCCGGCGCTTCCGGAACATGTTCCGGTCCTTCCGGAACATGTTCCGGTGCTTTCGGAACATGTTCCGGTCCTTCCGGAACATGTTCCGGTGCTTCCGGAACATGTTCCGGCGCTTCGGGAACATGTTTCTGTCCTTCCGGAACATGTTCCTGTTCTTCCGGAACATGTTCCGGTCCTTCCGGAACATGTTCCGGAAGCACCGGAACATGTTCGGGAAGCACCGGAACATGTTCCGGAAGCGCCGGAACATGTTCCGGTCCTTCCGAAACATGTTCCGGCGCTTCCGGAAAATGATCCGGTGCTTCCGGAACATGTTCCGGTGCTTCCGGAACATGTTCCGGCGCTTCCGGAACATGTTCCGGCGCTTCCGGAACATGTTCCGGTGCTTCCGGAACATGTTCCGGTGCTTTCGGAACATGTTCCGGTGCTTCTGGAACATGTTCCGGTGCTTCCGGAACATGTTCCGGTGCTTCCAGAACATGTTCCGGTGCGTTCGGAACAATGTCCGGTGCTTTCGGAACATGTTCCGGTGCTTCCGGAACATGTTCCGGTGCTTCCGGAACATGTTCCGGTGCTTCCGGAACATGTTCCGGCGCTTCCGGAACATGTTCCGGTGCTTCCGGAACATGTTCCGGTGCTTCCGGAACATGTTCCGGTGCCTCCGGAACATGTTCCGGTCCTTCCGGAACATGTTCCGGTCCTTCCGGAACATGTTCCGGCGCTTCCGGAACATGTTCCGGTGCTTTCGGAACATGTTCCGGTCCTTCCGGAACATGTTCCGGCGCTTCCGGAACATGTTCCGGTGCTTCCGAAACATGTTCCGGTGCTTCCGGAACATGTTCCGGTGCTTCCGGAACATGTTCCGGCGCTTCCGGAACATGTTCCGGCGCTTCCGGAACATGTTCCGGCGCTTCCGGAACACGTTGCGGCGCTTCCGGAACATGTTCCGGTGCTTCCGGAACATGTTCCGGTGCTTCCGGAACATGTTCCGGTGCTTTCGGACATGTTCCGGAAGCCTCGGAACATGTTCCGGTCCTTCCGGAACATGTTGCGTTGCTTCCGGAACATGTTCCGGCGCTTCCGGAACATGTTCCGGTGCTTCCGGAACATGTTCCGGTCCTTCCGGAACATGTTCCGGTGCTTCCGGAACATGATTCGACGCTTCTGGACCATGTTCCGGTGCTTCCGGAACATGTTCCGGTCCTTCCGGAACATGTTCCGGTCCTTCCGGAACATGTTCCGGTGCTTTCGGAACATGTTCCGGTCCTTCCGGAACATGTTCCGGTGCTTCCGGAACATGTTCCGGCGCTTCCGGAACATGTTCCGGTCCTTGCAGAACATGTTCGGGTCCTTCCGGAACATGTTCCGGTGCTTCCGGAACATGTTCCGGTGCTTCCGGAACATGTTCCGGCGCTTCCGGAACATGTTCCAGTCCTTCCGGAACATGTTCCGGTGCTTTCGGAACATGTTCCGGTCCTTCCGGAACATGTTCCGGTCCTTCCGGAACCTGTTCCGGTGCTTCCGGAACATGTTCCGGCGCTTCGGGAACATGTTCCGGTCCTTGCAGAACATGTTCGGGTCCTTCCGGAACATGTTCCGGTGCTTCCGGAACATGTTCCGGTGCTTCCAGAACATGTTCCGGCGCTTCCGGAACATGTTCCGGTGCTTCCGGAACATGTTCCGGCGCCTCCGGAACATGTTCCGGTGCCTCCAGAACATGTTCCGGTGCCTCCAGAACATGTTCCGGTCCTTCCGGAACATGTTCCGGTCCTTCCGGAACATGTTCCGGCGCTTCCGGAACATGTTCCGGTCCTTCCGGAACATGTTCCGGTGCTTCCGGAACATGTTCCGGTGCTTCCGGAACATGTTCCGGTGCTTCCGGAACATGTTCCGGCGCTTCCGGAACATGTTCCGGCGCTTCTGGAACATGTTCCGGCGCTTCCGGAACACGTTGCGGCGCTTCCGGAACATGTTCCGGTCCTTCCGGAACATGTTCCGGTGCTTCCGGAACATGATTCGACGCTTCTGGACCATGTTCCGGTGCTTCCGGAACATGTTCCGGTGCTTCCGGAACATGTTCCGGTGCTTCCGGAACATGATTCGACGCTTCTGGAACATGTTCCGGTCCTTCCGGAACATGTTCCGGTGCTTCCGGAACATGTTCCGGTCCTTCCGGAACATGTTCCGGTCCTTCAGGAACATGTTCCGGCGCCTCCGGAACATGTTCCGGTGCCTCCAGAACATGTTCCGGTGCCTCCAGAACATGTTCCGGTCCTTCCGGAACATGTTCCGGTCCTTCCGGAACATGTTCCGGCGCTTCCGGAACATGTTCCGGTCCTTCCGGAACATGTTCCGGTGCTTCCGGAACATGTTCCGGTGCTTCCGGAACATGTTCCGGTGCTTCCGGAACATGTTCCGGCGCTTCCGGAACATGTTCCGGCGCTTCTGGAACATGTTCCGGCGCTTCCGGAACACGTTGCGGCGCTTCCGGAACATGTTCCGGTCCTTCCGGAACATGTTCCGGTGCTTCCGGAACATGATTCGACGCTTCTGGACCATGTTCCGGTGCTTCCGGAACATGTTCCGGTGCTTCCGGAACATGATTCGACGCTTCTGGAACATGTTCCGGTCCTTCCGGAACATGTTCCGGTGCTTCCGGAACATGTTCCGGTCCTTCCGGAACATGTTCCGGTCCTTCAGGAACATGTTCCGGTCCTTGCAGAACATGTTCGGGTCCTTCCGGAACATGTTCCGGTGCTTCCGGAACATTTTCCGGTGCTTCCGGAACATGTTCCGGCGCTTCCGGAACATGTTCCGGTCCTTCCGGAACATGTTCCGGTGCTTTCGGAACATGTTCCGGTCCTTCCGGAACCTGTTCCGGTGCTTCCGGAACATGTTCCGGCGCTTCGGGAACACGTTCCGGTCCTTGCAGAACATGTTCGGGTCCTTCCGGAACATGTTCCGGTGCTTCCGGAACATGTTCCGGTGCTTCCGGAACATCTTCCGGCGCTTCCGGAACATGTTCCGGTGCTTCCGGAACATCTTCCGGCGCTTCCGGAACATGTTCCGGTCCTTCCAGAACATGTTCCGGTCCTTCCGGAACATGTTCCGGTGCTTCCGGAACATGTTCCGGTGCTTCCGGAACATGTTCCGGTGCTTCCGGAACATGTTCCGGCGCTTCGGGAACATGTTTCGGTCCTTCCGGAACATGTTCCTGTCCTTCCGGAACATGTTCCGGTCCTTCCGGAACATGTTCCGGAAGCACCGGAACATGTTCGGGAAGCACCGGAACATGTTCCGGAAGCGCCGGAACATGTTCCGGTCCTTCCGAAACATGTTCCGGCGCTTCCGGAAAATGATCCGGTGCTTCCGGAACATGTTCCGGTGCTTCCGGAACATGTTCCGGCGCTTCCGGAACATGTTCCGGCGCTTCCGGAACATGTTCCGGCGCTTCGGGAACACGTTCCGGTCCTTGCAGAACATGTTCGGGTCCTTCCGGAACATGTTCCGGTGCTTCCGGAACATGTTCCGGTGCTTCCGGAACATCTTCCGGCGCTTCCGGAACATGTTCCGGTGCTTCCGGAACATCTTCCGGCGCTTCCGGAACATGTTCCGGTCCTTCCGGAACATGTTCCGGTGCTTTCGGAACATGTTCCGGTCCTTCCGGAACATGTTCCGGTGCTTCCGGAACATGTTCCGGCGCTTCGGGAACATGTTTCGGTCCTTCTGGAACATGTTCCTGTCCTTCCGGAACATGTTCCGGTCCTTCCGGAACATGTTCCGGAAGCACCGGAACATGTTCGGGAAGCACCGGAACATGTTCCGGAAGCGCCGGAACATGTTCCGGTCCTTCCGAAACATGTTCCGGCGCTTCCGGAAAATGATCCGGTGCTTCCGGAACATGTTCCGGTGCTTCCGGAACATGTTCCGGCGCTTCCGGAACATGTTCCGGCGCTTCCGGAACATGTTCCGGTGCTTCCGGAACATGTTCCGGTGCTTTCGGAACATGTTCCGGTGCTTCTGGAACATGTTCCGGTGCTTCCGGAACATGTTCCGGTGCTTCCAGAACATGTTCCGGTGCGTTCGGAACAATGTCCGGTGCTTTCGGAACATGTTCCGGTGCTTCCGGAACATGTTCCGGTGCTTCCGGAACATGTTCCGGCGCTTCCGGAACATGTTCCGGTGCTTTCGGAACATGTTCCGGTCCTTCCGGAACATGTTCCGGTCCTTCCGAAACATGTTCCGGCGCTTCCGGAACATGTTCCGGTGCTTCCGGAACATGTTCCGGTGCCTCCGGAACATGTTCCGGTCCTTCCGGAACATGTTCCGGCGCTTCTGGAACATGTTCCGGCGCTTCCGGAACACGTTGCGGCGCTTCCGGAACATGTTCCGGTCCTTCCGGAACATGTTCCGGTGCTTCCGGAACATGATTCGACGCTTCTGGACCATGTTCCGGTGCTTCCGGAACATGTTCCGGTGCTTCCGGAACATGTTCCGGTGCTTCCGGAACATGATTCGACGCTTCTGGAACATGTTCCGGTCCTTCCGGAACATGTTCCGGTGCTTCCGGAACATGTTCCGGTCCTTCCGGAACATGTTCCGGTCCTTCAGGAACATGTTCCGGTCCTTGCAGAACATGTTCGGGTCCTTCCGGAACATGTTCCGGTGCTTCCGGAACATGTTCCGGTGCTTCCGGAACATGTTCCGGCGCTTCCGGAACATGTTCCGGTCCTTCCGGAACATGTTCCGGTGCTTTCGGAACATGTTCCGGTCCTTCCGGAACATGTTCCGGTCCTTCCGGAACCTGTTCCGGTGCTTCCGGAACATGTTCCGGCGCTTCGGGAACACGTTCCGGTCCTTGCAGAACATGTTCGGGTCCTTCCGGAACATGTTCCGGTGCTTCCGGAACATGTTCCGGTGCTTCCGGAACATCTTCCGGCGCTTCCGGAACATGTTCCGGTGCTTCCGGAACATCTTCCGGCGCTTCCGGAACATGTTCCGGTCCTTCCGGAACATGTTCCGGTGCTTTCGGAACATGTTCCGGTCCTTCCGGAACATGTTCCGGTCCTTCCGGAACATGTTCCGGTGCTTCCGGAACATGTTCCGGTGCTTCCGGAACATGTTCCGGCGCTTCGGGAACATGTTTCGGTCCTTCCGGAACATGTTCCTGTCCTTCCGGAACATGTTCCGGTCCTTCCGGAACATGTTCCGGAAGCACCGGAACATGTTCGGGAAGCACCGGAACATGTTCCGGAAGCGCCGGAACATGTTCCGGTCCTTCCGAAACATGTTCCGGCGCTTCCGGAAAATGATCCGGTGCTTCCGGAACATGTTCCGGTGCTTCCGGAACATGTTCCGGCGCTTCCGGAACATGTTCCGGCGCTTCCGGAACATGTTCCGGTGCTTCCGGAACATGTTCCGGTGCTTTCGGGACATGTTCCGGTGCTTCTGGAACATGTTCCGGTGCTTCCGGAACATGTTCCGGTGCTTCCAGAACATGTTCCGGTGCGTTCGGAACAATGTCCGGTGCTTTCGGAACATGTTCCGGTGCTTCCGGAACATGTTCCGGTGCTTCCGGAACATGTTCCGGCGCTTCCGGAACATGTTCCGGTGCTTTCGGAACATGTTCCGGTCCTTCCGGAACATGTTCCGGTCCTTCCGAAACATGTTCAGGCGCTTCCGGAACATGTTCCGGCGCTTCCGGAACATGTTCCGGCGCTTCCGGAACATGTTCCGGTGCTTCCGGAACATGTTCCGGTGCTTCCGGAACATGTTCCGGCGCCTCCGGAACATGTTCCGGTGCCTCCGGAACATGTTCCGGTGCCTCCGGAACATGTTCCGGTGCCTCCGGAACATGTTCCGGTCCTTCCGGAACATGTTCCGGTCCTTCCGGAACATGTTCCGGCGCTTCCGGAACATGTTCCGGTGCTTCCAGAACATGTTCCGGCGCTTCCGGAACATGTTCCGGTCCTTCCGAAACATGTTCCGGTGCTTCCGGAACATGTTCCGGTGCTTCCGGAACATGTTCCGGCGCTTCCGGAACATGTTCCGGCGCTTCCGGAACACGTTGCGGCGCTTCCGGAACATGTTCCGGTGCTTCCGGAACATGTTCCGGTGCTTCCGGAACATGTTCCGGTGCTTTCGGACATGTTCCGGAAGCCTCGGAACATGTTCCGGTCCTTCCGGAACATGTTGCGTTGCTTCCGGAACATGTTCCGGCGCTTCCGGAACATGTTCCGGTGCTTTCGGAACATGTTCCGGTCCTTCCGGAACATGATTCGACGCTTCTGGACCATGTTCCGGTGCTTCCGGAACATGTTCCGGTCCTTCCGGAACATGTTCCGGTGCTTTCGGAACATGTTCCGGTCCTTCCGGAACATGTTCCGGTCCTTCCGGAACATGTTCCGGCGCTTCGGGAACATGTTCCGGTCCTTCCGGAACATGTTCCTGTCCTTCCGGAACATGTTTTGGTCCTTCCGGAACATGTTCCGGAAGCACCGGAACATGTTCCGGAAGCACCGGATCATGTTCCGGAAGCGCCGGAACATGATCCGGTGCTTCCGGAACATGATCCGGAAGCACCGGAACATGATCCGGTGCTTCCGGAACATGTTCCGGCGCTTCCGGAACATGTTCCGGTGCTTTCGGAACATGTTCCGGTGCTTCTGGAACATGTTCCGGTGCTTCCGGAACATGTTCCGGAAGCATCGGAACATGTTCCGGAAGCATCGGAACATGTTCCGGCGCTTCCGGAACATATTCCGGTGCTTCCGGAACATGTTCCGGAAGCTTCCGGAACATGTTCCGGTGCTTCCGGAACATGTTCCGGTGCTTTCGGAACATGTTCCGGTGCCTTCGGAACATGTTCCGGTGCTTCCGGAACATGTTCCGGTGCTTCCGGAACATGTTCCGGCGCTTCCGGAACATGTTCCGGAAGGACCAGAACATGTTCCGGAAGCACCAGAACATGTTCCGGAAGCGCCGGAACATGTTCCGCAGGCGCCGGAACATGTTCCGGAAGCGCCGGAACATGTTCCGGAAGCACCGGAACATGTTCCGGAAGCGCCGGAACATGTTCCGGAAGCACCGGAACATGTTCCGGAAGCGCCGGAACATGTTCCGGAAGCACCGGAACATGTTCCGGAAGCGCCGGAACATGTTCCGGAAGCACCGGAACATGTTCCGGAAGCACCGGAACATGTTCCCGAAGCACCGGAACATGTTCCGGAGGCGCCGGAACATGTTCCGAAAGCACCGGAACATGATCCGGAAGCACCGGAACATGTTCCGGAAGCGCCGCAACGTGTTCCGGAAGGACCAGAACATGTTCCGGAAGGACCGGAACATGTTCCGGAAGCGCCGGAACATGTTCCGAAAGCACCGGAACATGTTCCGGAAGCGCCGGAACATGTTCCGGAAGCACCGGAACATGTTCCGGAAGCACCGGAACATGTTCCGGAAGCACCCGAACATGTTCCGGAAGCACCGGAACATTTTCCGGAAGCGCCGGAACATGTTCCGGAAGGACCGGAACATGTTTCGGAAGCACCGGAACATTTTCCGGAAGCGCCGGAACATGTTCCGGAAGGACCGGTACATGTTCCGGAAGCACCGGAACATGTTCCGGAAGCACCGGAACATGTTCCGGAAGCGCCGGAACATGTTCCGGAAGCACCGGAACATGTTCCGGAAGCACCGGAACATGTTCCGAAGGCACCGGAACATGTTCCGAAAGCACCGGAACATGTTCCGGAAGCACCGGAACATGTTCCGGAAGCTTCCGGAACATGTTCCGGCGCTTCCGGAACATGTTCCGGTGCTTCCGGAACATGTTCCGGAAGCTTCCGGAACATGTTCCGGTGCTTCCGGAACATGTTCCGGTCCTGCCGGAACATGTTCCGGCGCTTCCGGAACATGTTCCGGCGCTTCCGGAACATGTTCCGGTGCTTTCGGAACATGTTCCGGTGCTTCTGGAACATGTTCCGGTGCTTCCGGAACATGTTCCGGAAGCATCGGAACATGTTCCGGAAGCATCGGAACATGTTCCGGCGCTTCCGGAACATATTCCGGTGCTTCCGGAACATGTTCCGGAAGCTTCCGGAACATGTTCCGGTGCTTCCGGAACATGTTCCGGTGCTTTCGGAACATGTTCCGGTGCCTTCGGAACATGTTCCGGTGCTTCCGGAACATGTTCCGGTGCTTCCGGAACATGTTCCGGCGCTTCCGGAACATGTTCCGGTGCTTCCGGAACATGTTCCGGTGCTTCCGGAACATGTACCGGTCCTTCCGGAACACGTTCTGGCGCTTCCGGAAAATGTTCCGGTGCTTCCGAAACATGTTCCGGTCCTTCCGGAACATGTTCCGGCGCTTCCGGAAAATGTTCCGGTGCTTCCGGAACATGTTCAGGTGCTTCTGGAACATGTTCCGGTGCTTCCGGAACATGTTCCGGTGCTTCCGGAACATGTTCCGGCGCTTCTGGAACATGTTCCGGTGCTTTCGGAACATGTTCCGGCGCTTCCGGAACATGTTCCGGTCCTTCCGGAACATGTTCTGGTCCTTCCGGAACACGTTGCGGCGCTTCCGGAACATGTTCCGGTGCTTCCGGATCATGTTCCGGTGCTTTCGGAACATGTTCCGGCGCCTCCGGAACATGTTCCGGTGCTTCGGGAACATGTTCCGGTGCTTCCGGAACATGTTCCGGTGCTTCCGGAACATGTTCCGGCGCTTCCGGAACATGTTCCGGTGCTTCCGGAACATGTTCCGGTGCTTCCGGAACATGTACCGGTCCTTCCGGAACATGTTCTGGCGCTTCCGGAAAATGTTCCGGTGCTTCCGAAACATGTTCCGGTCCTTCCGGAACATGTTCCGGTGCTTCCGGAAAATGTTCCGGTGCTTCCGGAACATGTTCAGGTGCTTCTGGAACATGTTCCGGTGCTTCCGGAACATGTTCCGGTGCTTCCGGAACATGTTCCGGCGCTTCTGGAACATGTTCCGGTGCTTTCGGAACATGTTCCGGCGCTTCCGGAACATGTTCCGGTCCTTCCGGAACATGTTCTGGTCCTTCCGGAACACGTTGCGGCGCTTCCGGAACATGTTCCGGTGCTTCCGGATCATGTTCCGGTGCTTTCGGAACATGTTCCGGCGCCTCCGGAACATGTTCCGGTGCTTCGGGAACATGTTCCGGTGCTTCCGGAACATGTTCCGGTGCTTCCGGAACATGTTCCGGCGCTTCCGGAACATGTTCCGGTGCTTCCGGAACATGTTCCGGTGCTTCCGGAACATGTACCGGTCCTTCCGGAACATACTCTGGCGCTTCCGGAAAATGTTCCGGTGCTTCCGAAACATGTTCCGGTCCTTCCGGAACATGTTCCGGCGCTTCCGGAAAATGTTCCGGTGCTTCCGGAACATGTTCAGGTGCTTCTGGAACATGTTCCGGTGCTTCCGGAACATGTTCCGGTGCTTCCGGAACATGTTCCGGCGCTTCTGGAACATGTTCCGGTGCTTTCGGAACATGTTCCGGCGCTTCCGGAACATGTTCCGGTCCTTCCGGAACATGTTCTGGTCCTTCCGGAACACGTTGCGGCGCTTCCGGAACATGTTCCGGTGCTTCCGGATCATGTTCCGGTGCTTTCGGAACATGTTCCGGCGCCTCCGGAACATGTTCCGGTGCTTCGGGAACATGTTCCGGTGCTTCCGGAACATGTTCCGGTGCTTCCGGAACATGTTCCGGCGCTTCCGGAACATGTTCCGGTGCTTCCGGAACATGTTCCGGCGCTTCCGGAACATGTTCCGGCGCCTGCGGAACATGTTCCGGCGCTTCCGGAACATGTTCTGGTGCTTCCGGAACATGTTCTGGTCCTTCCGGAACATGTTCCGGCGCTTCCGGAACATGTTCCGGTGCTTCCGGAACATGTTCCGGCGCTTCCGGAACATGTTCCGGTGCTTTCGGAACATGTTCCGGCGCTTCCGGAACATGTTCTGGTCCTTCCGGAACACGTTGCGGCGCTTGTGGAACATGTTCCGGTGCTTCCGGAACATGTTCCGGTGCTTCCGGAACATGTTCCGGTGCTTTCGGAACATGTTCCGGCGCCTCCGGAACATGTTCCGGTGCTTCGGGAACATGTTCCGGTGCTTCCGGAACATGTTCCGGCGCTTCCGGAACATGTTCTGGTGCTTCCGGAACATGTTTCGGTGCTTCCAGAACATGTTCCGGTGCTTCCGGAACATGTTCCGGCGCTTCCGGAACATGTTCCGGCGCTTCCGGAACATGATTCGGCGCTTCCGGAACATGTTCCGGTCCTTCCGGAGCATGTTCCGGTCCTTCCCGAACATGTTCCGGTCCTTCCGGAACATGTTCCGGTCCTTCCGGAACATGTTCCGGTGCTTCCGGAACATGTTCCGGTCCTGCCGGAACATGTTCCGGTGCCTCCGGAACATGTTCCGGTCTTTCCGGAACATGTTCCGGTCCTTCCGGAACGTGTTCCGGTGCTTCCGGAACATGTTCCGGCGCTTCCGGAACATGTTCCGGTCCTTCCGGAAGATCTTCCGGCGCTTCCAGAACATGTTCAGCCGCTTCCGGAACATGTTCCGGTGCTTCCGGAACATGTTCCGGTGCTTCCGGAACACGTTCCGGCGCTTCCGGAACATGTTCCGGTGCTTGGGGAACATGTTTCGGTGCTTCCGGAACATGTGGTGCTTCCGGAACATGTTCCGGCGCTTCCGGAACATGTCCCGGTGCTTCCGGAACATGTTCCGGTGCTTCCGGAACATGTTCCGGCGCTTCCGGAACATGTTCCGGCGCTTCCGGAACATGTTCCGGTGCTTCCGGAACATGTTCCGGTCCTTCCGGAACATGTTCCGGTCCTTCCGCATCATGTTCGGGTCCTTCCGCATCATGTTCCGGTGCTTCCGGAACATGTCCCGGTCCTTCCGGAACATATTCCGGCGCTTCCGGAACATGTTCCGGAAGCACCGAAACATATTCCGGTGGTTCCGGAACATGTTGCGGTGCTTCCGGAACATGTTCCGGCCCTTCCGGAACATGTTCCGGTGCTTCCGGAACATGTTCCGGTGCTTCCGGAACATGTTCCGGCGCTTCCGGAACATGTCTCGGTGCTTCGGGAACACGTGCCGGTCCTTCCGGAACATGTTGCGGTGCTTCCGGAACATGTTCCGGTGCTTCCGGAACATGTTCCGGTCCTTCCTGAACATGTTCCGGTCCTTCCGGAACATGTTCCCGTGCTTCCGGAACATGTTCCGGAAGCATTGCAACATGTTCCGGTCCTTCCGGAACATGTTCCGGTGCTTCCGGAACATGTTCCGGTCCTTCTGGAACATGTTCCGGTGCTTCCGGAACATGTTCCGGCGCTTCCGGAACATGTTCCGGTGCTTTCGGAACATGTTCCGGTCCTTCCGGAACATGTTGCGGCGCTTCCGGAACATGTTCCGGCGCTTCCGGAACATGTTCCGGTGCTTCCGGAACATGTTCCTGTCCTTCCGGAACATGTTCCGGCGCTTCCGGAACATGGTCCGGAAGCGCCGGAACATGTTCTGGTGCTTCCGGAACATGTTGCGGTGCTTCCGGAACATGTTCCGGTCCTTCCGGAACATGTTCCGGCGCTTCCGGAACATGTTCCGGTTCTTCCGGAACATGTTCCGGAAGCACCGGAACATGTTCCGGTGCTTCCGGAACATTTTCCGGTCCTTCCGGAACATGTACCGGCGCTTCCGGAACATGTTCCGGTCCTTCCGAAACATGTTCCGGTGCTTCCGGAACATGTTCCGGTCCTGCCGGAACATGTTCCGGTGCTTCCGGGACATGTTCCGGTCCTTCCGGAACATGTTCCGGTGCTTCCGGAACATGTTCCGGTCCTGCCGGAACATGTTCCGGAACATGTTCCGGTGCCTCCGCAACATGTTCCGGTCCTTCCGGAACATGTTCCGGTGCTTCCGGAACATGTTCCGGCGCTTTCGGAACATGTTCCGGTCCTTCCGGAAAATGTTCCGGTCCTTCCGGAAGATGTTCCGGCGCTTCCAGAACATGTTCCGGCGCTTCCGGAACATGTTCCGGTGCTTCCGGAACATGTTCCGGTGCTTTCGGAACATGTTCGGGCGCTTCCGGAACATGTTCCGGTGCTTGGGGAACATGTTTCGGTGCTTCCGGAACATGTTCCGGTGCTTCCGGAACACGTTCCGGCGCTTCCGGAACATGTCCCGGTGCTTCCGGAACATGTTCCGGTGCTTCCGGAACATGTTCCGGTCCTTCCAGAACATGTTCCGGCGCTTCTGGAACATGTTCCGGTGCTTCCGGAACATGTTCCGGTCCTTCCGGAACATGTTCCGGTCCTTCCGGAACATGTTCCGGTCCTTCCGCATCATGTTCCGGTCCTTCCGGAACATGTTCCGGAAGCACCGGAACATGTTCCGGTGGTTCCGGAACATGTTGCGGAACATGTTTCGGAAGCACCGGAACATGTTCCGGTGGTTCCGGAACATGTTGCGGTGCTTCCGGAACATGTTCCGGTCCTTCCGGAACATGTTCCGGTGCTTCCGGAACATGTTCCGGCGCTTCCGGAACATGTTCCGGTCCTTCCGGAACATGTTCCGGCGCTTCCGGAACATGTTCCGGTGCTTCCGGAACATGTTGCGGTCCTTCCGGAACATGTTCCGGTGCTTCCGGAACATGTTGCGGTCCTTCCGGAACATGTTCCGGTGCTTCCGGAACATGTTGCGGTCCTTCCGGAACATGTTCCGGCGCTTCCGGAACATGGTCCGGTGCTTCTGGAACATGTTCCGGTGCTTCCGGAACATGTTGCGGTGCTTCCGGAACATGTTCCGGTCCTTCCGGAACATGTTCCGGCGCTTCCGGAACATGTTCCGGTGCTTCCGGAATATGTTCCGGAAGCATCGGAACATGTTCCGGTCCTTCCGGAACATGTTCCGGTCCTTCCGGAACATGTTTCCGGTGCTTCCGGAACATGTTCCGGCGCTTCCGGAACATGTTCCGGTGCTTCCGGAACATGTTCCGGTGCTTCCGGAACATGTTCCGGTGCTTTCGGAACATGTTCCGGTCCTTCCGGAACATGTTCCGGCGCTTCCGGAACATGTTCCGGTCCTTCCGGAACATGTTCCGGTGCTTTCGGAACATGTTCCGGTGCTTTTGGAACATGTTGCGGTCCTTCCGGAACATGCTCCGGTGCTTCCGGAACATGTTCCGGCGCTTCCGGAACATGTTCCGGTGCTTCCGGAACATGTTCCGGTGCTTCTGGAACATGTTCCGGTGCTTTCGGAACATGTTCCGGAAGCATCGGAACATGTTCCGGTCCTTCCGGAACATGTTCCGGCGCTTCCGGAACATGTTCCGGTGCTTCCGGAACATGTTCCGGTGCTTCCGGAACATGTTCCGGTCCTTCCGGAACATATTCCGGCGCTTCCGGAACATGGTATGGAAGCGCCGGAACATGTTCCGGTGCTTCCGGAACATGTTGCGGTGCTTCCGCAACATGTTCCGGTCCTTCCGGAACATGTTCCGGCGCTTCCGGAACATGTTCCGGTCCTTCCGGAACATGTTCTGGAAGCACCGGAACATGTTCCGGTGCTTCCGGAACATTTTCCGGTCCTTCCGGAACATGTACCGGCGCTTCCGGAACATGTTCCGGTCCTTCCGAAACATGTTCTGGTGCTTCCGGAACATGTTCCGGTCCTTCCGGAACATGTTCCGGTGCTTCCGGAGCATGTTCCGGCGCTTCCGGAACATGTTCCGGTGCTTCCGGAACATGTTCCGGTCCTTCCGGAACATGTTCCGGGGCTTCCGTAACATGTTCCGGTGCTTCCGGAACATGTTCCGGTGCTTGCGGAACACGTTCCGGTGCGTCCGGAACATGTTCTGGTCCTTCCGGAACATGTTCCGGAAGGACCGGAACATGTTCCGGAAGCACCGGAACATGTTCCGGAAGCGCCGGAACATGCTCCGGAAGCACCGGAACATGTTCCGGAAGGACCGGAACATGTTCCGGAAGCACCAGAACATGTTTCGGAAGGACCGGAACATGTTCCGGCGCTTCCGGAACATGTCCCGGTGCTTCCGGAACATGTTCCGGTGCTTCCGGAACATGTTCCGGTCCTTCCGGAACAGGTTCCGGTCCTTCCGGAACATGTTCCGGCGCTTCCGGAACATGTTCCGGTGCTTCCGGAACATGTTCCGGTGCTTTCGGAACATGTTCCGGTCCTTCCGGAACATGTTCCGGCGCTTCCGGAACATGTTCCGGCGCTTCCGGAACATGTTCCGGCGCTTCCGGAACATGTTCCGGTGCTTTCGGAACATGTTCCGGCGCTTCCGGAACATGTTCCGGTGCTTTCGGAACACGTTCCGGTGCTTTCGGAACATGTTCCGGTCCTTCCGGAACATGTTCCGGTGCTTCCGGAACATGTTCCGGAAGCATCAGAACATGTTCCGGTCCTTCCGGAACATGTTCCGGCGCTTCCGGAACATGGTCCGGTCCTGCCGGAACATGTTCCGGTCCTTCCGGAACATGTTCCGGTCCTTCCGGAACATGTTCCGGTCCTTCCGGAACATGTTCCGGTGCTTCCGGAACATGTTCCGGTCCTTCCGGAACATGTTCCGGTGCTTCCGGAACATGTTCCGGTCCTTCCGGAACATGTTCCGGTGCTTCCGGAACATGTTGCGGTCCTTCCGGAACATGTTCCGGTGCTTCCGGAACATGTTTCTGGCGCTTCCGGAACATGTTCCGGTCGGAACATGTTCCGGTGCTTCCGGAACATGTTTCTGGCGCTTCCGGAACATGTTCCGGTCCTTCCGGAACATGTTCCGGTCCTTCCGGAAGATGTTCCGGCGCTTCCAGAACATGTTCCGGCGCTTCCGGAACATGTTCCGTTGCTTCCAGAACATGTTCCGGTTCTTCCGGAACATGTTCCGGCGCTTCCGGAACATGTTCCGGTGCTTGGGGAACATGTTTCGGTGCTTCCGGAACATGTCGTGCTTCCGGAACATGTTCCGGTGCTTCCGGAACATGTTCCGGCGCTTCCGGAACATGTCCCGGTGCTTCCGGAACATGTTCCGGTGCTTCCGGAAAATGTTCCGGTGCTTCCGGAACATGTTCCGGCGCTTCCGGAACATGTTCCGGTGCTTCCGGAACATGTTCCGGTCCTTCCGGAACATGTTCCGGTGCTTCCGGAACATGTTCCGGAAGCATCGGAACATGTTCCGGTCCTTCCGGAACATGTTCCGGTCCTTCCGGAACATGTTCCGGTGCTTCCGGAACATGTTCCGGTCCTTCTGGAACATGTTCCGGTACTTCCGGAACATGTTCCGGCGCTTCCAGAAACATGTTCCGGAAGCACCGGAACATGTTCCGGTGGTTCCGGAACATGTTGCGGTGCTTCCGGAACATGTTCCGGTCCTTCCGGAACATGTTCCGGTGCTTCCGGAACATGTTCCGGTGCTTTCGGAACATGTTCCCGTGCTTCCGGAACATGTTCCGGCGCTTCCGGAACATGTTCCGGTCCTGCCGGAACATGTTCCGGTGCTTCCGGAACATGTTTCGGTCCTTCCGGAACATGTTCCGGTGCTTCGGGAGCATGTTCCGGCGCTTCCGGAACATGGTCCGGTGCTTCTGGAACATGTTCCGGTGCTTCCGGAACATGTTGCGGTGCTTCCGGAACATGTTCCGGTCCTTCCGGAACATGTTCCGGCGCTTCCGGAACATGTTCCGGTGCTTCCGGAATATGTTCCGGAAGCATCGGAACATGTTCCGGTCCTTCCGGAACATGTTCCGGTCCTTCCGGAACATGTTTCCGGTGCTTCCGGAACATGTTCCGGCGCTTCCGGAACATGTTCCGGTGCTTCCGGAACATGTTCCGGTGCTTCCGGAACATGTTCCGGTGCTTTCGGAACATGTTCCGGTCCTTCCGGAACATGTTCCGGCGCTTCCGGAACATGTTCCGGTCCTTCCGGAACATGTTCCGGTGCTTTCGGAACATGTTCCGGTGCTTTTGGAACATGTTGCGGTCCTTCCGGAACATGCTCCGGTGCTTCCGGAACATGTTCCGGCGCTTCCGGAACATGTTCCGGTGCTTCCGGAACATGTTCCGGTGCTTCTGGAACATGTTCCGGTGCTTTCGGAACATGTTCCGGAAGCATCGGAACATGTTCCGGTCCTTCCGGAACATGTTCCGGCGCTTCCGGAACATGTTCCGGTGCTTCCGGAACATGTTCCGGTGCTTCCGGAACATGTTCCGGTCCTTCCGGAACATATTCCGGCGCTTCCGGAACATGGTATGGAAGCGCCGGAACATGTTCCGGTGCTTCCGGAACATGTTGCGGTGCTTCCGCAACATGTTCCGGTCCTTCCGGAACATGTTCCGGCGCTTCCGGAACATGTTCCGGTCCTTCCGGAACATGTTCTGGAAGCACCGGAACATGTTCCGGTGCTTCCGGAACATTTTCCGGTCCTTCCGGAACATGTACCGGCGCTTCCGGAACATGTTCCGGTCCTTCCGAAACATGTTCTGGTGCTTCCGGAACATGTTCCGGTCCTTCCGGAACATGTTCCGGTGCTTCCGGAGCATGTTCCGGCGCTTCCGGAACATGTTCCGGTGCTTCCGGAACATGTTCCGGTCCTTCCGGAACATGTTCCGGGGCTTCCGTAACATGTTCCGGTGCTTCCGGAACATGTTCCGGTGCTTGCGGAACACGTTCCGGTGCGTCCGGAACATGTTCTGGTCCTTCCGGAACATGTTCCGGAAGGACCGGAACATGTTCCGGAAGCACCGGAACATGTTCCGGAAGCGCCGGAACATGCTCCGGAAGCACCGGAACATGTTCCGGAAGGACCGGAACATGTTCCGGAAGCACCAGAACATGTTTCGGAAGGACCGGAACATGTTCCGGCGCTTCCGGAACATGTCCCGGTGCTTCCGGAACATGTTCCGGTGCTTCCGGAACATGTTCCGGTCCTTCCGGAACAGGTTCCGGTCCTTCCGGAACATGTTCCGGCGCTTCCGGAACATGTTCCGGTGCTTCCGGAACATGTTCCGGTGCTTTCGGAACATGTTCCGGTCCTTCCGGAACATGTTCCGGCGCTTCCGGAACATGTTCCGGCGCTTCCGGAACATGTTCCGGCGCTTCCGGAACATGTTCCGGTGCTTTCGGAACATGTTCCGGCGCTTCCGGAACATGTTCCGGTGCTTTCGGAACACGTTCCGGTGCTTTCGGAACATGTTCCGGTCCTTCCGGAACATGTTCCGGTGCTTCCGGAACATGTTCCGGAAGCATCAGAACATGTTCCGGTCCTTCCGGAACATGTTCCGGCGCTTCCGGAACATGGTCCGGTCCTGCCGGAACATGTTCCGGTCCTTCCGGAACATGTTCCGGTCCTTCCGGAACATGTTCCGGTCCTTCCGGAACATGTTCCGGTGCTTCCGGAACATGTTCCGGTCCTTCCGGAACATGTTCCGGTGCTTCCGGAACATGTTCCGGTCCTTCCGGAACATGTTCCGGTGCTTCCGGAACATGTTGCGGTCCTTCCGGAACATGTTCCGGTGCTTCCGGAACATGTTTCTGGCGCTTCCGGAACATGTTCCGGTCGGAACATGTTCCGGTGCTTCCGGAACATGTTTCTGGCGCTTCCGGAACATGTTCCGGTCCTTCCGGAACATGTTCCGGTCCTTCCGGAAGATGTTCCGGCGCTTCCAGAACATGTTCCGGCGCTTCCGGAACATGTTCCGTTGCTTCCAGAACATGTTCCGGTTCTTCCGGAACATGTTCCGGCGCTTCCGGAACATGTTCCGGTGCTTGGGGAACATGTTTCGGTGCTTCCGGAACATGTCGTGCTTCCGGAACATGTTCCGGTGCTTCCGGAACATGTTCCGGCGCTTCCGGAACATGTCCCGGTGCTTCCGGAACATGTTCCGGTGCTTCCGGAAAATGTTCCGGTGCTTCCGGAACATGTTCCGGCGCTTCCGGAACATGTTCCGGTGCTTCCGGAACATGTTCCGGTCCTTCCGGAACATGTTCCGGTGCTTCCGGAACATGTTCCGGAAGCATCGGAACATGTTCCGGTCCTTCCGGAACATGTTCCGGTCCTTCCGGAACATGTTCCGGTGCTTCCGGAACATGTTCCGGTCCTTCTGGAACATGTTCCGGTACTTCCGGAACATGTTCCGGCGCTTCCAGAAACATGTTCCGGAAGCACCGGAACATGTTCCGGTGGTTCCGGAACATGTTGCGGTGCTTCCGGAACATGTTCCGGTCCTTCCGGAACATGTTCCGGTGCTTCCGGAACATGTTCCGGTGCTTTCGGAACATGTTCCCGTGCTTCCGGAACATGTTCCGGCGCTTCCGGAACATGTTCCGGTCCTGCCGGAACATGTTCCGGTGCTTCCGGAACATGTTTCGGTCCTTCCGGAACATGTTCCGGTGCTTCGGGAGCATGTTCCGGTGCTTCTGGAACATGTTCCGGTGCTTCCGGAACATGTTCCGGTCCTTCCGGAACATATTCCGGCGCTTCCGGAACATGGTCCGGAAGCGCCGGAACATGTTCCGGCGCTTCCGGAACATGTTGCGGTGCTTCCGGAACATGTTCTGGAAGCACCGGAACATGTTCCGGTGCTTCCGGAACATTTTCCGGTCCTTCCGGAACATGTACCGGCGCTTCCGGAACATGTTCCGGTCCTTCCGAAACATGTTCTGGTGCTTCCGGAACATGTTCCGGTCCTTCCGGAACATGTTCCGGTGCTTCCGGAGCATGTTCCGGCGCTTCCGGAACATGTTCCGGTGCTTCCGGAACATGTTCCGGTCCTTCCGGAACATGTTCCGGGGCTTCCGGAACATGTTCCGGTGCTTCCGGAACATGTTCCGGTGCTTGCGGAACACGTTCCGGTGCGTCCGGAACATGTTCCGGTGCGTCCGGAACATGTTCCGGTCCTGCCGGAACATGTTCCGGTGCTTCCGGAACATGTTTCGGTCCTTCCGGAACATGTTCCGGTGCTTCGGGAGCATGTTCCGGTGCTTCTGGAACATGTTCCGGTGCTTCCGGAACATGTTCCGGTCCTTCCGGAACATATTCCGGCGCTTCCGGAACATGGTCCGGAAGCGCCGGAACATGTTCCGGCGCTTCCGGAACATGTTGCGGTGCTTCCGGAACATGTTCCGGTCTCCGGAACATGTTCCGGCGCTTCCGGAACATTTTCCGGTCCTTCCGGAACATGTTCTGGAAGCACCGGAACATGTTCCGGTGCTTCCGGAACATTTTCCGGTCCTTCCGGAACATGTACCGGCGCTTCCGGAACATGTTCCGGTCCTTCCGAAACATGTTCTGGTGCTTCCGGAACATGTTCCGGTCCTTCCGGAACATGTTCCGGTGCTTCCGGAGCATGTTCCGGCGCTTCCGGAACATGTTCCGGTGCTTCCGGAACATGTTCCGGTCCTTCCGGAACATGTTCCGGGGCTTCCGGAACATGTTCCGGTGCTTCCGGAACATGTTCCGGTGCTTGCGGAACACGTTCCGGTGCGTCCGGAACATGTTCCGGTGCGTCCGGAACATGTTCCGGTCCTTCCGGAACATGTTCCGGAAGCACCGGAACATGTTCCGGAAGCACCGGAACATGTTCCGGTGCTTCCGGAACATTTTCCGGTTCTTCCGGAACATGTACCGGCGCTTCCGGAACATGTTCCGGTCCTTCCGAAACATGTTCCGGTGCTTCCGGAACATGTTCTGGTCCCGCCGGAACATGTTCCGGTGTTTCCGGAACATGTTCCGGAAGCGCCGGAACATGTTGCGGTGCTTCCGGAACATGTTCCGGTCCTTCCGGAACATGTTCCGGCGCTTCTGGAACATGTTCCGGTCCTTCCGGAACATGTTCCGGAAGCACCGGAACATGTTCCGGTGCTTCCGGAACATTTCCCGGTCCTGCCGGAACATGTACCGGCGCTTCCAGAACATGTTCCGGTCCTTCCGGAACATGTTCCGGTGCTTCCGGAACATGTTCTGGTCCTGCTGGAACATGTTCCGGAACATGTTCCGCTGCTTCCGGAACATGTTCCGGTGCTTCCGGAACATGTTCCAGCGCTTCCGGAACATGTTCCGGTCCTTCCGGAACATATTCCGGTGCTTCCGGAGCATGTTCCGGCGCTTCCGGAACATGTTCCGGTGCTTCCGGAACATGTTCCGGTGCTTCCGGAACACGTTCCGGTGCGTCCGGAACATGTTCCGGTGCTTCCGGAACATGTTCCGGTCCTTCCGGAACATGGTCCGGTGCTTGGGGAACATGTTTCGGTGCTTCCGGAACATGTGGTGCTTCCGGAACATGTTCCGGTGCTTCCGGAACATGTTCCGGCGCTTCCGGAACATGTTCCGGCGCTTCCGGAACATGTTCCGGTGCTTCCGGAACATGTTCCGGTGCTTCCGGAACATGTTCCGGTGCTTCCGGAACATGTTCGGGTCCTTCCGGAACATGTTCGGGTCCTTCCGGAACATGTTGCCGTTCTTCCGGAACATGTTCCGGAAGCACCGGAACATGTTCCGGTGCTTCCGGAACATGTTCCGGCGCTTCCGGAACATGTTCCGGTCCTTCCGGAACATGTTCCGGTGCTTCCGGAACATGTTCCGGTCCTTCCGAAACATGTTCCGGTGCTTCCAGAACATGTTCCGGTCCCGCCGGAACATGTTCCGGTGCTTCCGGAACATGTTCCGGAAGCGCCAGAACATGTTGCGGTGCTTCCGGAACATGTTCCGGTCCTTCCGGAACATGTTCCGGTGCTTCCGGAACATGTTCCGGTGCTTCCGGAACATCTTCCGGTGCGTCCGGAACATGTTCCGGTGCCTCCGGAACATGTTCCGGTGCTTTCGGAACATGTTCCGGTGCTTTCGGAACATGTTCCGCTGCTTCCGGAACATGTTCCGGTCCTGCCGGACTATGTTCCGGTGCTTCCGGAACATGTTCCGGCGCTTCCGGAACATGTTCCGGTGCTTCCGGAACATGGTCTGGTGCTTCCGGAACATCTTCCGGTGCGTCCGGAACATGTTCCAGCGCTTCCGGAACATGTTCCGGTACTTCCGGGGCATGTTCCGGTGCTTCCGGAACATGTTCCGGCGCTTCCGGAACATGTTCCGGTGCTTCCGGAACATGTTCCGGTGCTTTCGGAACATGTTCTGGTGCTTCCAGAACATGTTCCGGTGCTTGCGGAACATGTTCCGGTGCTTCCGGAACATGTTCCGGTGCTTGCGGAACATGTTCCGGTCCTTCCGGAACATGTTCCGGTCCTTCCGGAACATGTTCCGGTGCTTCCGGAACATGGTCTGGTGCTTCCGGAACATCTTCCGGTGCGTCCGGAACATGTTCCGGTCCTTCCGGAACATGTTCGGGTCCTTCCGGAACATGTTCCGGTCCTTCCAGAACATGTTCCGGCGCTTCCGGAACATGTTCCGGTCCTTCCGGAACATGTTCCGGAAGCACCGGAACATGTTCCGGTGCTTCCGGAACATGTTCCGGTCCTTCCGCAACATGTTCCGGTGCTTCCGGAACATGTTCCGGCGCTTCCGGAACATGTTCCGGTACTTCCGGGGCATGTTCCGGTGCTTCCGGAACATGTTCCGGTCCTTCCGGAACATGTTCCGGCGCTTCCGGAACATGTTCCGGTGCTTTCAGAACATGTTCCGGTGCTTTCGGAACATGTTCCGCTGCTTCCGGAACATGTTCCGGTACTGCCGGAACATGTTCCGGTGCTTCCGGAACATGTTCCGGTCCTTCCGGAACATGTTCCGGTGCTTCCGGAACATATTCCGGTGCTTCCGGAACATGTTCCGGCGCTTCCGGAACATGTTCCGTTGTTTCTGGAACATGTTCCGGTGCTTCCGGAACATGTTCCAGCGCTTCCGGAACATGTTCCGGTACTTCCGGGGCATGTTCCGGTGCTTCCGGAACATGTTCCGGCGCTTCCGGAACATGTTCCGGTGCTTCCGGAACATGTTCCGGTGCTTCCGGAACATCTTCCGGTGCTTTCGGAACATGTTCTGGTGCTTCCAGAACATGTTCCGGTGCTTGCGGAACATGTTCCGGTGCTTCCGGAACATGCTCCGGTCCTTCCGGAACATGTTCCGGTGCTTGCGGAACATGTTCCGGTCCTTCCGGAACATGTTCCGGTCCTTCCGGAACATGTTCCGGTGCTTCCGGAACATGTTCCGGTGCTTCCGGAACATCTTCCGGTGCGTCCGGAACATGTTCCGGTGCCTCCGGAACATGTTCCGGTGCTTTCGGAACATGTTCCGGTGCTTTCGGAACATGTTCCGCTGCTTCCGGAACATGTACCGGTCCTGCCGGAACATGTTCCGGAACATGTTCCGGCGGTTCCGGCGCTTCCGGAACATGTTCCGGTGCCTCCGGAACATGTTCCGGTGCTTCCGGAACATGTTCCGGTGCTTCCGGAACATGTTCCGCCGCTTCCGGAACATGTTCCGGTGCTTCCGGAACATATTCCGGTGCTTCCGGAACATGTTCCGTTGTTTCTGGAACATGTTCCGGTGCTTCCGGAACATGTTCCAGCGCTTCCGGAACATGTTCCGGTACTTCCGGGGCATGTTCCGGCGCTTCCGGAACATGTTCCGGGGCTTCCGGAACATGTTCCGGTGCTTTCGGAACATGTTCTGGTGCTTCCAGAACATGTTCCGGTGCTTGCGGAACATGTTCCGGTGCTTCCGGAACATGTTCCGGTGCTTGCGGAACATGTTCCGGTCCTTCCGGAACATGTTCCGGTCCTTCCGGAACATGTTCCGGTGCTTCCGGAACATGTTCCGGTGCTTCCGGAACATCTTCCGGTGCGTCCGGAACATGTTCCGGTGCCTCCGGAACATGTTCCGGTGCTTTCGGAACATGTTCCGGTGCTTTCGGAACATGTTCCGGCGCTTCCGGAACATGTTCCGGTGCTTCCGGAACATGTTCCGGTGCTTCCGGAACATGTTCCGGTGCTTCCGGAACATGTTCCGGCGCTTCCGGAACATGTTCCGGTGCTTCCGGAACATGTTCCGGTGCTTCCGGAACATGTTCGGGTACTTCCGGAACATGTTTGGGTCCTTCCGGAACATGTTCCGGTCATTCCGGAACATGTTCCGGTGCTTCCGGAACATGTTCCGGTGCTTTCGGAACATGTTCTGGTGCTTCCAGAACATGTTCCGGTGCTTGCGGAACATGTTCCGGTGCTTCCGGAACATGTTCCGGTGCTTGCGGAACATGTTCCGGTCCTTCCGGAACATGTTCCGGTCCTTCCGGAACATGTTCCGGTGCTTCCGGAACATGTTCCGGTGCTTCCGGAACATCTTCCGGTGCGTCCGGAACATGTTCCGGTGCCTCCGGAACATGTTCCGGTGCTTTCGGAACATGTTCCGGTGCTTTCGGAACATGTTCCGGCGCTTCCGGAACATGTTCCGGTGCTTCCGGAACATGTTCCGGCGCTTCCGGAACATGTTGCGGTCCTTCCGGAACATGTTCCGGAAGCACCGGAACATGTTCCGGTCCTTCCGGAACATGTTCCGGCGCTTCCGGAACATGTTCCGGTGCTTCCGGAACATGTTCCGGTGCTTCCGGAACATGTTCCGGCGCTTCCGGAACATGTTCCGGCGCTTCCGGAACATGTTCCGGTGCTTCCGAAACATGTTCCGGTGCTTCCGGAACACGTTCCGGTGCTTCCGGAACATGTTCCGGTGCCTCCGGAACATGTTCCGGTGCTTTCGGAACATGTTCCGGTGCTTTCGGAACATGTTCCGGCGCTTCCGGAACATGTTCCGGTGCTTCCGGAACATGTTCCGGCGCTTCCGGAACATGTTGCGGTCCTTCCGGAACATGTTCCGGAAGCACCGGAACATGTTCCGGTCCTTCCGGAACATGTTGCGGTCCTTCCGGAACATGTTCCGGTGCTTCCGGAACATGTTCCGGCGCTTCCGGAACATGTTCCGGCGCTTCCGGAACATGTTCCGGTGCTTCCGAAACATGTTCCGGTGCTTCCGGAACACGTTCCGGTGCTTCCGGAACATGTTCCGGTGCTTTCGGAACATGTTCCGGTGCTTTCGGAACATGTTCCGGAAGCATCGGAACATGTTCCGGTCCTTCCGGAACATGTTCCGGTCCTTCCGGAACATGTTTCGGCGCTTCCGGAACGTGTTCCGGCGCTTCCGGAACATGTACCGGTCCTTCCGGAACATGTTCCGGTGCTTGCGGAACATGTTACGGTGCTTCCGGAACATGTTCCGGCGCTTCCGGAACATGTTCCGGTGCTTCCGGAACATGTTCCCGTCCTTCCGGAACATGTTCCGGCGCTTCCGCAACGTGTTCCGGTGCTTCCGGAACATGTTCCGGTGCTTCCGGAACATGTTCCGGTGCTTTCGGAACATGTTCCGGTGCTTTCGGAACATGTTCCGGTGCTTCCGGAACATGTTCCGGTCCTACCGGAACATGTTCCGGCGCTTCCGGAACATGTTCCGGCGCTTCCGGAACATGTTCCGGTCCTTCCGGAACATGTTCCGGTGCTTCCGGAATATATTCCGGTGCTTCCGGAACGTGTTCCGGTGCTTCCGGAACGTGTTCCGGCGCTTCCGGAACATGTTCTGGTGCTTCCGGAACGTGTTCCGGTGCTTCCGGAACATGTTCCGGTGCTTCCGGAACATGTTCCGGTGCTTCCGGAACATGTTCCGGTGCTTCCCGAGAATGTTCCGGTGCTTCCGGAACATGTTCCGGGGCTTCCGGAACATGTTCCGGCGCTTCCGGAACATGTTCCGGTGCTTCCGGAACATGTTCCGGTGCTTTCGGAACATGTTCCGGCGCTTCCGGAACATGTTCTGGTCCTTCCGGAAC
The DNA here is from genome assembly GCA_964036045.1 of Eutreptiella sp. 'Long Island Sound 2002'. NCBI lineage: Eukaryota > Euglenozoa > Euglenophyceae > Eutreptiales > Eutreptiaceae > Eutreptiella > Eutreptiella sp. 'Long Island Sound 2002'. Next base: position 16,682,342 of record OZ038381.1, read on the forward strand.
ATGTTCCGGTCCTTCCAGAACATGTTCCGGTGCTTCCGGAACATGTTCCGGTCCTTCCGGAACATGTTCCGGTCCTTCCGGAACATGTTCAGGTCCTTCCGGACCATGTTCGGGTCCTTCCGGAACATGTTCCGGTCCTTCCGGAACATGTTCCGGCGCTTCCGGAACATGTTCCGGTGCTTCCGGAACATGTTCCGGTGCATCCGGAACATGTGGTGCTTCCGGAACATGTTCCGGCGCTTCCGGAACATGTTCAGGTGCTTCCGGAACATGTTCCGGTCCTTCCGGAACATGTTCCGGCGCTTCCGGAACGGGTTCCGGCGCTTCCGGAACATGTTCCGGTGCTTCCGGAAAATGTTCCGTTGCTTCCGGAACATGTTCCGGTGCTTCCGGAACATGTTCCGGCGCTTCCGGAACATGTTCCGGTGCTTCCGGAACATGTTCCGGTGCTTCCGGAACATGTTCCGGTGCTTCTGGAACATTTTCCGGTGCCTCCGGAACATGTTTCGGTCCTTCCGGAACATGTTCCGGTCCTTCCGGAACATGTTCCGGCGCTTCCGGAACATGTTATGGCGCTTCCGGAACATGTTCCGGTGCTTCCGGAACATGTTCCGGTGCTTTCGAAACATGTTCCGGTGCTTTCGGAACATGTTCCGGTGCTTCCGGAACATGTTCCGTTGCTTCCGGAACATGTTCCGGAAGCATCGGAACATGTTCCGGTGCTTCAGGAACATGTTCCGGCGCTTCCGGAACATGTTCCGGTGCTTCCGGAACATGTTCCGGCGCTTCCGGAACATGTTCCGGTCCTTCCGGAACATGTTCCGGTCCTTCCGGAACATGTTCCGGTCCTTCCGGAACACGTTCCGGCGCTTCCGGAAATGAGGTTTGCCATAAGCAAACCCAAGTTTGGTCTGTGCAGGATTGAGTGTGTATGTGTCTACTCTGATTGTCTGCTCAGTTGTCTTTTATATTTTGTATGTGGATGGGGAATGCTTTCCGATTGCCCCGTTGGCTGGCGCCTCGACAGGGCGAGCCCGGAGGAGCGCGTGTTGGGGGGAAACCGGCCGGCCGGTCAAAAGCCGGGCGATCGATTGAGCTGAGTGAAGCCCTACGCCGAGGAACGGGGGGGGCGGGGGTTGCCGGGACGCCGCATCTGGACGCCGGATCCCTTGAACCTTGGGCGACCCCCCCTGGTGCCCAAAACAAACACAACGGTCAATCTTTGGCCGAACCAGGGGGGTCAGCTCAGGGGGACGGGGTGATGGTTCTGCCGCGGGCGGATCGGCCACATGCCCCGCCCCCCCCCCCCCACGTTTGGTTACAAGGCCCGCGGGGTTGGGTGCAGGTTCCCTGCGAAGGAGCACGTCAGCTGCGCAGTACAGTTGTCAGGCTTTGGGGCTGTGGCGACGACGATTTTTGGTTGTTGTGCGAGGGGCGTGCCCTCGCGGACGGCATGAAGGTGCCCCAGAGCGGGAGTCATGTGCAGGTGCGTTTGCGTGGAGTCGGGGGTATGCACCCTGGTTTTGCTACCCCAAACGAGATCGAGGAGGCCTTACGGGAGGAGGCGGAGCGCAAGGGCTCTGCGCGAGAGGGCACCCCGTCGGGGGCTAAGTCTGCGAAGAAGGATAAAGGAAAAGGAAAGAAGATGATCTCTTTCCGGGAGTATACACAGTCGGGGCTGCACGCCCAATGGAGCCTGGTGGCACCTCAGAAGGATTTTATGAGGTTGCGCATGGAGATCCAGACTGACCTTAACAGGTTGGGTGATCAAAAGGATGAGTGGGTGGAGAAGGCAGTCAAAGCGCATGGGCTGGAGCTCACAACGGTGGAGTTGGTGGAGTACATAGCGTGTTATTGCCTGTTGGAGGACCTGCGATTCGATGTGGATACGGGTAATTTCGCTAAGGCGGTGGAGGAGAGCAATGAGCAGTCGCAGAGTGGTATCAGCGAGGTCCTGAAAAAGCTGGAGATGTTGGAGCAGCGGTTGGAGGAGGTGCAGCTGGGGAAGAGTGAGCCCTCCAGAAGGATCCCCAAGTTGAGCCACAAGGAGCTATCTATTTTGATGGAGATGGATCATAAGCCGCAGTGGGTATGCCGTTTATTGGTATTTTTTAAGGCCGTCCAGGACGGCCAAAAGGTGGATCCCCTACTGATGGAGTGCACCTCAGCCTGGAAATCGTCTGACCTCCAAGAAGAGTTGGTTATGTCTCCGGAGAAGGCGCAGAGCAAAGAGGTCTGGACCTCCGGTGCTTGGCTGGAGTCCGTGACCGCCCCCATGGATGGGTCGGACGGTGGGGGAACCCCCCCGATTCCGGCCTTGGTGGCCAATTACGTGGAAGGACTATGGATCCTGCTGGTATCGGCGATGGGGACGTACGGAGAATCATACCATCAGCACACCGGAGGTGGGCGTGGGGGCGAGACCCCAAAGGAAGTGGGAGAGCCGCCAGAAAATTTTGGGGACACTACGGTCCCTGTGGAGGAAGTCCGTCGCCGTCTGGCTAGCCTGCGGAGCAGGTTCTCGTACGAGAACGGACGTAGGATTTGGATCCCGAAGAACAATAATCAGCAGAGGACCGACATGACGGATCCGCCGGCTACGGGTTGCCGCACGTGCAAGAGCCATGGGGCGCCGGGCAAGAAGCATTGGTTTTTTGCCTGCCCATACTACGAGTGACGGGGGGGAAGAACAGGGGGAGAGGAGGACAGTCGGTGAGACGCCGTCGGGAGAGGTGGAGGGAGTACTGGGAGAGTCGGCAGACTGGTCATCTTGGTGGGCGGCGTGGAAGCGACTCAATCGACAAGACCCGGCAGAGTACTCCGATGCGCTTGTCGCCATGTCATGGAGCGTTGGCACCAGAAGCAACTATGCCGTTCACATCCGAGCATTGGGGTTACTCGCAGCCTCGCAGCCGGATGTCGATAAGTCAAAATTGCTGGACCGATACTTACGTGCACTCTTCGCCAAGGGCAGGTCGAGATCATACATGCGAGGGGCTATCAGCGCGGTACGAGCCCTGGAGGACTTGGGGTGGATCGCTGGGGTGGTCCAGGCCAGGCATTGGCGCATGGCAAAGTCCACCATCCGCAACACGGAGGAGCAGCGACCATATGGAGGACTGGAGGCACTGTCCGTACTTGCCCAATCCTGTCGAACCAAGGAGCAGTGGTCCGGGTTCGCCTTGGCCGTCCTCTCCTTCACCTGTCTGTGGCGTGTGGGGGAAGCGGCCGGGGTTCGACGACGAGGGATCGAGGACGAGGCTATATGGTTCAGGTGCAACAAGAACGGTGACAAGGTTGTCCAGCGAGAACTGGGCCCGTACTCCGCAAAATGGGCGAGGTGGCTCCGTGACTATGGGTCCACAGGTCGTCGCAGATCGCCCATCATGTGCCCTTCCGGATCGCCATGGTTGGAGTCATTCCTGGAATTCGGGTTCCGGGGAACAGAGTACGCCAATCACAGGTGGCATTGTTGGAAACGCGGGGGTGCTGCCCTGCAGAAGTACCTCGCCCTCCCTGCGGAAATCCGGCAATGGTGGGGACGATGGAAATCACGAAGGGTGGCGGAGGACTACGCACAGCCACCTGAGGAATATAAGATCTGGACCTCCATCAGACTACCATGGCCAGAGGGGCCCTCCAAGTTCGTTAAGCGCACGGCGCGAGGGCACGACTTCTGGCCTGCAGCGATTTCGGAGTTATTTCGGGACGGACAGCAAACTGTGGAGCAGCAGCCTGACGTTGGATCCAAGCGAGCGTGCATTGTACTGTCGGATGATGACGCGCCTCAGCGACCTGGAGTCCCGGTGCGCCGCACCGTCAAGGTGCGCGGGCATGGCAGTGCCCGCCCCGTGGCATCGGCAGCCCTGGGGCCCCGAGTTGGCCGAGTGGGTCCTGCAGCGAGTACGGGACGGAGCGGTTCGGGAGTGGTGCAGCAAGCTGCGGGAGGTGATCGACCTCCCGCCAAGCAGCGGAGGCGATGATGGCTGGATCCTGGGACGGCTGCTGGTGCTGGTGCTCAGGATGTGGAGGCATTCGTCAGAGTTAGGGATACCGCACCCTGGGGTACATATCGGTCAGTTTTTTGTGCAGCTCACGAGGGACGCGTGGCTGATCTGGTTGCGAGACTCCACCTCCCCGAAGTTAATTGTGGTGCCATTAACTACGACCATTTTAGAGAGGGGGGTGGGACCTGTGGGTAATGTCCGCATCCCCCCCGATATTTGGAAGGCATTGGTGCCGGGTAACTTTGGCGAGGTGAGCAGGCGGTCCTTTTCTTCTCTGGCGCCTGTAACAGGCCAGTCTGCGGTCCTGGCCAGGGCATTGGTACAGCAAGGGGTACTGCGCCCCTGTCTTGCGGACGGTTTGGGCCCAAATGGGTCCCTTTTCGCTATCCCGAAAAACAGCGAAAAGGCAAGCTGTATTTGCAACATGGTCCTTTTCAACAAGGCCCAGGGGTGCGACAGCCCCCCCTTGCGATTGCCAAGCGTTGAGCTTGTCGCTTTTTTACAGATTGTGCATTGGAATATACATTTGGATTTCGTTCCAGCCGGTTGTGCGGGGGTGGTGGGGGATAATGTCATGTTCCTTCTTCACCAGATGGCGTCCCTCAAAGCTGACCCGCCCTGTGTGGGGGAGGAGCCTGTTTTGTGTGCATGTCATATCGATCTTAGTAATTGTTTTTGGTCTTTGAAGACCCCTGTTGAGTTTACTGACGCCTTTCGAGTTTCGGTGGATGGAGTATTGTATAGTTTTGATTGTCTCCCGTTCGGGTGGACCCACAGTCCAGCCATTTGCCAGGCCGTGATGGTCAGGCTGGTGCAGAGCGCGGGGGTGCAGGGAGTCTTAGTGCTTGTCTACCTGGACGATGTGTTTATCATTGGATATGGCAGGAAGTGGGTTAGTATGCAGGCAGGTGTTGTTGCTTCGCGCCTGAGGGAGGAAGGGGCCATTGTCAGTCCAAAAAGCACCTTGGAGGCCGCCGTTGGTTTGGCATGGATTGGAAAGTTTTTCGATTTCCAGGCTGCCACTGTGTCCACGGCGCGTGGAAATTGGCAAGCGTTGGTGGCGCGCTGGTGGCAACTGGCTGTAGGCCCTTGTACACGCCGCCGTTTGCTACGCTTTTTGGGCAGGTTGCTGTGGTTTGTGCGCCCAAATTGGGGAGTGCTGCCGTTCGTGGCGCCGGTGTGGGCGCATATACCGTGGCAACCTCAGTGGTTGGCTGACGCCCCCTTGCGTTTATTGCACACCCTTGCAGGCTTGCTGCCATGGGGGCTGATGGCATGGAGGCCGTTGGTTTTTTTTAAGAAGCCGCGAGATTGGGCTGAGTACATTTTTTTTGATGGGGCCTGCGATGGGCAAACCTGGAGAATGGCGCTGTGGGGATACACTATGGGGGGAAGGTCAGGGATCGTACATGAGGTGTTGTGCAATCAGCAGATTGCAGAGTTCGCGGCATTAGAGTATGCAGTGCATTTCGTGTCCGCATTGGGGTGGAACAGAGTAGGTCTGGTTGGAGATAACTTTTCGGTGCTGCAAAGTTTTGCGGCAGGAAAAGCGAGTGTGGGGTTGCGAGTGCAGAATAGAATTTTGCGGCGGCTGGTATACGCGTGCACGCGGTCGCGTAGGTCGTGGTATCTGTGCTCGGTCCCAGGAGAATGCAACCCAGCGGATCCTTTCAGCCGTATCCAGTCGGGGTGGAGGGGGGACTATGCCGCAGCACAAGAGGAGGCCACACGTCGGCTGAGGTTGGCTATGGGCGGCCCCACGGTGTTAGTCCAGCATGTATGGACGTTGGAGCTACCGGTGATAAAGCAGCTGCATGGTCATGTGGGCATGAAGGTCCGGAAGCCTGCCTGACACGCCGTGACGCCCTGCGTTTGGTCCTTAGGCCGTTGGCTGCAAGTAGCTAGGCGTCGTGCGTGTGTCCTCTGACGCGCCCTTGCCCGGTGCTGCAAACAAACACAACGGTCAACCTTTGGCCGAGCCGGGTGAGGGTGCAGACGGGGACCAGCGGGGAGCACGGCGCCCGATAGCTCTGAGCATGCGAGTGTCGGCGTGGTAGGGGTACGGTGAGAATGGCGGTCAGGTAACCTCGCATGTATTGTGTTTGCGGTGCCTTAGTTTTTTTTTGAACTCATGCCAAGGCCTGTGGCGCTGCCGTGCTTCCACCCCCTGCCGCCGCCGGCGCCAGCGCATATGGGCCGGCGCAGGCGCCAGCGGGATTGGGGGCGTTGGGAGGAGGACCGGCAGCGGGGCATCGCACGCGCCCACCCGGTGCCGGTGCTGCGAGGATGGGCTCGAGCGCTCACATCAGCGGTGAGCGGTACACGGCGCTGGGGAAAGATCGTGGACGCCGCGTGCGTCTTGTACGCGGTTTGCAAGCTCTTCCCCGGCGCCCTGGACCTGACGGCGCTCCTGGTGGGGGCGTTCGAGTACTTCATCAGCGTGGGAGCCTCACGGCCCGCGGCCTCCGTCAGCTTCACGGGAACTGGACTGGCGGTGGCCCCGGGAGCGGTCCGTGCGGCGCTGCGATGGAGATACGGGGTAGGAGCGAGCCACGCGTGGAGAGCGCCGCGGCAGCACTTCCTGGCGGGTGCGATACGCCAGGAGGTGTATAATATAATATTGCCCCTATGGGACGCAGGGCCGCTCGGCCTGCGGGGCGTCCGGCAATGGGTCCCGGACCAGTGGTGGCATTTGCCACAGTGCAGGCTGGTGGTGTTGACTGGCTGGTGTCCGGGTCCGTTGGCGGGTAGTGCAGGACACGCGTTGGGGCTGTCGTACACAGGTTGGCTGGCGTGTAATCAGCATGGGACAGTTTATGTGGGTCAGGACCCGGATGCGGCCTTGGAACTCATCCGGCAATGGCTGCCGGTCGTGTGGGAGGCTTGGTACTTCTGCATGCCGCGGCCTGAGTTGTTGCAGGCACCGCCTGTGGTTGCGCGACCGGGCGCAGGGGTGCGGTGTTGGGAGGGTGCTGTGGGTCGGGAGAGGCTGTACCGCGCTGCGGTGACCATTGCGGAGGACTGGTACGCGCGACGGGTGCCCGTGCGTATGATGCGTGATGTGCCGGAATTCTGTAGTTGACGCGGCAAGCGTGCTGCGGACCGAGAGTGGCTGAGTGTGCCTGAGCGTCGTGACCCTACCTTCTGACGTGCCCTCACCCGGTGCAGCAACCAAACACAACGGTCAGCCTTTGGCCGAGCCGGGTGAGGGGGCTGTCGGGGCCATAAGAAGTTTCGGCGTCCGGTTACGGCGGCAAGAGTGCTGTATTTGACGCAATGCGACTGCGATGGGGGGTGTCGCGGCGTGGGCGTGTGTTGCGCGGGGTGCGTGTGTTGCACGGCGCGGCCGATCGCGGCGCCCGGCCGGTATCTATATTTTTTTTTTCGTTCAGGGCAGATTCAGCCTGATATCATGTCGGTGTAGGGGAGTGTTTGCGCCCCAGACTCGCATACCGACGCTACTTATCGTTTTCTGTGTGCATGTGCTTTTGCTTGTTGGCAGATGTGAGTTTAGACCAAAATGAGGTTTGCCATAAGCAAACCCAAGTTTGGTCTGTGCAGGATTGAGTGTGTATGTGTCTACTCTGATTGTCTGCTCAGTTGTCTTTTATATTTTGTATGTGGATGGCCCACCCATCCACCCTGGACAGTATCTATGGCACAGGCTGCCTTATGCGACATCACGCCCCAGACTCGCATACCGACGCCGTACCGGTATCTATATTTTTTTTTTTTCGTTCAGGGCAGATTCAGCCTGATATCATGTCGGTGTAGGGGAGTGTTTGCGCCCCAGACTCGCATACCGACGCTACTTATCGTTTTCTGTGTGCATGTGCTTTTGCTTGTTGGCAGATGTGAGTTTAGACCAAACATGTTCCGGTGCTTCCGGAACATGTGGTGCTTCCGAAACATGTTCCGGTGCTTCCGGAATATGTTCCGGTGCTTCCGGAACATGTTCCGGTGCTTCCGGAACATGTTCCGGTGCTTCCGGAACATGTTCCGGTCCTTCCAGAACATGTTCGGGTCCTTCCGGAACATGTTCCGGGGCTTCCGGAACATGTTCCGGTGCTTCCGGAACATGTTCCAGCTTCCGGAACATATTCCGGCGCTTCCGGAACATGTTCCGGAAGCACCGGAACATGTTCCGGTGCTTCCGGAACATGTTCCGGTCCTGCCGGAACATGTTCCGGAACATGTTCCGGAAGCACTGGAACACGTTCCGGAAGCACCGGAACATGTTCCGGTTCTTCCGGAATACGTTCCGGCGATTTCGGAACATGTTCCGGTCCTTCCGGAACATGTTCCGGTGCTTCCGGAACACGTTCTGGTGCGTCCAGAACATGTTCTGGTGCCTCCGGAACGTGTTCCCGTCCTTCCGGAACATGTTCCGGTGCTTCCGGAACATGTTCCGGTGCTTCCGGAACATGTTCCGGCGCTTCCGGAACATGTTCCGGCGCTTCCGGAACATGTTCCGGCGCTTCCGGAACATGTTCCGGCGCTTCCAGAACATGTTCCGGTGCTTCCGGAACATGTTCCGGTGCTTGGGGAACATGTTTCGGTGCTTCCGGAACATGTGGTGCTTCCGGAACATGTTCCGGAAGCGCCGGAACATGTTCCGGAAGCACCGGAACATGTTCCGGTCCTTCCGGTCCTTCCGGAACATGTTCCGGTCCTTCCGGAACATGTTCCGGTCCTTCCGGAACATGTTCCGGTGCTTCCGGAACATGTTCCGGCGCTTCCGGAACATGTTCCGGTGCTTCCGGAACATGTTCCGGTGCTTCCGGAACATGTTCCGGTGCTTCCGGAATATGCTCCGGTGCTTCCGGAACATGTTCCGGCGCTTCCGGAACATGTTCCGGTGCTTCCGGAACATGTTCCGGTGCTTCCGGAATATGCTCCGGTGCTTCCGGAACATGTTCCGGTCCTTCCGGAACATGTTCCGGTCCTTCCAGAACATGTTCGGGTCCTTCCGGAACGTGTTCCGGTGCTTCCGGAACACGTTCCGGTGCTTCCGGAACATGTTCCGGCTTCCGGAACATGTTCCGGTCCTTCCGGAACATGTTCCGGTCCTTCTGGAACATGTTCCGGCGCTTCCGGAACATGTTCCGGTGCCTCCGGAACATGTTCCGGTGCCTCCGGAACATGTTCCGGTCCTTCCGGAACATGTTCCGGCGCTTCCGGAACATGTTCCGGCGCTTCCGGAACATGTTCCGGCGCTTCCGGAACATGTTCCGGTGCTTCCGGAACATGTTCCGGTGCTTCCGGAACATGTTCCGGTGCTTCCGGAACATGTTCCGGTGGTTCCGGAACATGTTCCGGCGCTTCCGGAACATGTTCCGGCGCTTCCGGAACATGTTCCGGTCCTTCCGGAACATGTTCCGGCGCTTCCGGAACATGTTCCGGTCCTTCCGGATCATGTTCCGGTCCTTCCGGAACATGTTCCGGTGCTTCCGGAACATGTTCCGGTGCTTCCGGAACATGTTCCGGCGCTTCCGGAACATGTTCCGGCGCTTCCGGAACATGTTCCGGTGCTTCCGGAACATGTTCCGGCGCTTCCGGAACATGTTCCGGTGCTTCCGGAACATGTTCCGGTGCTTCCGGAACATGTTCCGGTCCTTCCGGAACATGTTCCGGTGCTTGGGGAACATGTTTCGGTGCTTCCGGAACATGTGGTGCTTCCGGAACATGTTCCGGTGCTTCCGGAACATGTTCCGGCGCTTCCGGAACATGTTCCGGCGCTTCCGGAACATGTTCCGGTGCTTCCGGAACATGTTCCGGTGCTTCTGGAATATGCTCCGGTGCTTCCGGAACATGTTCCGGCGCTTCCGGAACATGTTCCGGCGCTTCCGGAACATGTTCCGGTGCTTCCGGAACATGTTCCGGTGCTTCCGGAATATGCTTCGGTGCTTCCGGAACATGTTCCGGTCCTTCCGGAACATGTTCCGGTCCTTCCAGAACATGTTCGGGTCCTTCCGGAACGTGTTCCGGTGCTTCCGGAACACGTTCCGGTGCTTCCGGAACATGTTCCGGCTTCCGGAACATGTTCCGGTCCTTCCGGAACATGTTCCGGTCCTTCTGGAACATGTTCCGGCGCTTCCGGAACATGTTCCGGTCCTTCCGGAACAGGTTCCGGTGCTTCCGGAACATGTTCCGGTCCTGCCGGAACATGTTCCGGTGCCTCCGGAACATGTTCCGGTCCTTCCGGAACATGTTCCGGTCCTTCCGGAACATGTTCCGGTCCTTCCAGAACATGTTCGGGTCCTTCCGGAACGTGTTCCGGTGCTTCCGGAACACGTTCCGGTGCTTCCGGAACATGTTCCGGCTTCCGGAACATGTTCCGGTCCTTCCGGAACATGTTCCGGTCCTTCTGGAACATGTTCCGGCGCTTCCGGAACATGTTCCGGTCCTTCCGGAACAGGTTCCGGTGCTTCCGGAACGTGTTCCGGTCCTGCCGGAACATGTTCCGGTGCCTCCGGAACATGTTCCGGTCCTTCCGGAACATGTTCCGGTCCTTCCGGAACATGTTCCGGTGCTTCCGGAACATGTTCCGGCGCTTCCGGAACATGTTCCGGCGCTTCCGGAACATGTTCCGGTGCTTCCGGAACATGTTCCGGTGCTTCCGGAACATGTTCCGGTGCTTTGGAAACATGTTCCGAAACCACCGGAACATGTTCCGAAACCACCGGAACATGTTCCGAAAGCACCGGAACATGTTCCGGAAGCACCGGAACATGTGCTGGTGCTTTCGGAACATGTTCCGGTGCTTCCGGAACGTGTTCCGGTGCTTCCGGAACGTGTTCCGGTGCTTCCGGAACATGTTCCGGTGCTTCCGGAACATGTTCCGGCGCTTCCGGAACATGTTCCGGCGCTTCCGGAACATGTTCCGGTGCTTCCGGAACATGTTCCGGTGCTTCCGGAACATGTTCCGGTGCTTCCGGAACATGTTCCGGTCCTTCCAGAACATGTTCGGGTCCTTCCGGAACATGTTCCGGTGCTTCCGGAACATGTTCTGGTGCTTCCGGAACATGTTCCGGTCCTTCTGGAACATGTTCCGGCGCTTCCGGAACATGTTCCGGTCCTTCCGGAACAGGTTCCGGTGCTTCCGGAACATGTTCCGGTCCTGCCGGAACATGTTCCGGTGCCTCCGGAACATGTTCCGGTCCTTCCGGAACATGTTCCGGTCCTTCCGGAACATGTTCCGGTCCTTCCAGAACATGTTCGGGTCCTTCCGGAACGTGTTCCGGTGCTTCCGGAACACGTTCCGGTGCTTCCGGAACATGTTCCGGCTTCCGGAACATGTTCCGGTCCTTCCGGAACATGTTCCGGTCCTTCTGGAACATGTTCCGGCGCTTCCGGAACATGTTCCGGTCCTTCCGGAACAGGTTCCGGTGCTTCCGGAACATGTTCCGGTCCTGCCGGAACATGTTCCGGTGCCTCCGGAACATGTTCCGGTCCTTCCGGAACATGTTCCGGTCCTTCCGGAACATGTTCCGGCGCTTCCGGAACATGTTCCGGCGCTTCCGGAACATGTTCCGGTGCTTCCGGAACATGTTCCGGTTCTTCCGGAACATGTTCCGGTGCTTCCGGAACATGTTCCGGTGCTTTCGAAACATGTTCCGAAACCACCGGAACATGTTCCGAAACCACCGGAACATGTTCCGAAAGCACCGGAACATGTTCCGGAAGCACCGGAACATGTGCTGGTGCTTTCGGAACATGTTCCGGTGCTTCCGGAACGTGTTCCGGTGCTTCCGGAACGTGTTCCGGTGCTTCCGGAACATGTTCCGGTGCTTCCGGAACATGTTCCGGCGCTTCCGGAACATGTTCCGGCGCTTCCGGAACATGTTCCGGTGCTTCCGGAACATGTTCCGGCGCTTCCGGAACATGTTCCGGCGCTTCCGGAACATGTTCCGGTGCTTCCGGAACATGTTCCGGTGCTTCCGGAACATGTTCCGGTCCTTCCAGAACATGTTCGGGTCCTTCCGGAACATGTTCCGGTGCTTCCGGAACATGTTCCGGTGCTTCCGGAACATGTTCCGGTGCTTCCGGAACGTGTTCCGGCGCTTCCGGAACGTGTTCCGGCGCTTCCGGAACGTGTTCCGGCGCTTCCGGAACATGTTCCGGTGCTTCCGGAAAATGTTCCGGTGCTTCTGGAACATGTTCCGGTCCTTCCGGAACATGTTCCGGTCCTTCCGGAACATGTTCCGGTCCTTCCGGAACATGTTCGGGTGCTTCCGGAACATGTTCCGGTCCTTCCGGAACATGTTCCGGCGCTTCCGGAACATGTTCCGGCGCTTCCGGAACATGTTCCGGCGCTTCCGGAACATGTTCCGGTGCTTCCGGAACATGTTCCGGTGCTTCCGGAACATGCTCCGGTGCTTCCGGAACATGTTCCGGCGCTTCCGGAACATGTTCCGGCGCTTCCGGAACATGTTCCGGCGCTTCCTGAACATGTTCCGGTGCTTCCGGAATATGCTTCGGTGCTTCCGGAACATGTTCCGGTGCTTCCGGAACATGTTCCGGTCCTTCCAGAACATGTTCGGGTCCTTCCGGAACGTGTTCCGGTGCTTCCGGAACACGTTCCGGTGCTTCCGGAACATGTTCCGGCTTCCGGAACATGTTCCGGTCCTTCCGGAACATGTTCCGGTCCTTCTGGAACATGTTCCGGCGCTTCCGGAATATGTTCCGGTCCTTCCGGAACAGGTTCCGGTGCTTCCGGAACATGTTCCGGTCCTGCCGGAACATGTTCCGGTGCCTCCGGAACATGTTCCGGTGCTTCCGGAACATGTTCCGGCGCTTCCGGAACATGTTCCGGCGCTTCCGGAACATGTTCCGGTGCTTCCGGAACATGTTCCGGTTCTTCCGGAACATGTTCCGGTGCTTCCGGAACATGTTCCGGTGCTTTCGAAACATGTTCCGAAACCACCGGAACATGTTCCGAAAGCACCGGAACATGTTCCGGAAGCACCGGAACATGTGCTGGTGCTTTCGGAACATGTTCCGGTGCTTCCAGAACGTGTTCCGGTGCTTCCGGAACATGTTCCGGTGCTTCCGGAACATGTTCCGGCGCTTCCGGAACATGTTCCGGCGCTTCCGGAACATGTTCCGGTGCTTCCGGAACATGTTCCGGCGCTTCCGGAACATGTTCCGGTGCTTCCGGAACATGTTCCGGTCCTTCCAGAACATGTTCGGGTCCTTCCGGAACATGTTCCGGTGCTTCCGGAACATGTTCCGGTGCTTCCGGAACGTGTTCCGGCGCTTCCGGAACGTGTTCCGGCGCTTCCGGAACGTGTTCCGGCGCTTCCGGAACATGTTCCGGTGCTTCCGGAAAATGTTCCGGTGCTTCTGGAACATGTTCCGGTCCTTCCGGAACATGTTCCGGTCCTTCCGGAACATGTTCCGGTCCTTCCGGAACATGTTCGGGTGCTTCCGGAACATGTTCCGGTCCTTCCGGAACATGTTCCGGCGCTTCCGGAACATGATCCGGTGCTTCCGGAACATGTTCCGGTGCTTCCGGAACATGTTGCGGTGCTTCCGGAACATGTTCCGGTGCTTCCGGAACATGTTGCGGTGCTTCCGGAACATGTTCCGGTGCTTCCGGAACATGTTCCGGTCCTTCCGGAACATGTTCCGGCGCTTCCCGAACATGTTCCGGCGCTTCCGGAACATGTTCCGGTGCTTTCGGAACATGTTCCGGTGCTTTCGGAACATGTTCTGGTGCTTCCGGAACATGTTCCGGCGCTTCCGGAACATGTTCCGGTCCTTCCGGAACATGTTCCGGTGCTTGGGGAACATGTTCTGGTCCTTCCGGAACATGTTCCGGTCCTTCCGGAACATGTTCCGGCGCTTCCGGAACATGTTCCGGTGCTTCCGGAACATGTTCCGCTCCTTCCGGAACATGTTCCGGTGCTTGGGGAACATGTTTCGGTGCTTCCGGAACATGTGGTCCTTCCGGAACATGTTCCGGTGCTTCCGGAACATGTTCCGGTGCTTCCGGAACATGTTCCGGCGCTTCCGGAACATGTTCCGCTCCTTCCGGAACATGTTCCGGTGCTTGGGGAACATGTTTCGGTGCTTCCGGAACATGTGGTCCTTCCGGAACATGTTCCGGTGCTTCCGGAACATGTTCCGGCGCTTCCGGAACATGTTCCGGTGCTTCCTGAACATGTTCCGGTGCTTCCGGAACATGTTCCGGTCCTTCCGGAACATGTTCCGGTGCTTGGGGAACATGTTTCGGTGCTTCCGGAACATGTGGTGCTTCCGGAACATGTTCCGGTGCTTCCGGAACATGTTCCGGTGCTTCCGGAACGTGTTCCGGCGCTTCCGGAACGTGTTCCGGCGCTTCCGGAACGTGTTCCGGCGCTTCCGGAACATGTTGCGGTGCTTCCGGAAAATGTTCCGGTGCTTCTGGAACATGTTCCGGTCCTTCCGGAACATGTTCCGGTCCTTCCGGAACATGTTCCGGTCCTTCCGGAACATGTTCGGGTGCTTCCGGAACATGTTCCGGTCCTTCCGGAACATGTTCCGGCGCTTCCGGAACATGATCCGGTGCTTCCGGAACATGTTCCGGTGCTTCCGGAACATGTTGCGGTGCTTCCGGAACATGTTCCGGTGCTTCCGGAACATGTTGCGGTGCTTCCGGAACATGTTCCGGTGCTTCCGGAACATGTTCTGGTCCTTCCGGAACATGTTCCGGCGCTTCCTGAACATGTTCCGGCGCTTCCGGAACATGTTCCGGTGCTTTCGGAACATGTTCCGGTGCTTTCGGAACATGTTCCGGTGCTTCCGGAACATGTTCCGGCGCTTCCGGAACATGTTCCGGTCCTTCCGGAACATGTTCCGGTGCTTGGGGAACATGTTCTGGTCCTTCCGGAACATGTTCCGGTCCTTCCGGAACATGTTCCGGCGCTTCCGGAACATGTTCCGGTGCTTCCGGAACATGTTCCGCTCCTTCCGGAACATGTTCCGGTGCTTGGGGAACATGTTTCGGTGCTTCCGGAACATGTGGTCCTTCCGGAACATGTTCCGGTGCTTCCGGAACATGTTCCGGCGCTTCCGGAACATGTTCCGGTGCTTCCTGAACATGTTCCGGTGCTTCCGGAACATGTTCCGGTGCTTCCGGAACATGTTCCGGTCCTTCCGGAACATGTTCCGGTGCTTGGGGAACATGTTTCGGTGCTTCCGGAACATGTGGTGCTTCCGGAACATGTTCCGGTGCTTCCGGAACATGTTCCGGCGCTTCCGGAACATGTTCCGGCGCTTCCGGAACATGTTCCGGCGCTTCCGGAACATGTTCCGGTGCTTCCGGAACATGTTCCGGTGCTTCCGGAACATGTTCCGGTGCTTCCGGAACATGTTCCGGTGCTTCCGGAACATGTTCCGGTGCTTCCGGAACATGTTCCGGTCCTTCCAGAACATGTTCGGGTCCTTCCGGAACGTGTTCCGGTGCTTCCGGAACACGTTCCGGTGCTTCCGGAACATGTTCGGGTCCTTCCGGAACGTGTTCCGGTGCTTCCGGAACATGTTCCGGTGCTTCCGGAACATGTTCCGGTGCTTCCGGAACATGTTCCGGCGCTTCCGGAACATGTTCCGGCGCTTCCGGAACATGTTCCGGCGCTTCCGGAACATGTTCCGGTGCTTCCGGAACATGTTCCGGTGCTTCCGGAACATGTTCCGGTCCTTCCGGAACATGTTCTGGTGCTTGGGGAACATGTTTCGGTGCTTCCGGAACATGTGGTGCTTCCGGAACATGTTCCGGTGCTTCCGGAACATGTTCCGGCGCTTCCGGAACATGTTCCGGCGCTTCCGGAACATGTTCCGGTGCTTCCGGAACATGTTCCGGTGCTTCCGGAATATGCTCCGGTGCTTCCGGAACATGTTCCGGCGCTTCCGGAACATGTTCCGGCGCTTCCGGAACATGTTCCGGTGCTTCCGGAACATGTTCCGGTGCTTCCGGAATATGCTTCGGTGCTTCCGGAACATGTTCCGGTCCTTCCGGAACATGTTCCGGTCCTTCCAGAACATGTTCGGGTCCTTCCGGAACGTGTTCCGGTGCTTCCGGAACACGTTCCGGTGCTTCCGGAACATGTTCCGGCTTCCGGAACATGTTCCGGTCCTTCCGGAACATGTTCCGGTCCTTCTGGAACATGTTCCGGCGCTTCCGGAACATGTTCCGGTCCTTCCGGAACAGGTTCCGGTGCTTCCGGAACATGTTCCGGTCCTGCCGGAACATGTTCCGGTGCCTCCGGAACATGTTCCGGTCCTTCCGGAACATGTTCCGGTCCTTCCGGAACATGTTCCGGTGCTTCCGGAACATGTTCCGGCGCTTCCGGAACATGTTCCGGTTCTTCCGGAACATGTTCCGGTGCTTCCGGAACATGTTCCGGTGCTTTCGAAACATGTTCCGAAACCACCGGAACATGTTCCGAAACCACCGGAACATGTTCCGAAAGCACCGGAACATGTTCCGGAAGCACCGGAACATGTGCTGGTGCTTTCGGAACATGTTCCGGTGCTTCCGGAACGTGTTCCGGTGCTTCCGGAACATGTTCCGGTGCTTCCGGAACATGTTCCGGCGCTTCCGGAACATGTTCCGGCGCTTCCGGAACATGTTCCGGTCCTTCCGGAACATGTTCCGGCGCTTCCGGAACATGTTCCGGTGCCTCCGGAACATGTTCCGGTCCTTCCAGAACATGTTCGGGTCCTTCCGGAACATGTTCCGGTGCTTCCGGAACATGTTCCGGTGCTTCCGGAACATGTTCCGGTGCTTCCGGAACGTGTTCCGGCGCTTCCGGAACGTGTTCCGGCGCTTCCGGAACGTGTTCCGGCGCTTCCGGAACATGTTCCGGTGCTTCCGGAAAATGTTCCGGTGCTTCTGGAACATGTTCCGGTCCTTCCGGAACATGTTCCGGTCCTTCCGGAACATGTTCCGGTCCTTCCGGAACATGTTCGGGTGCTTCCGGAACATGTTCCGGTCCTTCCGGAACATGTTCCGGCGCTTCCGGAACATGATCCGGTGCTTCCGGAACATGTTCCGGTGCTTCCGGAACATGTTGCGGTGCTTCCGGAACATGTTCCGGTGCTTCCGGAACATGTTGCGGTGCTTCCGGAACATGTTCCGGTGCTTCCGGAACATGTTCTGGTCCTTCCGGAACATGTTCCGGCGCTTCCCGAACATGTTCCGGCGCTTCCGGAACATGTTCCGGTGCTTTCGGAACATGTTCCGGTGCTTTCGGAACATGTTCCGGTGCTTCCGGAACATGTTCCGGTGCTTGGGGAACATGTTCTGGTCCTTCCGGAACATGTTCCGGTCCTTCCGGAACATGTTCCGGCGCTTCCGGAACATGTTCCGGTGCTTCCGGAACATGTTCCGCTCCTTCCGGAACATGTTCCGGTGCTTGGGGAACATGTTTCGGTGCTTCCGGAACATGTGGTCCTTCCGGAACATGTTCCGGTGCTTCCGGAACATGTTCCGGTGCTTCCGGAACATGTTCCGGCGCTTCCGGAACATGTTCCGCTCCTTCCGGAACATGTTCCGGTGCTTGGGGAACATGTTTCGGTGCTTCCGGAACATGTGGTCCTTCCGGAACATGTTCCGGTGCTTCCGGAACATGTTCCGGCGCTTCCGGAACATGTTCCGGTGCTTCCTGAACATGTTCCGGTGCTTCCGGAACATGTTCCGGTCCTTCCGGAACATGTTCCGGTCCTTCCGGAACATGTTCCGGTGCTTGGGGAACATGTTTCGGTGCTTCCGGAACATGTGGTGCTTCCGGACAATGTTCCGGTGCTTCCGGAACATGTTCCGGCGCTTCCGGAACATGTTCCGGCGCTTCCGGAACATGTTCCGGTGCTTCCGGAACATGTTCCGGTGCTTCCGGAATATGCTCCGGTGCTTCCGGAACATGTTCCGGTGCTTCCGGAACATGTTCCGGTCCTTCCAGAACATGTTCGGGTGCTTCCGGAACGTGTTCCGGTGCTTCCGGAACACGTTCCGGTGCTTCCGGAACATGTTCCGGTCCTTCCGGAACATGTTCCGGCCCTTCCGGAACATGTTCCGGTCCTTCCGGAACAGGTTCCGGTCCTTCCGGAACACGTTCCGGTGCTTCCGGAACATGTTCCGGCGCTTCCGGAACATGTTCCGGTCCTTCCGGAACATGTTCCGGTCCTTCCGGAACATGTTCCGGTGCTTCCGGAACATGTTCCGGCGCTTCCGGAACATGTTCCGGTGCTTCCGGAACATGTTCCGGTTCTTCCGGAACATGTTCCGGTGCTTCCGGAACGTGTTCCGGTGCTTTCGGAACGTGTTCCGGTGCTTCCGGAACATGTTCCGGCGCTTCCGGAACATGTTCCGGCGCTTCCGGAACATGTTCCGGTGCTTCCGGAACATGTTCCGGTCCTTCCGGAACATGTTCCGGTCCTTCCGGAACATGTTCCGGCGCTTCCGGAACATGTTCCGGTGCTTCCGGAACATGTTCCGGTCCTTCCGGAACATGTTCCGCTCCTTCCGGAACATGTTCCGGTGCTTGGGGAACATGTTTCGGTGCTTCCGGAACATGTGGTGCTTCCGGAACATGTTCCGGTGCTTCCGGAACATGTTCCGGCGCTTCCGGAACATGTTCCGGTGCTTCCGGAACATGTTCCGGTGCTTCCGGAACATGTTCGGGTCCTTCCAGAACATGTTCGGGTCCTTCCGGAACATGTTCCGGTGCTTCCGGAACATGTTCCGGTGCTTCCGGAACATGTTCCGGTGCTTCCGGAACGTGTTCCGGCGCTTCCGGAACGTGTTCCGGCGCTTCCGGAACGTGTTCCGGCGCTTCCGGAACGTGTTCCGGTGCTTCCGGAAAATGTTCCGGTGCTTCTGGAACATGTTCCTGTCCTTCCGGAACATGTTCCGGCGCTTCCGGAACGTGATCCGGTGCTTCCGGAACATGTTCCGGTGCTTCCGGAACATGTTCCGGCGCTTCCGGAACATGTTCCGGCGCTTCCGGAACATGTTCCGGTGCTTCCGGAACATGTTCCGGTGGTTCCGGAACATGTTCCGGTCCTTCCGGAACATGTTCGGGTCCTTCCGGAACATGTTCCGGTGCTTCCGGAACATGTTCCGGTGCTTCCGGAACATGTTCCGGTCCTTCCAGAACATGTTTGGGTCCATCCGGAACATGTTCCGGTGCTTCCGGAACATGTTCCGGTTCTTCCAGAACATGTTCGGGTCCTTCCGGAACATGATCCGGTGCTTCCGGAACATGTTCCGGTGCTTCCGGAACATGTTCCGGTCCTTCCAGAACATGTTCGGGTCCATCCGGAACATGTTCCGGTGCTTCCGGAACATGTTCCGGTCCTTCCCGAACATGTTCCGGCGCTTCCGGAACATGATCCGGTGCTTCCGGAACATGTTCCGGTGCTTTCGGAACATG
Organism: Eutreptiella sp. 'Long Island Sound 2002'; assembly: GCA_964036045.1. NCBI lineage: Eukaryota > Euglenozoa > Euglenophyceae > Eutreptiales > Eutreptiaceae > Eutreptiella > Eutreptiella sp. 'Long Island Sound 2002'. The sequence continues at coordinate 16,701,762 of OZ038381.1, forward strand.
TTCCGGTGCTTCCGGAACATGTTCCGGTCCTTCCCGAACATGTTCCGGCGCTTCCGGAACATGTTCCGGTGCTTCCGGAACATGTTCCGGCGCTTCCGGAACATGTTCCGGCGCTTCCGGAACGTGATCCGGTGCTTCCGGAACATGTTCCGGTGCTTCCGGAACATGTTCCGGTGCTTCCGGAACATGTTCCGGTGCTTCCGGAACATGTTCCGGTGCTTCCGGAACATGTTCCGGTGCTTCCGGAACATGTTCCGGCGCTTCCGGAACATGTTCCGGCGCTTCCGGAACATGTTCCGGTGCTTCCGGAACATGTTCCGGTGCTTCCGGAACATGTTCCGGCGCTTCCGGAACATGTTCCGGCGCTTCCGCAACATGTTCCGGTGCTTCCGGAACATGTTCCGGTGCTTCCGGAACATGTTCCGGCGCTTCCGCAACATGTTCCGGTCCTTCCAGAACATGTTCGGGTCCATCCGGAACATGTTCCGGTGCTTCCGGAACATGTTCCGGTTCTTCCAGAACATGTTCGGGTCCTTCCGGAACATGTTCCGGTGCTTCCGGAACATGTTCCGGTGCTTCCGGAACATGTTCCGCTGCTTCCGGAACATGTTCCGGTCCTTCCCGAACATGTTCCGGCGTTTCCGGAACATGATCCGGTGCTTCCGGAACATGTTCCGGTGCTTCCGGAACATGTTCCGGTCCTTCCCGAACATGTTCCGGCGCTTCCGGAACATGTTCCGGTGCTTCCGGAACATGTTCCGGCGCTTCCGGAACATGTTCCGGCGCTTCCGGAACGTGATCCGGTGCTTCCGGAACATGTTCCGGTGCTTCCGGAACATGTTCCGGTGCTTCCGGAACATGTTCCGGCGCTTCCGGAACATGTTCCGGCGCTTCCGGAACATGTTCCGGTGCTTCCGGAACATGTTCCGGTGCTTCCGGAACATGTTCCGGCGCTTCCGGAACACGTTCCGGTGCTTCCGGAACATGTTCCGGTGCTTCCGGAACATGTTCCGGCGCTTCCGGAACATGTTCCGGCGCTTCCGGAACATGTTCCGGTGCTTCCGGAACATGTTCCGGTCCTTCCAGAACATGTTCGGGTCCTTCCGGCACATGTTCCGGTGCTTCCGGAACATGTTCCGGTGCTTCCGGAACATGTTCCGGCGCTTCCGGAACATGTTCCGGCGCTTCCGCAACATGTCCCGGCGCTTCCGGAACATGTTCCGGTGCTTCCGGAACATGTTCCGGCGCTTCCGGAACATGTTCCGGCGCTTCCGGAACACGTTCCGGTGCTTCCGGAACATGTTCCGGTGCTTCCGGAACATGTTCCGGCGCTTCCGGAACATGTTCCGGCGCTTCCGGAACATGTTCCGGTGCTTCCGGAACATGTTCCGGTGCTTCCGGAACATGTTCCGGTCCTTCCAGAACATGTTCGGGTCCTTCCGGAACATGTTCCGGTGCTTCCGGAACATGTTCCGGTGCTTCCGGAACATGTTCCGGTGCTTCCGGAACATCTTCCGGTGCTTCCGGAACATGTTCCGGTCCTTCCAGAACATGTTCGGGTCCTTCCGGCACATGTTCCGGTGCTTCCGGAACATGTTCCGGTGCTTCCGGAACATGTTCCGGCGCTTCCGGAACATGTTCCGGCGCTTCCGCAACATGTCCCGGCGCTTCCGGAACATGTTCCGGTGCTTCCGGAACATGTTCCGGCGCTTCCGGAACATGTTCCGGCGCTTCCGGAACACGTTCCGGTGCTTCCGGAACATGTTCCGGTGCTTCCGGAACATGTTCCGGCGCTTCCGGAACATGTTCCGGCGCTTCCGGAACATGTTCCGGTGCTTCCGGAACATGTTCCGGTGCTTCCGGAACATGTTCCGGTCCTTCCAGAACATGTTCGGGTCCTTCCGGAACATGTTCCGGTGCTTCCGGAACATGTTCCGGTGCTTCCGGAACATGTTCCGGTGCTTCCGGAACATCTTCCGGTCCTTCCCGAACATGTTCCGGCGCTTCCGGAACATGTTCCGGTGCTTCCGGAACATGTTCCGGCGCTTCCGGAACGTGATCCGGTGCTTCCGGAACGTGTTCCGGTGCTTCCGGAACATGTTCCGGTGCTTCCGGAACATGTTCCGGCGCTTCCGGAACATGTTCCGGCGCTTCCGGAACATGTTCCGGCGCTTCCGGAACATGTTCCGGCGCTTCCGGAACATGTTCCGGCGCTTCCGCAACATGTTCCGGCGCTTCCGCAACATGTTCCGGCGCTTCCGGAACATGTTCCGGCGCTTCCGGAACATGTTCCGGCGCTTCCGGAACATGTTCCGGCGCTTCCGGAACATGTTCCGGTGGTTCCGGAACATGTTCCGGTGGTTCCGGAACATGTTCGGGTCCTTCCGGAACATGTTCCGGTGCTTCCGGAACATGTTCCGGTGCTTCCGGAACATGTTCCGGTGCTTCCGGAACATGTTCGGGTCCATCCGGAACATGTTCCGGTGCTTCCGGAACATGTTCCGGTTCTTCCAGAACATGTTCGGGTCCTTCCGGAACATGATCGGGTGCTTCCGGAACATGTTCCGGTGCTTCCGGAATATGTTCCGGTCCTTCCAGAACATGTTCGGGTCCATCCGGAACATGTTCCGGTGCTTCCGGAACATGTTCCGGTCCTTCCCGAACATGTTCCGGCGCTTCCGGAACATGATCCGGTGCTTCCGGAACATGTTCCGGTGCTTCCGGAACATGTTCCGGTGCTTCCGGAACATGTTCCGGTCCTTCCCGAACATGTTCCGGCGCTTCCGGAACATGTTCCGGTGCTTCCGGAACATGTTCCGGCGCTTCCGGAACATGTTCCGGCGCTTCCGGAACATGTTCCGGTGCTTCCGGAACATGTTCCGGTGCTTCCGGAACATGTTCCGGCGCTTCCGGAACATGTTCCGGCGCTTCCGGAACATGTTCCGGTGCTTCCGGAACATGTTCCGGCGCTTCCGCAACATGTTCCGGTCCTTCCAGAACATGTTCGGGTCCATCCGGAACATGTTCCGGTGCTTCCGGAACATGTTCCGGTTCTTCCAGAACATGTTCGGGTCCTTCCGGAACATGTTCCGGTGCTTCCGGAACATGTTCCGGTGCTTCCGGAACATGTTCCGGTCCTTCCCGAACATGTTCCGGCGTTTCCGGAACATGATCCGGTGCTTCCGGAACATGTTCCGGTGCTTCCGGAACATGTTCCGGTGCTTCCGGAACATGTTCCGGTCCTTCCCGAACATGTTCCGGCGCTTCCGGAACATGTTCCGGTGCTTCCGGAACATGTTCCGGCGCTTCCGGAACATGTTCCGGCGCTTCCGGAACGTGATCCGGTGCTTCCGGAACATGTTCCGGTGCTTCCGGAACATGTTCCGCTGCTTCCGGAACATGTTCCGGCGCTTCCGCAACATGTCCCGGCGCTTCCGGAACATGTTCCGGTGCTTCCGGAACATGTTCCGGTGCTTCCGGAACATGTTCCGGCGCTTCCGGAACACGTTCCGGTGCTTCCGGAACATGTTCCGGTGCTTCCGGAACATGTTCCGGTCCTTCCGGAACATGTTCGGGTCCTTCCGGAACATGTTCCGGTGCTTCCGGAACATGTTCCGGTCCTTCCAGAACATGTTCGGGTCCATCCGGAACATGTTCCGGTGCTTCCGGAACATGTTCCGGTTCTTCCAGAACATGTTCGGGTCCTTCCGGAACATGTTCCGGTGCTTCCGGAACATGTTCCGGTCCTTCCCGAACATGTTCCGGCGCTTCCGGAACATGATCGGGTGCTTCCGGAACATGTTCCGGTCCTTCCAGAACATGTTCGGGTCCTTCCGGAACATGTTCCGGTGCTTCCGGAACATGTTCCGGTCCTTCCCGAACATGTTCCGGCGCTTCCGGAACATGTTCCGGTCCTTCTGGAACATGTTCCGGTGCTTCCGGAACATGTTCCGGCGCTTCCGGAACATGTTCCGGCGCTTCCGGAACATGATCCGGTGCTTCCGGAACATGATCCGGTGCTTCCGGAACATGTTCCGGCGCTTCCGCAACATGTTCCGGCGCTTCCGGAACATGTTCCGGCGCTTCCGGAACATGTTCCGGTGCTTCCGGAACATGTTCCGGCGCTTCCGGAGCATGTTCCGGCGCTTCCGGAACATGTTCCGGTGCTTCCGGAACATGTTCCGGTGCTTCGGGAACATGTTCCGGTGCTTCCGGAACATGTTCGGGTCCTTTCGGAACATGTTCCGGTGCTTCCGGAACATGTTCCGGTGCTTCCGGAACATGTTCCGGTCCTTCCAGAACATGTTCGGGTCCTTCCGGAACATGTTCCGGTGCTTCCGGAACATGTTCCGGTTCTTCCAGATCATGTT